>VDFB02271358.1:384781177-385333608 GCA_007258455.2 Sequoia sempervirens | reverse complement strand
TATCTATAATGATCGATTGGGGTATCCCATATCTACAAATGAGATAATTAAGTATGAAAGATGATATTTTCTTCCCAGTGATTGTGGTTAAGGGAACCGCCTCCACCCATTTTGTAAAATATTCGGTTTCTGTGATAATGAACTTGTGTCCATTAGATGAAGATGGGTGAATTTTCCCTACCAGGTCTAATCCCCACTGACAGAAAGGCCATGTAGTTGCAAATGGATGCAACTCCTGTGCTGGTGCATGTATAAGATTGCCATGGATCTGGCATTTTGAACATCTTTTGACAAACTAATAAGATTCTTGTTCCATGTGTGGCCAGTAATACCCCAAACGAAGGAGTTTCTTGGCTAAAGATGATCCACTTGAATGTGTTCCACAAATTCCTTCATGGACCTCATGTAAAGCTTTAAAGCGACTGTTAGAGTTCTAAACAACGTAAAAGAGTGCCATCTAGGCCTCGACGGTAAAGGGTGTTAGCAATAATGGTATGTTTGGCGGATTGGCGTATGAAGTTACACTTTTGGTTGTGAGAAAGATCTGGCAGTAAGATATTATCCTTTAGATAAGTATAAATGTCTCCATAAATGGAAGATTGGGCATTCAAAAGGCTTATGGTTTGGGATTTGGGATTTGCGTATGCAGGATTTGATACTTGTTCTACAATAAATTGATAACGATCTTGTGTTTCAGGCATTTGTACAAGAGATGCTATTGTTGCCATGGCATCTGCTGCTTTGTTCTCTGATCTTGGTATCTGCTCAAATTTGATTTCTATGAAGTATTTTCTTAGATCATCTACCAGTCTCTTATATAAAATTAGTGTGTCATCCTTAGTTTGGTAATCATTGTTGACATGATAGATGATTAACTGGGAGTCTCCATACACTTGTAGTTCTGTGATTTTCCAGTCAATAGCCACTTTAATTCCAAGGATCAAAGCTTCATATTCTGCCATATTGTTAGTGTAATGGAAGGTAAGCCTATAAGATCGTGGAATTGTGTGCCCTAGAGGTGTGACAAATAAAATTCCTGCCCCTGATCCATGTTGTGTGTAGGATCCATCGAAGTAGAGTTGCCATGGTTGTGTTGTAACGTTGAGGATATCTGCATCAGAAATTCCATGGTCATAGGATGACTGTCTGATAATGGAGCTTCTGCTAATGGATTTGTGATGACTTTTCCTTTGATAGCTTGCCTTTCAACATACTGAATATCAAACTCACTGAGGAGCATGACCCACTTTTCCAACCTTCCTGTTAAAGCTGCTTTGCTCAGTAGATACTTGAGGGGATAAATTTTTGCAACGAGCTTGATAGTGTGAGTGAGCATATAGTGTCATAATTTTTGTGTTGCAAATACTACTGCTAAGCATGATTTTTCAATGAAGGTATAGTTTACTTCATGTCCATTGAGTGTCCTACTGATATAGTATATTGCCTATTCCTTACCTTCTCTATCCTCTTGTGCTAGCAAGGCTCCTAAAGAAATATCTGTTGTTGCGACATATAGAAATAATGGCTTGTCTTCACTGGGTGGCACCAAGATTGGTGGCGTCATCAAATAATGCTTGATTTGATTGAAAGTACTCTCACACTGTTCATCCCATTTAAAAGGCACATTTTTATGCAAAAGATGGTTGAATGGATGACACCGATCTGCTAGTTGAGAGATGAATCTTCTGATGGACTGTAGTCGGCCTTGTAGAGATCTTAATGTATTGATATTCTTAGGAGGTGGAATTTCCATGATGGCTTTGACTTTTGCTAGATTTACTTTGATTCCTTTTGTAGAAACTATGTATCCAAGGAGTTTTGCTGATGTTACCCCAAAGGCACATTTCTTAGGATTTAATCTGACTTTGAATTTTTCCAACCTGTCAAATATTTTGGCCAGTATCTCTAGATGTCCTTCTCTGGTGTAAGATTTGGCTAAGATGTCATCCAGATAGTCCTCCATGAAGGTGTGCATCATGTCATGGAAGATTGTTGTCATAGCTCGCTGGTATGTAGCTCCTGCATTCTTTAACCCAAAAGGCATGATGTTCCAGCAAAAGGTGCCCCATGGACATGTAAATGCTGTCTTTTCTTGGTCTTTAGGAGCTATCTTGATTTGATTGTATCCCAAAAATCCATCCATGAGTGATAACATTTGATGGCTAGCTGTTAGATCTACAATCATGTCTATGTTTGGCAAAGGAAAATCATCCTTTGGACATGCTTTATTTAAATCCTAGAAATTAGTACATATTCTAATGGTGTTATCTGGCTTTGAAACAGGTACAATGTTGGATATCCATTCCACATAATCAATTGATCTGATAAATCCAGCATCTAGTAGTTTTTTCAAATCATTTCTGACTAATAATGCAACATGTGGATGCATTTTTCTCAGCTTTTGTTTTACTAGTTTAGTGCCAGTTGGTAAGGATAAGTGATGCATAATAAGATCTGTGTCTAAGCCTGGCATGTCAAAGTATGACCAAGCGAAATTGATGTATCATTCTTCAAAGAATTTGATAAAATCTGGCTTTTTTGTATCTGTCATGGAAGCTGCCAGGTGTAGTATTCTTACTGTCTCTGTTGTGCCAATATTAATAGCCTGTGTGGGTTCTATCAACACTGATGATCTTTCATGGTAATGTTGTGGGAGAATGTCAAGCCTTCCATCCTTTGGTGCCTCAATGAGGTTTTCTCCATCAGATGCGTTCTTTGTTTTTACTATTTTAGGATCAAATACTACCATAGAATGGTTTTCACCATTAGATCCATTTTTTAATTTCATATTTTTGCAACTGAAAGGCTTGGCATCCTCCTGCCTAAAAGCATCGTTAAAATAAGTATTGGTAGAACAAGTATCAGATTCCTCATAGCAAAGGTAGTTGACAATGGCGGAATCATTGTCAAAAATAGGGAGATCAATAGGGTGTTGGGGTTCCCATTCGATAAGCTCGGGATGTAGTAAAGGCAACGGATCATTAGATGGGTTGAGGTCAGTGATTGTGAAAGCTCGGATGGAAATGTCATCTAGATTGTTAGTGGTTATGTCGAGGCCTACAAAGGTATTTTCTTCCATATCATTTATCTCAATCGATGTCCGTTCATCTTCACTTGAGTCATCAAAATTTTGTGTTTCAAAGACAATAGAATTAAAACTTGAGCTTTGACCCTCCTCGTGTTTGGGGGTATACTTTTTGATAATGTCAATCTAAATATCTTCATAGGAAACATATGATAAGTTGTCCCACTCATACTCATTTGAATCCATTTCAGAGTTATCTCTTATTTGAAGAATACGCTCCACAATTTTATTGGTGATTTCTGCTCTTGCTTTTTCTGTGTATCCTAGTCCAGTTCTGCCATTTTGCTGAATTGCAAGGACTTGGATTGGTTCTGTTACTCTTTGTTTCCCTCGATCAAGAGATCCTTGTTCTGCTGCATATCCTAGTCCCGTCTTATCCTTATGTTGGAGTGAAAGAGGCTGGATTGGTTATGTTATGCCTTGTTTCCTTAACCCAAGAGGTCCCTGTCCTGAATATCCCATCTTCTCCAGAATAGTTTTTCCTTTTCCATATTGATTTGTCTCTATGATGTTACTTGTGGAAGTGGAAGCTTCCTCCTCCTTATAAAGCCAATTTAGTATGTCCTTATCTTCTGATTTTTCATCTAAGCTCCCAGCTTTTACAAATCTGCCATCTAATGCTGTTGTAGATTGTTCTGAATTTTGGATGATTGTAGATGGTTGTCCATATGTTTGTAAGGAGGGTAACATTTGTGATAGATGAAATGAGTGTCCAACACTATATTCACTTATTCCTTTGTCACTTATCTGTACTTCCTTAGTGAATTGATGTGAGAGTGGAGCCAATTGCTCTTCAACATTTGAAGGGTTAGATTGTGCCACCCTTATCTCTTGTGATTTTTGTTGTTTTGGAAGCCACTTTGATATGAAGTTCTACTGTTGCTCACTTTCTGATGTGCTAACTTCTCTATTGTTAGGTATGAATGTATCCTGAGATGTCTTCAATGTATGACAAGCTTGGGTGTCATTGTAGTCTGCCGTGATTGTTACCTCTTGTCCATTGACAGGGAATTTCAGGCATTGATGATAGGTAGAAGGTACTTCTTGCATATCATGTATCCAAGGGCGTCCCAATAGTATGTTGTATGTCAGTTCCCTATCTAAGACTTGGAAAACCACTTTTTGGACAATAGGTCCCACTTGAATGGGTAATATGATCAATCCTTTAGAGGATCTTTCTTCCTCATCATATGCTTTGATTGTGATTTTTCTTCTTGTATCGATGGCTTCATCGGAATATCCTAGTGCACGAATCAGCTTTAAGGTACAAATATTTAAACCAGCCCCTCCATCTATTAGGACACGCTTTACACGGTGTTTATGGATGAGGACTTCAATGTGAAGAGCGAAATTATGTGGATGGATGATACATCATCATGTTCGGAGAATGAAAGGAAATGAGGTGCAGATAGATGTCCCACCATAGCTTGGAACTGACATACATCCAAATTGTTAGGTACCGTGGTTGATACAAGAGCTTGTTCAAGAACCTCTTTGTGTGATGGGGAAATCTTCAAAAGTTCCAAGATTGATATTTGTGCTGGTATTTTCTGCAATTGATCGATGAGATTATATTGATTGGAGGGAGGATCCACAGATGGGGATGATATTGATGCTCCTTTCAATATAACTTTGGATTGTTCCCTTGTTGTGGCATTAACCGGTTGGTATTCTTGTTTCCCTTTGAGTGTGATTACATTGATTTGGTTTTCTGATTTGTCCATATGTTGTACCAAATTGGTAGATGTAATGTCATTGTTCTGATGGATTTGGTTGCATAACTCTTCATCCTCCTTGGTAGCGGACAAACAAAGGATCGTTGTGTCATAAACATAACCAACGCTTTTACCTTTGGTGTTTGCGGAAGAGGATTCTCCTTTCTGATAATTGGGTAGAGGATTTTTGAACATCATATGATCTTTGTTTGTTTGGTGTCCCTCTACAAATACTTTCTTTTGATCTATGAGGTCTTGTACCGCATGTTTTAATTGCCAACAATTTTCAGTCATGTGGCCTTTATTTTGATGATAGTGACAGTAATGTAAGTCATTCCACCATGATGGTTTGACTTGAGGATCCCAATTTCTAGCCTCTTGTACTTGAATGAGTTTTTCGTCTAAAAGCTCTTTGAGGACCGATTCCAATGATTGTCCTAATGGTGTGAATTTTTGTTTATTGGATGGTCATTGGAATGATTGGGTTTTCGTTTCTCCACTGTTTTGGTTATTTCCTTGATCATTACTTTGTTTGACATTAAAACCATTGTTTTGTTTGTTTGTAGTGGTTGGTGTCAAAGTGAATACTGGTTTAGATGTGTGTGTATTGATAATGGTATCAGTATTCTTGTTCTTTTGCCAAAATCTTGGCTTTTCGTTGTTGTTAGAGGAATTGTTATTGTTTGAACCTTCAATGAAGTGTTTGATCGTTCCTCTTTTGATGAGAGCCTCTTCGATTTTGAGCCCCTTTTCGATAACTTGTTCTAATGTAGATGGACATTGTAGATCCAATCTGTAATTCATGTCATCCACTAAGTTATCAATGAACATCTCTATCTTCTCCTCTTCAGGAATAGATCTAGGATATTTAGCAAATAGCCTTCTCCATCGTTGGAGAAAGGAAAGAAACTTTTCACCCTTTGCTTGTTTGGTGTTGTAGAGTTCTTTTAAGGTTACCCCATGTTGGATGTTGAACGAGAAGTGCGTTATGAACCTATTGATTAGTTCTTCAAAGGATGTAATGCCAAGTTCTAATTTAGAAAACCACTCCATGCAAGTGTTTCCTAAGCTTCTTGGAAATAATTGTAGTAAGTAAGAGTCTTCGTGTGCGAACTCTATGCTCATAGCTCGAAATTCCCGTACGTGATCAAACGGATCGGTTCTTCCGTTGTATTTGTTGTACGTTGGGTATTCACAATACCGTGGAAATGGTATCATATTAATGCTTGAATCAAATGGATAAGAGAAAATGTCCTGCAATGAATATCTCTTTGTTGGCCCTTGTTGGATATTTTGGAACTATAATTGTAACTGTTGGATTTGTTTTGTCAAAGCATCTATTTGATTTGGGTTTTCCACACTAGTTGTCTTGGGTGTGGTTGTTTCCTTGAGTTGATTGACATCAAAGTCTTTAGGAAGCTTAGCACCTTTGTCAGCTAATAATAGAAGATACTTTTCCATATCTTGCTCTAGCATCTTTTCCATAAATTTATGGAAATGAGGGTTTTGTTGAACTTTCTCGATTTCTTCCACAGTTATCTCTTTCTCATGTGAGTTAATGAGAGGATTAGTGTTGCTATATCGTCCCCAAGGGTTTTCTTCAGCCATGGCTGCTATTCTTTCATTTTCTTGTTGTTGTTGTTTTTGATAAGCTGCTCGTGTGAAAATAGGCATACAAACGTTTAAAGTTTTACTCTAGACTTTGATCTTGGATTTTTTTGATTGGATAAGTGTCAAGGTTGTTGATTTAAAATCTGATTTAGTCTTATCTAGTTTCGTGATGGAAGGATGATAGAATCCTTGATAGGGAAATTTTGACAGAAAATCTCAGATTTGGTGATAATGACACTTTGCAAGATGTTGCAAGATCTAGGTATAGGGGTAAAGCTTTCCTTTTGTGTGACTTAAGTGTCCTGGACTGTGAAAAAAAATGTTCTGGACTGATGAAAACCTTGTTATCGATATGGGAAAACTGACAAAATGTCCTATCAACTCTCTATTTTTTTGATTTTCTGGAGCACTAAAATAGAGGAGCTACGCACTGGAACAGTGACTGAAAGCGCTAAAACAGAGACTCTGCATGCTAGAACAGAAAAGCTACGTGCTAAAATAGAGGATATACGCGCTGGAACAGTGACCAAAAGCGCTAAAATAGAGGCTCTGTGTGCTAGAACAGAAAATCTATGCGCTAGAATAGTAATCGAAAGAGCTAAAATAGAGACTCTATGCGCTGGAACAGTGACCGAAAGCGCTAAAATAGAGAGGCTACACGCTGAGATAGAGACTGAACATGCTAAAACAGAACCATGAGGTGCTAAGATAGAAACTATCTTATTCTATGAAACTCACTTGGTATGGTATCGTATTGTATGGCTGGTTGTGGGATGTATTCTAGATGAATTCTTTGACTGCGGTTGTGGTGTTTCCTAAGAGCTCTTCTTTGATAAAATGCTTGTGAATCTAAGGGAGCTACAACATAGTCGTCCGTATAACCTCTAGAAAAATTGTGATACCTAAGAATAAAAGTCCTATGTTGGAGTAGAACTTTCCTTCTTTGATATAGAAATCGTTGCTTTCTTAGAAGTTGTTTGTATGCAAGTGTTTTATTTGGTTTTCTGATTCGTTTGACAAGAGATTTCTTGACAAACTTGGTGGATACCCAATCTTGAATCATGAGAATTCCACAAATGTTTTTCTTTTGAATATTTTTGTGATGATCTTATCTAAATTTAATGAGAGAAAACACAGCAATCAAGAATAGAATGGTTGTCGCGGGGCCCTAGCTCAGTTGGCTAAGTAATTCCATTGCGGCTCTGCTGGTCATGAGTTCGAGTCTCCCCCATCCCGTGGTATCGGAGGGCGTGTCGCGCCAGCACCACCGGTCACGTTAAAAAGTTTACCAGGCGCACTGCAGTTTATAGGGGGTCGTGCTACCCGATTCCTGCAGTCTAAAAAAAAAAAAAAGAATAGAATGGTTGTCCTTAAAAACCCTAGAATCTAAACAAATAGTGTATGTTCTTAAGAATCAATGATTCTTCTTGATTTTCACTAGTTTGATAACAAGATAAAACACTTCAGATAGACTCACTCCTAGAGATAAAAGGTCATTGTTATATACTCGAACGCCCATAGCTTGGAATTGCGTCGACTCACACAGCCATGTCACCCCCTAGAGGGCACCCGTGTTTTTGTCTTTTCCAGGTGCGTACTCAGAGTGATGGAAGTGGATACCGGATCCCCTGAGCAAACAGTCCTTGGCAATTATATGGTGAGTGCTTGAGGGTAGATTCTTCCCCTCACTGCACCAGTATTACAATGTTTAGAAACCCGAGTGCTTCTATTTCTAGGTTCTTAGATAGGGTTTCGCCTGAAATGGATAAACTTCGAGAGACCTCCCAATCTTTAGAACAAATATTTTGGGGATGGTTAACTTCCGTTGAAAGAGGGTTTCCCCAAATTCACATAAATTTTAAAGTGGGTTGGAATGCCATGGCTTTTGGCTGTCCCCACTCAGGTCATTCCCGTAGGGTGAGTACTTTTTCCCACTACGGCAGGCCTGTCTAAAGGATTTAAAAAAGCTTTAAAATGCATAAAGTAATGGTGAGTCTGGTATTCTGATGCACCCAGTTAAGGGGAGAGCATAAACCTATCACCCAATCACAGCAAAGATGTTCTTTTTAAAACCCCAAAAGACAAATGATTTACTCTATATGGAGATATTGCTCCATAATAATCATGATGTTCAATTTTAAAATCCCAAAATAAATATGAAGTTTCTATCCTAGGATTGATCAATTTTTATCCATTTCTATCCTAGGATTGATAAATTTTATCTATTTCTATCCTAGGATTGGTAAATTTTAACCAAGAAAATAGACAGAAATAGAATCTGGCCACGGACGCGTCGGATCCAGATAAAAGAAATGATTTTGAAGATAATAAAGTGGCATGCTGAAACAGTGACTTGGCGCGCTGAAGTATAAACCCGGTGCGCTAGAACAGTGACATGGCGCACTGGAACAGTAACTCAGCGCGCTGTAATAGGAACCCGACGCGTTGAAACAGACCACCGGCGCACTGCAAAAACTCACGATTCCGTGAAAACTTTCACGCCGATACCTGTAGGACACAATTTTCAAAATTTTAGCAAAATATGGGGTTAGGCCCCATAGTGGGCGCCAAATTGTAAGCGGTAGAATGAGGGAAACAATATAAACAATGCATCTACGCTTCTAAATAGGACATTGCATCTAAAACTCAATGAATTTAAATGAATTTAAACTAAAAAGTTTCAGAAATCTATCTTATTGCTCTCTAACTCTAAAGATTTATTTAATCTACTTAGCTCTCATATTTGTAAGCTAATTAAACTATTGAAATGACACTTAGAGAATGAGAATTAAGCTATTCTATTCTAATATGATTAACTATGCAACTAGAATGATTCTACAGTAAAGCTTCTAAGAATGAAACTACTATAAATTGCCATAATTAAAATGCAGGATGGATGCTGGATTGAATGTTGAATGCTGGAGATGCTGGAGGAATGTTGGATGCTCTAGAAAACCTGCAGAGTAAGATTGCATAAGTTGCGATCCATTTGCTGTAGCCCAAGAGCTGTATTTATAGCTTTCACGGTAGCACAATTGTACAGGGATACGGGATGAGGGGCTGTGATTCCATCTGGAGAATCCAAAGGCATGGGATGAGAAGATGGAGCTGATCATGGAGAATGGTTTCTCCCCATGAAAACACCAGGCAAGATAAGAGGGAAGGTGGGTGGAAGGTTGTTGAGAGAACTTCCTGCAAGTTTGTCCCTGAAGCTTTTCCCGTGAATGGCAGTGCCATTAATTAAATTTTTGAAAATTTAATTTTATTGGTGAGTGAATAGTGGTTAAATTTATGCATAAATTTAAATAATTTTAATTTATTTAAATTTAGCAAAAAGAGGATTTGAATAATTTAATAAATCAAACTATAGGGTTTGATTATTAAATTAAAAACAAAAGGAAAATGATAATTAAACAAAAGATTTTAAAATATCTTTATTTAATTAAGAAGAAATGTGATGAGGTAATTAAATAACACAAATTATTTAAGTTGTGTATTTAATTTGTGTTAGAAATATAAAAGAAGTAATAATGATAATAATTAAATAAAACAAAGTTTTTAATTTTGTTTATTTAATTAAGAGAGGAATAATATGAGGAAAATGATAATAATTAAAATTAACAAAGTTTTATTTTGTTTATTTAATTAGGAAAGAAAATAGAAGAATTAATAAATGAACTTAATATAAATAAATATTTCTATTTATTTACTAAGTAGAAGAATTTAAGATTAATTAATCAAATAAATTGTATTCGATTAATTAGATTCTCCAGACCATTTTTAGGTGTCTACATACACAACAAAAAGTGAGAAATGAATTCAAGTTTTTTCTTTTTATTGCATTAATAAGAAATAATGCGAGTGTGTTATAATGTGCTCATGATATTTCTAATTGATGCAATAACCTGAGTGCATTATAATTCTCTTGTGTTATTGCTTTGTAGAGACCGAGCCTGAGGCTCGGTCACTCCAAGCCATTACATGTGTGTGTTATGGCACGTTTATGGGCTTAAAAAGTTGGGTGGCCATTTTTTTGACCCCCATCTTTGTGCACCTACCCTATTACATTTTATAGATGAATAAATTTAACTCAATGATGAAATAGGACATGTTATTGGTATATTATAATTCTAAATTTTTATCTTCTACATTCCATATGAGAAGAGAAATAGTAAACAAGTGGAATAGTGGTTTCTCAATAGAATAACGGTAAAGTATAAGATATATATAGTTTATCGTAATGTAATGTAACTTGCAAGGTAAAATTTACCAATGAATAAGTGAATAGAAGGTTCTATTTTAAAGAAAGTTGAATGAAAAAATAAAATTATCTTGAAGGGAAAAAAATAGATTTTCAAAACCAAGATTATTGAATGATTTTAGATTTTGAAAATAATAATTTAGGTATAGAAAAATATGATTTTAGGTGAAGAACTAACTAATTTTAGAGAAGGGGCCACTTGAATTACTAAAGAGAGTAGCCTATCCTTGTAGGATTATGAGTAGCACAATATAATGATAGAATATAGTAGGATCAAGTAGTATTAGGAATATTGTGGCCTTCAATAAAGGTATATGACCTTATTATACTAGACATTTTCCAAAAAAGGGTTCATAATCTATAAACAAATGAAGATCATTAGAAGGGAATGCATGGCCAAATTACTATATTCACCTAGTAGTGTATCAAAATTTTGTAAAGTATTAAGACACAACTATAAAGGTTACAAGTATTATTAGAACTAAGTTTATGAATATGCTAAGTGACTTTAGTACTATCTATAGCTTTATTTCCCTTTATTTTTCTTAAAAATATAACATAACTAGTTTAGAATTTCTTGAAGAATGGTAAAAATGGAATCAAGTATCAAGTTGCAATTTTTTCAAGAATATAGAAAGCTAGTTTATGAAGATTGTATCCTTATAAACACAAATAAATCCTCTTATCACCTATATAGAACCTCATGATGTGATAATTTTGATGGACTAGTTTAAGAAGCATGAAATTATCATAAGTTTTCATAGAAAGTATATTAGTTGCAAAATTTTCCAAGGAGCTACCTTAGAACTACAAGGAGTATATTGGCTAATATCAATATAATAATTATATTTAAATAAGGTAAGGAAGGAAGCTCCTCAAAAAAATAAAACCTATGTAGTGTATGTTATAGAATCAAACTAAGAACTAATAGTAAGTGAAATGAAGAAAAATGTGGGAGATGGATAGGAGACCTAAAAATGGGATGTGAGATGAGGAACCTATTCCAAAAGAAAAAGGGGGTGTCAAAATAATCACAAATCCACCTTTTTGCATGTTCATTAGGAAGATGGATAGTGTCACAAATGATTAGAATTGACTTACAACCCTCAAGGTGAGTCAACTGCAAATTTGGGCAATATGGTGTCTTGACTTCCTTATGACAGAAATGACTGCACAATGGTTTTGGGAGAAGAATAAAAGTGCTTTAACAATAAAACCTACGAGATCTAACACTAGGAATATGAAGTATTATGATAACACTATAAAAAATAATCATTAACAAACAAATCTGAGAAGGTTAGGATGGTGTTTACTTGGCTCCAAAAGTGTATTTCAGGCTTTGCAACAAGACAAGTTCACTCAAGGGTGAATGGGTCTCTATAATGGGGTCTGAAAATTCTTTTTGCAGTCCTTGGATCCTAGAATTAAGCTTTTGATTCCACCAGGTTTGACTATTAGAAAGCTGGAAATAAAACCTGTAGGTGAGTTTTTTTTCTTGACAACTTTGACAACTTTGAAAAATTGCACTTTTGATCAACTTTCAATCCTTCTTCACTTGAAAATCTACACATACAAAGAGAGGAGAAAAATGTTTTTTTTTGGTGGATAAAGGTTTTCCTTGGTCAAACCCTAGTTTGGTAATTAAACCTTGATAATGAAATAATGACAAATTGAAGGAAATGATGAGTGAATAAATCTTATTGCACCTCACCAAACCCTTTAATAGATACCTTTAGAGGACTAAAGTCTAACACATCTCTCTAAGGATTAGATCATGCATGAAATGGATTGATTTCTTGACAGATCTTGATGCTTGTGTTAAACAGGAACAAGACAACTAAGAGGGGGGGTGAATCAACTGTCACAAAATTCAAACTTAAAAAGTCAACACTTATTAATTCCACAACCACACTATTCTATTATTAAGTATGAGCATGAAACACAAATAATAGAAAGAAAATAAACACAATGAACACCAAATTTTTACGTGGAAAACCCAATAAGGGAAAAACCATGGTGAGGGTTAACTCACAATATAAAGATTATAAAACAAAGGCTCACTGCCTAGAAGAGGACTCACTACCCAAGTACAAAGGCTCGCTGCCTATAGAAAGGACTCATTATCCAAGTACAAAGGCTCACTGCCTACAGAAAGGACTTACTATCCAATAGGGAGGTTCACTGCCTATAGATACAAAAGAGAGCAAAAATATCCACCACAATAATTAACACACATTTGCAACTTCCAAAAAAATGAAGTACTGTTGTTCCATCTCACTCGCACACACACACTTCTTCTCTTAAGATTTGTGGCTTACTTTCATCACTTTGCATCACACTGTCATACAACTCTTCACAATTCAACTTGCTTTTATACCATCCTCAACCTTAGAAACTTTCTCCAAGGTCGGCCACAAATGCCTCATTTCAAAAATTTAAATTAGGTCAGAAACTCAAGATTCCCACGGTGGAAAGGAATAAGAGTGGGCCAATAAAATATTTAACCAAGACCAAAAATAGTCTTCACATCAACCACATGCTTCTTCAATTTAATTTAATTCTTTGAATGAAGGTAAACACCAGGTCGACCAAACCTAATGAAAACACAAAATCACATTGATGTACATGCTTCCCAACATGAAGATGACATGAAGACGCTACAACATGCTTCATTATGCACGAGATTACATCTCAGAATTCTCCAGATACATCTGCAATGTATGCAACAAACTTCAAACATTGAAAACCTTTTACCAGTCCAACCAGACTATTAAACACACACTGAAACATTGAGACACTAAAACATGATTTCCAGAACACCAAACTTCAAACTAATTTTCTAGAGCATAGAAAAGTCCTTTACAAGACATATCCTAGATCTGCAAGAACTGAAATGAAACAATAGAGAACTGTGGAGCAAAACTATTTCTCTCAGTCCATAGAAGATCAATATTGCTAGAACAATCCACATATTGGTGAATGTAACTTTCATGTACCATCAAACCATAAGCTAAAACTTAGGATATATCACCACTAGATCACCATTATCAATTCTTCAAATCCACACAAGCATAGGATCAACACAGAAGAAATGTGGAGCACATATCAAAGAAATTTTTGAACACATTCATCACTTTGACTTCTTTTCTTTATTAATTTTCTCAAAATCACTTGGAGACACATCAAACCAACACATCTGCAACACCATAAAGATAGCTACATGTACTCACAACATCTCAGCAGCATCTCAACTATACATGTACAATCTTCAACATACTGAACTGTGTTGACATCAATGAAAACATTAATGACAACACCACTAGATTAGCTCATACTTGCAATAGCTTGAATGCTTGCTTGAAACTTGAAACCTGCATCACAATGTTAGCTCCAAAAACATGCATGAACACACATAAATATTGACATCATGATAGAATCTTGAATGTTGTAATAAATAACTTATAAATCTTCTCTCTAATGCTATTGACAATAATATTTTCTCTTGTGAAAGTTTCCTTAATGCTATATGTTTTGAATTGATAGAAATACTAGGTATTTATAGGTGTTTCCTTAATTACCTGACAATTAAACACCACAAGCTGATCCTTGCAATTTTAATTTAGATCATTACAATTATTCAAAAAATATATTAAAAAATGGGTTCTAAGACTTAAGGAGGAACCATTCGCCCTTGCGCGAATGGGTCATAGGCCCTAAACCTAGAACACATATTTTCCAAGATGAGTAATTAAGTGTATGTATTGATTAAATGTGGGTTTCCTTATCGAAAAAAAAATTAGGCTTGTGAATTCATAATTGGTTCAATTAAAGGATTAATTAAGTCTAATTAATTAAGGGACCCAAACATAGTGTGAAGATGTAAAGGTGTATACTTTTCAACACTACATTTAGCCCCCACTTTAGTGTGCATATGAATTTATGCTCAAACTCACACTAAAGTAGACAAATAAGTCAAGAGAGGTCTAATTGTACAAGTGTTTGAAAGATAAGATGACAAAGGTCAAGGAGGGTGATCAAGCCCCCAAGATATAAGATCTCATGGAAAACCAACAAAGGCACAAGGAGACACATGCCTGCAGCAACAACACAAGATGCACAATCATACAATGTCAAAATTAATGCAAAAGGATAGAAAATAAGGGATGGACTAGTTGCGGTTGTGTTTTTGTGAATAAAATGAATTCACAAGTGAAACCCAAAACAAAATATACTCACGAGGGCTAGTGAAATCGAGTATCCACTAGGTGAGCCCTAAGAAAGTGAGAAACACACACTAGGTTAGTATGTTCCCACAAAAAGGGTGGCTAATAGGAAAGTTATGTTAGGTCTATAGACTCTTATATGTTAACCATACCAAAAGTTATACCTCCTAATAAATTTGATAAGGTGCCACAAAAATGATCAAAGGTTCCACAAGGCTAGCAAGATGCATTATGCTAGATACTCATGAAAAAAAAGGCACCACTGGAAATAAATTTTTGTTATGCTTGGTGGCCTTGACAAAGTTTTAAATGCAATAGGATAGGATAGTTAAAGTGGTTTTTCTTAATACATGAAAGTTATCACCTTAGGGAACATCATGCTCGATATCACCACCAAGAGAGGAAAATTAAAGGAATAAAGGGTGTTGGATTATTTTGATATGTAGTTGTCATTAATGTGAACACTATTGGCATTAATGTCTTAAAGGTTGCATATGTCGAGGATATTGAGAAAATTGTAATGAAATAAGTTGCAGGTTGTCAGTGGTACAGTGAAGTTCAGTTTGATGGCTAGCTCAGTATGTTGATGATTAGAGGTTGTGGATTAATGGGTTTATTGTCGAGTATTTCTTGTTTATCCACTTTAAGTTTCAAAGATCCACATGAAGAATTGATCGAGTCATGAGAAATTGTGTTCTGACAGTTTTTCTGGTTCCTCAGTTGGTGTTCCTAAAAGAGGATGATACAATTCTAGTAAGTTGATTTGTTATGGATTCTTCTGTGGTGATTCATGATGCTCGTGAATTTTTCTAGATCATGCTCTATCTATGTTGCATGTTTGCATTGAATTTTGTTCTTGCAATTGGTGATTTTATTTTGCGTGTTCATATTTTTCATGTTCATGGCCGACTTGGTGATTGTAGCATGTTGTGGATCTTTGAGGAATAATTTTTGAAGGAATTTCGTGTTTGACGATGTTGTTTTGGGTCATCATTATGCTGTGGCCATCAAAAGTAGGAAGAGTGAGTTTATACATTTTATTTTCTTGTTGAGCCAACATGTAGTGATGTTATATTTAGTTGCAGATATATATGAGCAATTGTTTATTCCATTTGATGGGATGAGATGTGTGAATAATGTCCTAATCATTCAAAGGTAGAAGCAGAGTGTGAAAAAGAGTGATCAAAGTGTGAAGAAGTGTTCATGTGCTTAACCAAAACTGTAATCAGGCATTAGCAGATGCTATTTTCTTAGTTCAAAATCTTTGGATGTAATCTGAATGTTTCTATAAGATGGTGTGTCTTCCTTTAGGTAGTAATTCTTGTTGTATTTAAGTAGTGAGCTCTAGGCAATGTGCCTAAATGCATGTTCATTCTCCATTTATTCTTCTTTATACTTTTAATAGGGTATAATCTTGTGGACTAACCTCCATCATGGTTTTTCCCCTAATAGGGTTTCCATGTAAAAAATCTTGGTGTTATGTGTGTTTCTAATGTGTTGATGATTTATGCTTTCATGTTTATTTATTAGATCTTAGAATAAGTTGAATAAGTTTAATAAGTTTAAAATTATGTGACAACTGATTCACCCCCCATCTTAGTTGTCTACCCTTGTGTTTCCAACAATTGGTATCAGAGCTTGGTTCCTTGGAAGAAGTTTAATAGCTTGAGGTGATCCGAGATGGTGACATATAAGAAGGATAGTCAGAGATTTGATGGAAAAAATTATTCTTTGTGGAAGACTCAAATGGAGTATCATCTAAGATGCATTGGTGAACCCTACTAGAACATTACAAGGAATTCATATATCATCCCACATAATGGTCCTTCTATTGTTTCTGAGATTAAGGATTCTGAGTACAATATCAGGGCTAAGGAAGCATTTTTGAGTGCTTTGACTGCTCTGAAATGACAAATGTGATGGATCTAAAGACTGCTAGTGAGATCTGGAAAAATTTGGAAACCTTGTATTAAGGTGATTCCCATTATGAGATTGCTAACCTATAAATTTTGAAAGGAAAATATGAAATTTTGAGAATGGGTGATGATGAGAACATTACTTCTTTTATTCAGAGAGTGAATGAAGTCATGTGTAGTATCAGATGTGTTGGTGGAAAATTGGAAGAGTCAAAGATTGTTGCTAAGGTGCCTAGATCCTTGCCTACTGCATACAAAGCCAAAGCTATTGCTATTGAGTATATCTAGATTGTGAAAAATGTAACCTGAGATATGTTGATTGGTAAGATTATTGCTTTTGAGTTAAGTGAGTTTGATGATGATCTTCCTAAGACAGAATCTGCATTCAAAGCTACTATCTTCAGAAAAGAAAAGCAAAGATATGATCTAGGAGAAATTTATTCTAGAAAGATGTCTAAGTATGAGGAGGAAATTGATGCAAAGCAGGATGGAGGAACAATCAACCAAGTTTGAAAACCAAACACCAACACAAAATCAAATAACGAGCACAACTTCCATAGGGTCAACTCTATGGCTTTCCAATTCACAACTAAGCAACTGAAAGACCAATTCTTCAAAGACAACTGTAAGAACACCCACTAATCATCCATATAGCATCCATATTCCATCAAAAAGACATTTCCAAGCTTACACGTCAGATTCATTTTTCAAAACAAAGATAATCATTAAGTCACCGTGACCAAGGGCTAGTAGAATTAGCCCACTTTTACAAACAAAGTGTCTCTTAAACTACTCTTCACCTTACCAACTCTTGGATAGTCACAAATTGTGGCACAAAGAAAAAGAATCTATGATAAAAACCTCCATACTGCCCTTCTATACTGCTGCTCCAACAAACCCTCCTTTTCCTTCCTAAAACCTAGGGCTTATTGTAAATCCTATACCTAGATCACTTGTAAACCCAAAACCACTTGAATCCTTCTAATTTCAACCTGCACATGCTCAACACACCTTAACATTTGACTGCTCTCACGTTTTGCACATACTTCCTTTGTAAACCACCTAATTTTCCACTCTTTTCACCCCTTCACCATAGGGTTTCTAACTTCCTCACACAACCAATCACTTACAGCCACTCAAAACTTTTAGATAACATCAAATACACCTACCAAGGCCATCTTCTAGGTTTTCTACCCAGGTTTCCATTCCCTATAGACTTTTCACTTACTCTAGCCTTGACTCCAAGGCCCAAAACTCAATTTTGCAATAGGGCAGTCTCTTTCATCTACTTTAAATATTCTTCCACCGCAAGGAGGCTCATTCTATTGTTCACCCTACCTTACATAGGCCCATTCCTCTGAGTTATAGCCTGCACAGAAGGAGGAATGGCCTTACAACTCACATTTAATTCAAAACCCTACTTCACCTGTTTTAGAACAGTCAGCAGCAAATTCACTTTAATTGGGTTAATTCACAAGAATAACTCTCAAGAATCTATTCAAAACATAGGAAAAACAATCCTAAATCAAAATCCAATCATTCATGATTAGTTCCTATTGTACGGACCTGTACACAGCCAAGAAATGAGGGAAAAACTAGAAAATAACTAAAAAATAGAACTTCTTATTAATTTTACTCTTTTCAAAATGCTTCAACCAAACCCCCTCGAGCCTTCAAGAGGCCATTTAAACAATTTCCAATCCAAACTACCTATGGAACGCCTAAAACTGACCACAAAACTGCCTTAACCCCCTTAAATTCCATATTTTGCACTTTATTTTGATAATTAAGTAACTTTTTGAATCAAACTAATACTTTCACCCCAAAATACACTGAAAGTGGTCTTATTAGACCTTTTATTAACAAATTACTCCCCCTAATTTCTAGATCAACCCACACTTAATGGATTTTTGCAATCATGTGTTTTAGGTGCTCCTGCACTAGAAATGAAAGAGATTAAAGAAGAGAGAAAACTAGATGAGCTTGAAGCACTGATTTCCAAGAGAGAAGCCAGAGGAGAAGGTAAGTATAAAGGGAAATTTCCTATTAAATGTTTTTCTTGCAGTAGGCTAGGTCATTTTGCATCAAGGTGTCTGGAAAGAGTTCATATGCCTAGACCTAACAAGCCTAGATTCCAAAGAAAGTGTTATTATGTTGTTGATGAAGGTGTGACAGATGATGAATCTAATAAAGGAAATGTAAGTGAGGATGAATGGGTATTTATTGCTATAAAAGAAAATGATCTAGTCCCTATTGAATCTACTAGTTGAACAAATGTGGAGAAATCCCTAGCTACCAGAATTGAAGAAAAGGATGAATCGGTGATTGACAGTGGATGCTCTCATCATATGATAGGTGATAAAAGTAAATTTGTGAGCTTTGAAAAGTATGATGGTGGTGTTGTAAGATTTGGTGATGAAAAATTTGGTGTAATCCATGGCAGAGGATTCATTTCTCTTGATGGTAAGCATAATACTGATGATGTTCTATATGTGGAAGGTTTGAAGCATATTCTCTTAAGTGTTGGACAAATGGTTGACAAAGGATATAGTCTTCAATCCAAGAATGGAAAATGTGGTGTAGACATCCAAATTTGACCACTTCCATATGGTCAAAGTTATCTCCTTAATCATCCCTTTGCTCATTTAAATCATCCTCTTTACCGGTATTAATTAAATCATTCATTTAATTAATATTGTGTATCTTGCATAAGGTTTCCCAAAGTATTTAATTTAATAAATACTTTCCCCCTCTTTCCTCTCTAAATTAAATAAATACATCACTTTATTTAATTTAGTCATATTATCTTTTGGAATTTTAAATTTATGTTTAAATTCCTTATTTTCTCTCTCATTTTCACATCCTCCAACTTTTTCAAGTTGGACTCTAATCCCTCTTAGCAATCTAACCCTCTTTCTTAGTCATAATTAATTTATGATTAAGATGTGCACACCCCTAATCATCATTAGGGTCCCATCCTCCATAATTTCCCACTTGCCTCTAATGTGTCATTAACTAGTCTAATAGAGTACTTGCACAACCTTAATCACTTAATTAGGTCATCCCTAACCCCCATGTCATTTATGGAATGTGTCCTTAGTCAACTTCATTAAAAACTTTCTCTTTTTGAACAAGGCACTCCATTCCCCATGTGAATTTTTAATTCACATTTAATCCCCCAATGCATTTACAGGAATTTTAAATTCCTTCTCTCATCCCCATGAGAATATTTGAGGAAATTTTAATTCCCCACATGTCCTCTCACCCACATTGGGACAAATACCTCCTTTATGAGGAGATCTTGTCCAATCCCAAGGTACTATGTACCCCCTCCATGTCATGTACTATCCTTCCACCTCACATGCACATCACCCTTTTTAAGCCATATCACATGCCACATGTCAAGATGTAAGGGCTTGTGAGTTTTCAACTCACCTTAGCCCTACATCTTGATCTTGGTGGCTCAATCTTGACCATCCATTTCCCTAGAGAGTTCCTAAATCTCTATAAATACCCCCTCTTTTCTCTCATTTTTAGGGAGATTATGCATTGTAGCCAAACTCTTGCAAAAATTTTCTAATAGCCATACTTAGCCATTTTTCACTCTTGCATTCACTTTCATCCATTATCATATCATCATCTAACTTGCATCTTGTTCCATCCAAGGAGCATACAACACTGAAGATCGAAGGGCCAACCAAAGGATCGATTCGAGATAAGGTAAAAGGTTCCATTTGTTGCCTTTATTTTGCATTGAATCCAACTAGGCTAATCTTGAGGTGTAGGTTGTTTTTAGTGTTATTTTTCACTCTTTTGTTTGCTGCTCATATTCTAGCACCTAAATTCCCCTATCAAATTTTTGGCATGCCTGGTGGGAACCAAAAACAGGTCTCTTGCTTTCATGTTTTTTATTTTTTGACTTTTTGTAGGTACATGTTACAGAGGGGCGGACCCGACCTACACAGGGGTAGACCTGACCTACACAGGGGTGGATTTGACCTTCCTGGGGTAGACTTGACCTGACAAATAGGTGGACCCGCCCTACACAGGCAGACTTGCCCTCCACAGACCTCAAAAGCTGTTTTTGGAAAAAAATTCACAAATAGGTAGATTTGTCCTCACAAACAGATAGATTTGTCCTCACAGATATGTGAATTTTCCCTAGACAACTTTTTTCTAAAAGGTAAAATTTTAATTTTTAGCAATCTTTTGGCTGTTTTAAGGGTTTTTAACCCCTAATTTAGGTACATAGTGTAGCTAGGAGGTGTCAAATAACTTTTTTTGCCATGTTTTTGGGTGAGCTATTTGACGTATCCAATCCCCTTGCACCATTTGGTGATCTTGGGTGACGAGAAATCATAGCTTACCACATCTTTTGAGTCCACCCTTTTTACTTTTCTTAGTGGGACCTGCTTGGGGATTTCATCACCCCAAGGGACGATTACAACCACGTGTACCAGTGGGGTATATAAAGGGGGGAGAGTGAAAGTTGTACCTCAATCCAACCACGTAATTGGTGAAGCATCAGGATGATGTGAAGTGTTGGTCCAAGCCTTTTAGGTTCCTGACTCACGCTTGTAATAGGTTGGTGTTCACGGTTTGGGCCTCACGTACTGGGTGTATATCAAGGACTCCCTAGTAACCATGTTCACCTTAGATTAGAGGACTTTTTTGACCATACCCTCTCTACTAGACTTAGGCTCGTACTGTCTAAATTGTCTTCTTTGTGCGAAACCAGTGATTAGCTGATTTTTTTCACTCAGCCATAGTCTTTTGATTGATGATTGTTGTGTTTTGAGTCCTTTGCCTTAGTATTTTTGTCAAAAATTAAGTCAAACCTCATAAACAACTGGATTTGACCCACAAATAGCCAGATTTGACCCGCAAACAGCCAAATTTTCCCCACAAATAGATAGATTTTCCCCACAAATAGCTAGATTTTCCTGCCTTGTGAAAAATTTGACCAAATTTTTCTCCTTGGGTAGACTTTCCCTCATCTAGGGGTGGACTTGACCTATAAACCAGTCCTTTTGAAGCATGTTTTGGCCATTTTTGACCAACTTTTTCTCCTTGGGTGGACCTAACCCACCTAGGGGTGGACTTGACCTATTGACCAACCTTTTTCAGGCTTATTTTGATCAAATTTGACCAACTTTTGCTCCTTGGGCGGACCTGACCCACCTAGGGGTTGACTTGACCTATTGACCAACCTTTTTCAGGCTTATTTTGACCTAATTTGATCAATTTTTCTCCTTGGACGGACGTGACCCATCTAGGGATAGACTTGACCTATTGACCCACCTCTTTCAGGCCTGTTTTGACCTTTTTTGATCAATTTTTACTCCTTGGGCAGACCTAAGCCACCTAGGGGAAGATTTGACCTATTGAACAACCTCTTTTAGGCTTGTTTTGATCTTATTTGACCAATTTTTGTCCCTTGGGCGGATTTTCCCTTCACAGGGGTGGACCTGACCCTTGACCGATCGACTTTTTTTATCCGCTTCACTATTTGGGACCCTCATTCCACTGTCTCGATCACTCGTCTCCTTGTTTTAGAGATCCGTACACCTATTTTGAGAATCCATTCACCATCCTAAATTTTCATCCCCTCAACTCATGCATCCGTTCACCCATTCAGAACCCACGTTTTGATTATCATTTCCACATTTCAGACCATTGGAACCCTGTTAGAGCAGTTATCCAAATTTCCCTAGGTGTTTATCTCTAATAATCATCCATCAAAACAACCTTCAGATCATCATCTGTCCTAAGTTGGTCATCCTTGTCAGCCCAATCAATCCACTTCTATCTCAAGCTGGATTTGGTGCCGTACATCCCCCCTCTAATCAATTAATCAACACCTAGCATTACCAAGGATCACTCTTGAACTTGGTTTTAGATTCTGATCACTATCATTCATCCTAACCAATCATCGATCCAAATCAAATCATTATATCATCCAATTTAGATTGACTCATCATCTACCAATCAACCCAATCCATTTCAGACAAATTGAATCAATCATATCAAGCCACATCCTCAAAATCAAATCAATCCTATCGAGCCACATCCTCGCCGGTTAATCAATCATCAAATCAAATCAATCCTTTCGTCACCAAGGTCATCCTAGTCCATCATATCATCTTGCATGCCTGTTCAGACCTAGTCACAAACAAGGAAAATGGCCAAACAACAATCCCAACCAAACATCCCTCAAGGCCCCAATAACAGTGTGAACATTCCTTGAGATCCTCACAATGGAACATCTTCACAATCCAATATCGATGGTCAAAACACATCACCCCCCGAGGATGAAAACATGGTCATTCAACCCACAATTACGTTTGAGGAACACTTTAGTAACCCAGTCAATGTGCAAATGATAGATCACCTTCTTGAAAAACATTTCAAAGAAATCTTGGCTCACTTAATTGACAAGGGTGTCAAACTTCTGTCAGGTACCGACCTATCCAAGTATGGTTGTTCTACATCTAATATACCCCAAGGTTCACACAACATACCAGGTAGTTCATATGTCCCCAATGTTCCTTTCGTAGAAGGTTGGCATCAACCTAAGTTCAGAAATGCCATTCTATATCCCATTAGCAATCCCCTGCATCCCACAAAATTAGTCACAGGGGCACCCCAAACCACTGATCCCAATGATCCTTTTTCCTTTGGCATGCCACAAAATGTCTCGCAACCACAACCTCTAATGCTACTGGCACCACCCCCTTCAAATCCACCTCCCATCAACACTGGGCATAGCCCTTTCCCTGCATTTCCTCCACCTTTTGGGGCCATAAACCAACCGTCACCTTCATATGCATCCCCACAGCCACCTCAATCTAATCTACCACCTCCACAAGTTCCCTTCGGTACCCAACAACCTCCCTTGCAAAATCCCCCTACATTATCTCAGCCACCCCAACAACAACAACCACTATTTTCCTCATAGCAACCACCATACCAACTGCAAATCAATCCGTCCCAACATCCCACTCAGACCATATCCCCCTTCCTCACATCCATCCTTTGACCACGAGTTCAAACACAATACAACATCCCATCTCGGCCCTCAAAACAGCTCGCATCACATCAACAACCACCACAACATCATTATTACCAACAGTAGTCCCAACAACAACCACCTTATGCGGCCTCCCAACAATCACAACAATACCTCCAATATCAATAAGTCAACCCGCAACATCACATCCAAGCTCCTTAACAACCCACCTCATATTTTTATCAAATGAATACATACTATACCTCATAACAAAATTCCCTGGCATACCAACAAGGGATGTCATCACTCCACCATCCAAACCCATACCTAAATAATCTGACACTCTCTTAGTAGGATCCTCTATCATCCTACCATCTATATCCATCCAACCAACCACCAGTCAACTCAGATTTGCTAGAAATTAAAGTTGCTTTGAAAGATCTTGAGGCAAGGACTGGCAAACAATCGTTCAAATTCAAAGACATATGCCCATATCCATTCGATCCCTCCATCTCATTGATTCCCTTCCCTAAGCATTTTTAAATACCAAAATTTGATAGATGCAAGGGGAACAAATATCCCAAGGCCCACTTACAAGAGTTTTACTCCCAGTGTTAAGAAGTTATGCACAACGACAATTATCTCTTGTGCCTATTTCCACGGAGTTTGATAAGCATTGCCCTAGAGTGGTTCATGACTCTCGAGAGAGGGTCCATAAAATATATTGCGGACCTGTCATAAAAGTTTGTCTCCTACTTCTCCTTCAATTTAGAGGATACTGACACCTTAGATCTCCTCAAAGAGAAACAACAGGAGGGGGAAACCTTTGCTAGCTATCTTCAAAGGTGGCATGCATTAGCAAGCTGAATGAAAACCCTTCTAAGAGAGAAGGACATGGTCACCCTCTTCATGGAGAACTCTCATCCTGACATGGCTCATAACTTTAGGTTACATTGTGTCACCACTTTCACGGAGCTAGTGGAAAAGGGACCTATCCTCAAACATGCCCTTGTTGCCAAAGGGCACATCAAAATATATAACCAAGATAAAGAAAGGTCATTCAATGATAAGCCATGTTTTTTGAACAAGAATAAGAACACAGTAAATGATGGCATCACTAATACTAAACCTATCCAAGTGGCTAATACCTCCCAAAGACAACAACCATCCATACCTAATGCCATATTTGTACCACAAGGGGCACCTCGTCCTCCTCAATAGTCAAATCAGAACAATCAGGGGAGCACTAAACGTCAATATGCTCAATTAGGAGAACCCCTGAGTGTTGGATTCAATAAATTGTTACAGATCAATTATCCAATCACATATCCTATCACCAAGCCACTTGATGAATCCAAACCCAAGCCTACATGGTTTAGGGAAAATGAATATTGTGAGTTCCATAAAATCAAAGGACACTATTTGAATAAGTGTTAGGGTCTGAAAAACTATGTCCAAGATCTCATTGATCGAGGAGATATCAAGGTTGACACTAGTCAAGCTTCGTCGTCCAATGCTCAATTGTAGATATATCAAAACACCTTTCCAAACCATAATCAGGGACCAAGCACCTCCAACAGTAATCCACAAGACAACAACACAAATAACGTGAGCTATAAGAATGTGCCCCTTAATTACAAAGGTATTATTCATTACATTGAGTAGGTAGAACCCCATGTATCCATGATACATGTCAAAGCTAAAGACCCTCAGTGTGTTGTTACTACACAACGAGCCCGTATCCCTGTCCTGCGGCCTTTGCACCCGCCCAATCAACTCCTATAAGCTCTCAGTACAACATCCTTGATCACTTAGGAAAGACCCTTTCCCATATCTCCATTCTGGATTTGCTTAAGTCTTCTCCTGTACATCAAGAAATCCTCAACAGAGCCCTACAGGAAACCCATGTACATAACAACATTGATCCTACATGATTCCAAGCTTTGGTAGGACACCTGGCTTTATCTTATCAACTGTACTTCAGCCAAAATGACATGCCAATTATCGATGTCAATCATAATCACCCCTTGCATATTGAAGTCGTGGTTGCCCGTCATAAAATAAAAAGGGTCTTCTTAGATAATGGCTCTGCCCTCAATTTGTGTACTCTAAAATTCATAAAAGAGGTGGGGTATACTCAAATAGATTTAAGTAATCATATCATCACAATCAAGGCCTATGATAATGCAGAAAGGAATTCAGAGGGAATTATTAGTCTTCCCATCCAAGTGGGACCTGTGGTTCAGTACACTACCTGTCATGTCCTTGATCTGGACTTGCCATATAATCTCCTCCTTGGCCGCCCATGGCTCCATGCTATGTAGGTCATCCCATCCATGTACCATCAGTGCCTAAAATTCCTAGTCAATGGAAAGGAAGTCACCATCTATGCTAATTCCCAACCATTTGAATATTGCTGCACTTTAGAAGCATCATTTCCCCATTTAAATTATTGTCCCAGCGCTGAAATGGGGGCATCTCACTCATCATCTGCTAATCCACCCTCCACCATGACAACCACTCCATCTTCCACCACTGATCCTATAGTCACAAAAGTCCAAATCATTGACAAAGGGTGTGGTGAATACAAAATGCATACTGCTCTTAATATAGCAACCATGCCCCTGTCACCACACAAATATGGCCAACCTTCACATGCTACTCCAAAGGAGGACAATACTGTCACCTTCAGTGGTAAAAACATCCCTATCACCACTTTCAGGTCCCTTACAATCAAGATAGATGCACTAGAAGAGGATATAAGCTAGTGGGTATACCGAGAAGAACCCCAACCAGATCCCCCTCTAAAGGAATATTTTTTAGTAAGCATATCCTTGGTCAGCCAAGCTTGTAGAAAAGTATAACTACCAAGGTAGGGGCCTAGGTAAAGAAGAACAAGGGTGGTTGGAACCTATTGACACATCAAAGCTGCCAAAGAACATAGGCATCAGATATGATAAAAAGTAGAAAGGCCCTGCAACATTGTCTAATACCTCCAATAGTGTTTCTGTGGACAATGGCTCTTTGGAAGACATACCAGAGGAGGAATCCATCATACCTGCATACAATGACATCGATCACATTGACCTATCATCCATGTTCGAATGCCTATCCATCTGTACCATTAGCAATCCCTTTGTCACCTTGAGCTTATTGATTGGGACCTACGTAACAACACACCTGTCAATATGTTTGTGGATACATACGTCAATCTCATGGGATTGGGGAAGGATGAACACTTCAGTCGCAAAAATAAGAAAAAGAAAAATAAAAAGTAGTCATCTAGTGAAAACCTCCCTGAGGCACTTCTTGACCTTGAAAAAGTAAAAATAAAGGACGCATCCAATGGCAAAAACCTCGAAGAGGCACTAGAAGATGGATATGTTCATCTTCCCCGTGTGGGAACTCAATTATCTGCCCGATCATCTATTCTAATAGAAGAGACTCAAGAAGTTAATCTGGGTACTGCTGAAAATCCTAAGATCACCTATGTAGCTAAGTCACTCTCAGAGCAAGAGTATCCAGTCATAGTGCAGCTACTCCAAGAGGGAATCATTAACTTTTCTTGGTCATATTCAAACATGCCAGGCTTAGACCCCACCTTAGTGGTTCATCATCTAGATGTTCACCCAGATTCCAAGCCTGTCAAACAGGAGCTCCACAAGATGCATCCACAGGTAGCATTGTTAGTCAAGAAGGAATTGGAGAAGTTACTAGATGCAGGTTTTATCAGACGAATTGACTACTTTGAGTGGATCTCCAATATAGTACCAGTTTCCAAACCAAATGGAGACATTTGGATCTACATAGACTTCAGGGATCTTAACAAGGCCTGCCCAAAAGATGACTTCCCTTTGCCTAACATTGACATGTTGGTTGACCTCACAGTAGGACATGGGATGTTATCCCTTATGGATGGCTTCTCTTGTTATAATCAGATTTGAATTGCACCTGAGGACCAAGACAAGACCACCTTCACTACACCTTGGGGTACTTTATGTTACAATGTTATGCCCTTTGGTCTCAAAAATGCGGGGGCAACATATCAAAGGGCAATGATGATCATCTTCCATGACCTCATCCATATCATCATGGAGGATTATGTCAACGACTTGTTAGGGAAATCCAGGACACAAGTGGAACATCCTACCGTCCTCAAAAAGATCTTTGAACAGTTGGAGCATTACAAGTTATGCCTAAATCCAAAAAAGTGTGTCTTCGGTGTCATGTCAGGAAAGATTTTTGGCTTCATAGTCTCTCGAAGGGGCATTGAGGTTGATCTCGCCAAGGTGAAGGCTATCCTGGACATGCCACCCCTGCACAATCTAAAACAGTTAAGAAGCCTCCAAGGGAGGATGCAATCCATCTGTCGGTTCATAGCCCAGCTCAAAGATAAGTGTTAGCCATTCACTCATCTCCTGAAGAAAGAATCCACCTTCTGATGGAACCAATAGTGTCAAACAGGTTTTGATAAGATCAAAGAATACTTAGCTCATCCTCTGATCTTGATGCCACCTATTCCAAGGAAACCCCTCCTGCTGTATATCTCTGCCACTTCAATCATGCTGGGGGAATTGTTGGCACAACATGATGAATCATCAAAAGAGAGGGCGATCTACTACATCAGTCGGACATTGGTTGGCTATGAATTAAACTACTCTCCCATGGAAAAGGCATATCTTGCACTAGTATTCAACACACAAAAACTTTGACACTACATGCTCAACCATCCATTTAGATTAATTGCTAAAATTGATCCAATTAAGTATTTGTTATCTAGAACCACTCTGACTGGCCACATGGCCAAGTGGGTCATGCTCCTAAGCGAATTTGACATAGAGTATGTGGAGCGAAAACCATAAAGGGATAGGTCATAGCTGATCAGCTGGTCGAGGAACCATTAGTAGATGCTTACCCTCTGGACACTGAATTTCTAGATGAAGAAGTTTACATAGTTATAGAAGCACCAGCTTGGACACTGTATTTTGATGGCTCATACAATCATAATGGATCAGGTGTAGGGATTTTATTAGTTACCCCTCAAGGTGACTACATTCCAAAATCATTTAGGATAGCATTCCCATGTACCAACAACATCACAGAGTACGAAGCCCTCCTCACCGGCCATCGAATTCCAAAATAGTGGCATATAACTCACTTGAAAGTCTTTGGTGATTCATTATTAGTCATCAAGCAATTTAATGATGAATTCCTCACAAAGGATGATAAGTTGTTACCCTACAAGCACATGGTGGATGATTTCAATAAATGTTTCACCTTCATACAATTTGACCAAATTCCTCAGCTACAGAATAAAGCAATAGATGCAATGGCCACTATTGGTTCCCTGATTGACATGCCTAAGGACTAGATGGAATGTGAGTTCCTTATCGAACAACTTTTAATCCATAGTGTATGATTTTCCTGAGACTAATATGGTGTGCAATATCATAGGTCCTACCTCCCCTTGGTATCAGAACATATATACCTATCTCTATGATAATATCCTACCCCCAGAACTCACACGGAACTAACAAAAATCCTTTATTCAATGTTTGACCCATTACATTATCATCGGTGATACACTTTATCATCGCGGGTATGATGGGATCCTCCTTAGGTGTTTGAATGAAACTAAGGCCCACATGACACTAATAGAAGTACATGGTGGTGTTTGTGGAGCTCACTCAAATGGTATGGACCTGGCCAAAAGGATTCTCCGAGATGGATATTATTGTCCTACACTAGAGCATGATGCTTGTGAAGAAGTGAAGAAGTTCCTTCCATGCCAACAACATGCCGATTTGATCCATGGTCCAACACAGGATCTTCAGCCCCTCCTAACATCGTGGCCTTTCTCTTAATGGGGTTTCGACTTGATTAGAAAGATTTACCCACCATCATCTAAAGGCCATACATTCATAATCACTTCCACTGAATACTTCACTAAGTGGGTAGAAGCCATGCCGCTCTCACAAATCACGGGTATTTAGATCTCAAAGTTCATCCTTTACCATATTCTCTACAGATATGGTATCCCATCCACCATCCTTTTTGATAATGGAAAACCCTTCTAAAACCAAGCCATGAAACACCTCTGTGACACCTTTCACATCCAGCATCATTGGTCAACGCCTTATTACCCCTAGGGTAATGGTCAGAAAAAAGAAACCAATAAGACCCTCATCCGCATCCTTAAAAAGGTTGTCAATAACACCGATCGAGATTGGCACCTCCATATTCATCCCACCCTCTGGGAATATCGCACCTCCATCCGTACCCCTAGAGGAGCCACTCCCTATTCTTTAGTCTATGGCATTGAATCCATCTTTCCAATTGAAGTTGAGATCCCATCACTGATAATTTCCCTAAAAAATCTTATCAGTGAGGAGGATGATCATGTTGCATGGTTTGCACAACTGGAGTTACTTGATGAAAGAAGAATCAAAGCTTACGATCACTTGCAAGCATACTAGAACCACCTTAAGCGTCACTACAACAAGAAGGTTTGCCCTTGACAGTTTCAGGGGGGTGATCTTGTCCTCAATGAGAATAAGTGTACTCAGCAAGACCGAGACAAGAAGGGAGATCATGCATTGTAGCCAAACTCTTGCAAAAAATTTCTAGGAGCCATACTTAGCCATTTTTCACACTTGCATCCACTTTCATCCATTATCATATCATCATCTAACTTGCATCTTGTGCCATCCAAGGATCATACAACACCGAATATCGAAGGGCCAACCAAAGGATCGATTCGAGATAAGGTAAAAGGTTCCATTTGTTGCCTTTATTTGCATTGAATCCAACTAGGCTAATCTTGAGGTGTAGGTTGTTTTTAGTGTTATTTTGTACTCTTTTATTTTCTACTTGTATTCTAGCACCTAAATTCACCCTATCACATTTATGGCACGCCAGGTGGGACCCACAAATGGGTCTCTTGCTTTCTGATTTTCTATTTTTTGACTTTTTGCAAGAATAGGTTACAAAGGGATGAACCTGACCTACACAGGGGTGGACCTGACCTACACAGGGACATATTTGACATTCCTGGGGTGGACCCAACCTACAGGGGCGGACTTGACCTGACAGATATGTGGACCTGCCCTACACAGGTGGACCTGACCTTCCCCAGGGGTGGACCTACCCTCCATAGACTTCAGAAGTTGTTTTTGGAAAAAAATTCATGAATAGGCAGATTTTTCCTCACAAACAGGTGGATTTTCCCTCACAGAGAGATGAATTTTCCCTAGACAGCTTTTTTCCAGAAGGTAAAATTTCAATTTTTAGCAATCTTTTGGCTGTTTTAAGGGTTTTTAACCCCTAATTTAAGTACATAGTGTAACTAGGAGGTGTCAATGAACTTTGTTTGCCATGTTTTTTGGTGAGCTATTTGATGTATCCAATCCCCTTGCACCATTTGGTAATCCTGGGTGACGAGAAATTGTAGCTTACCACATCTTTTGAGTCCACCCTTTTTACTTTTCTTAGTGGGACCTGCTTGGGGATTTCATCACCCCAAGGGATGATTCCAACCACGCATACCAGTGGGGTATATAAAGGTGGGAGAGCAAAAGCTGTACATCAATCCAACCACATTGTAATTGGCGAAGCATTGGGATGATGTGAAAAGTTGGTCTGAGCCTTTGAGGTTCCCGAGTCACGCTTGTAATGGGTTGGTGTTCACGGTTTGGGCCTCACATACCGGATGTATATTGAGGACTCCCTAGTAACCATTTTCATCTTAGATTAGAGGACTTTGTTGACCATACCCTTTCTACTAGACTTAGGCTCGTACTGTCGAAATTGTCTTCTTTGTGCAAAACCAGTGATTATCTGATTTATTTCACTCAACCATAGTCTTTTGATTGATGATTTTGTGTTTTGAGTCCTTTTCCTTAGTATTTTTGTCAAAAATTAAGTCAAACCTCATAAACAACCGGATTTGACCCACAAACAGCTAGATTTGACCCAAAAATAGCCAAATTTGACCCACAAACAACTGGATTTGCCCCACAAATAGGCAGATTTTCCCCACAAACAGCTGGATTTTCCCCCCTTGTGAAAAATTTGACCAACTTTTTCTCCTTGGGTGGACTTTCCCTCATCCAGGGGTGGAATTGACCTATAAACTAGTCCTTTTGAAGCCTGTTTTGGCCATTTTTAACCAACTTTTGCTCCTTGGGTAGACTTGACCCACCTAGGGGTGGACTTGACCTGTTGACCAACCTTTTTTAGGCTTATTTTGATCAAATTTGACCAAATTTTACTCCTTGGGCAGACCTGACCCACCTATGGGTGGACTTGACCTATTGACTGACCTTTTTCAAGCTTATTCTAACCTAATTTGATCAATTTTTCTCCTTGGGCGGACCTGACCCATCTAGGGGTGGACTTGACCTATTGACCCACCTCTTTTAGGCCTATTTTGACCTTGTTTGATCAATTTTTACTCCTTGGGTGGACCTGACCCACCTAGGGGCAGATTTGAACTATTGACCAACCTCTTTTAGGCTTGTTTTGAGCTTATTTGACCAATTTTTGCTCCTTGGGCAGACTTGACCCTTGACCGATCAAATTTTTTTATCTACTTCACCATTTGGGACCCTCATTCTACTGTCTTGATCACTCATCTCCTCGTTTTGGACATCCGTACACCCATTTCGAGAATCCATTCGCCATCCTAAATGTTCATCCCCTTAGCTCATGCATCTGTTCACCCATTCAGAATCCACATTCTGATTATTGTTTCCATGTTTCAGACAGTCGGAACCCCATTAGAGCGGTTATCGAAATTGGCCTAGGTTTTTATCTCTAGCACCTAAATTCACCCTATCACCTATAGAATATTGGGGAGTTCTAGAAATGTGATTGCATTAGGTACAAAAAAAATGTAATATATTTCACCTGAATGCTGCTAGTAAAAGTTGTCTGATTGCTCAAGTTGATGAAAGTTGGTTGTGGCATAGGAGAATGTGTCATGTAAACTTTGACAATATTACAAAGATTAGTTCTACTAAGGCTGTGAGAGATCTTCCTAAGTTGATAAAGCCTACTAATACCATATGCAAAGAATGTCAGTGAGGGAAGCAAACTAGAGTTTCATTTCAGAGCAAACAACATTGTTCAAATGTAGTGTTGGATCCCGACTTGTGTGGTCCTTCTAGATTCAGAAGTTTACAAGGTTACAGGTATTTCATGTTACTCATTGATGATTATTCTAGAATGATGTGGGTTACTTTCTTAAGGGAAAAGTCTGAAGCTCTGGAGAAATTCAAAATTTTTAAGGCTATGGTTGAGACAGAGACAGGTCTGAAGATTAAATGTCTGAGATCAGATAGAGGTGGTGAATTCACTTCCAGTGAGTTTAATTCTTTTTGTGAAAAGCATGGAATAAAGAGACAATTATCTGCCCCATGGATCCCTCAGCAAAATGGAGTTGTGGAAAGGAAGAATAGGAAAATTGAAGAAGCTGCTAGGACTATGATGTTGGAAGGAATGTTCCTCAAATCTACTGGAGAGAAGCTGTGAGTATTGTTGTTTACACTCTCAACCAGGTATAAGTCAAAGGTGATACCGGTAAGACTCCTTATGAGATATGGTATGGTCATAAGCCTACTGTTAGATACTTCAAAATATTTAGGAGTAAATTCTTTATCAAAAGAAATGAAGATATAAGAAAATTTGATGCTAGAAGTGATGAAGGAATCTTTCATGGTTATTCTACTAAAAGTAAGGCCTACTGATGCTACAATAAGAGATTGAGGAAAGTAGTTGAAAGTGCTAATGTCAAGGTTTATGAAGACATAGTTAGACCATCCAGAACCTATGGATATAATTCAGATAAAGGAAAGAAAGTTCAAACTTCAAATCAAGTTCAGATCATTCTGGTGAATCAGGAAAATCAAGAGGAAGGAACTAGTGAAAGTGCAGAAGTGAGATCACAAGAGCTTTAAGTTCAAGAACATCCTAAGACTCCAAGGTATGTAAGAATAAATCATTCATAAGATCAGATTATAGGTGATAAGAACAAAGGATTTCAAACTAGGACAAGAATTATAGAAGAATATTGTTTGATTTCAAAGACTGAGCCTAATAGTGTAAATGAAGCATGCAAAGATGAACATTGGATGGAAGCAATGAAAGAATTATTATTGTAGATTGAGAAGAATGATACATGGATTATTGTTCCTAGACCTAGGGACAAAAATGTAATTGGAACTAAATGGGTCTTTCAAAAAAAAATGAATGAGCAAGGTGAAGTTGTTAGAAACAAAGCAAGACTGGTGTGTAGAGGGTATTATCAGAATTGAATTTGAAGAAACTTTTGCCCCTATTGCTAGGATTGAAGATGTGAGACCATTTCTTGCTTATACTTCTTACAAAAACTACAAATTTTATAAGATGGATGTCAAGTCAACATTTTTAAATGGTGAACTAGAAGAAGTGTATGTTGAGCAACCTAATGAATTTCAATTGAATGATTAGGGAGATATGGTTTGTCAGTTGAAGAAAGCACTATATGGACTCAAGAAAGCCCTAAGAGCATGGTATGCTAGATTGGACAAGTATTTCTTGAAGCTTGGATTTAATAAAGGTACTGCTGATAGTAATCTATATTTCAAGATTGATCATGATACAGATTTGATTGTTGAGGTCTTTGTTGATAATATGCAAAGTGAATTTGAGATGTCTATGATTGGAGAGATGAAATTCTTTTTGGGATTGCAAATTACTCAACTAGATATAGGGATCTTTATATCTCAGTCCAAGTATGTGAAAGAATTCCTAAAGAAGTTTGGTATGAAAGATTTAAAGCCGATTGGTACACCAATGGTGACTGGATGTAGGTTGACACAAGATGATGATTCCCCTAAGGAAAATCAAACTAGATACAGATTCCTGACTGGTGGATTGCTTTATTTGACTCAAACTAGACTTGATATCATGAATTTTGTATGCATTGTTGTAAGATTTCAAGCTAATCCTAAGGAATATCATGTGACTGCTATGAAGAGGATTTTTAGATACTTGAAGGGGACAATTGATTTTGGCCTATGATATCCTAAAGATGATGACCTTACTTTGAGTACTTTTACTGATATTGATTGGGTAGGAGATGTGAATGATAGAAAGAGTACTAGTGCTGGTGAATTTTTCTTGGGAAAGAAGTTGATTTCAAGGTTAAATAAGAAGAAAAATTCCATTTCTTTATCTACTGTAGAGGCTAAATACATTGTTGCTGCTAACAATTGTACTTAAGTATTGTGGATAAAGTAGATGTTGAAAGATATTAGAGTTGTGTATGATGAGCCTATTGCTATATTATGTGATAATTCAAGTACAATTAACATTTCTAAGAATCTGGTGCTGCATTCAAAGACCAAGCATATATCTATCAAGTTTCACTTTTTGAGAGAGAAGGTAAGTGAAAAGGAAGTCATATTGGAGTATGTGCCTATTAAAGAAAATATTGCAGATATCTTTACCAAACCTTTTCCTAAGGATACTTTTGAGTATCTTAGAGGTAAACTAGGGGTGATTACCCCACCTAATCAAAACTAAGGTGCATTGACTTGCATCAGTCTATGCATTTCATATTCATATCTTGATCCAAATTGATGTTGTGGTGGCTGCTACTCAGGGGGAGTAGTTAGATGTTCAAATATGTGGTTCATAGCTTGTGTGGAGAAAGATACACATTATCTTTGTCATATTGTTGGATGTTTCTGACATGTATCTTTGTCATTGATGTCAAAAGGGGAGAAGAGTCATGTGAAAAACTATGAATTATCTAGGGAGAAGAGTCATGCGAAAGAGTTGAGGAGAAAAGAGTCAGAATCTAAGGGGAAGAAAGTGCTAAGAGGAAGTTGTGTTGATGGTGTTTTTCACATCATGTGTTGCCATCAATGCCAAAGGGGGAGATTGTTGGGTGCTACACATATGTTGTTGTCATTGATGTCAACACAATCTGCACTAATGTCTTAAAGGTTGTATATTTTGAGGATGTTGATAAAATTGTAATGATATAAGTTATAGGTTGTCAGTGGTGCAATGAAGTTTAGTTTGATGGGTAGCTCAGTATGTTGTGTTGGACTCAAGGAACACTAAGAGGGGGGGTGAATTAATGTTCAACAATAAATAAATTTTAATTCTGATCATAAACCATTCATAATATTTAAACTAAAATAAACATTCAAGCACATTAAGGAAACAATGAGAACACCATAACGCCAAGATTTTGTGTGGAAACCCTATTAAGGGAAAAACCAGGGTGGAGATTAATCCACAATTTTATACTCTATTAAAAGTATGAACAAAAGAGAATGCACATGCATTTAGGCACACTGCCTAGAGCTCATTGCTTAAAGTAAGGAAGGCTCACTACCTTACAAAATGTTTGAGATTACAACAAAATATTTGAACTGAGAAGATAGCATCTACAAATGGCTAGTTTCAGTTCTAGTGAAGCTTAGTAGATGCTCTTCAGCCCTTCTGACTGATTCAGTATTTCTGCCATGCTCTTCTATGTTTTTCTTCCCTACTGAAACTATGCAAAGATCACTCAATCACCCTTCTAATACTCTCACACACATCTGCTTTGCTCTTCACACACATTCACACACTTTCACACTTGTTTTCATCCTCAAAATGAATTACTGATCTCATATATATATCTACTAACAAAGATTTCATTGCTTCAAGCTAGCTTTAACAAAACATGAAATATCCTGTAATGGTCGGCTCAAATCACAAATTAAATTTAATGCACACCCACACAACTTGGCTATACTATAGCTACAAGCCAAAAAAAAAAACCAACACAAGAAACAATTAATCAATTACTCCTTATACATCTGTGATATGCGACATTCACTAGGTCGGCCACAATAAGCAAATAAACAGAAAAACATCCTACTAAAGCATCCAACCAGATCTCCTAACTCATACACTGATCAATGCAACATCACAAAACTTTAACAAAAAGATAGTATAGATGCTTAAAAAACTCTCTTAGAGATCCACAACTTAAAATGATGATCCGGTGAAGCATATGGATGGATATACTGACCGAATACCTAGTTCTTCATACTCTCTACTAGTAAAATACTATTTTCTACTTTTCCTACCGGTATGAACCAATTTTGATCTGTGGACCAGAGGGATGACCTAGGTTGCCATCAATGACAACATTAGAAGTCACATGCCATCAAGCAAGCCATATGCCAGTAATCTCCCCCTTTGGCATTGATGGCAACACTTAGTGAAAAATGACTAACTGTCAAAATTCAAAATTTCAAAATTCAAACTCCCCCTTAGAATGATAAATCATTTTTCACTGCTCTCCTCCCCCTTTGAAATCAATGAAAATATATTCTTCACTAAGCTCTTTCCCCCTTTCAAAAATTCAAAATTTGAAGTACAATTGCTACTTAAGTTAGAAAATTAACTTGTACTTATCTTTCATACTTGAAAGAAATTTCTTCCATGCTTCTACAAAAATTCCAATGATTAAAATCATGCTATTTTTCTTAGATGTCTTGTTAATAATTTGAATGAGGGATTTTAGGATTATAATTGCTTCTTCTAGTTTTTCTCCTTTCCTCAAGACCTCAATCAATTTCTCCAACCTACATTCAGTCAGATCATTGACTTTCCAAAAGGTGTCCACAAGAGTGTTTATGGTAAAGTGGACTTTTGCATGCTCAGACTACAATTCTTGAATCTTTTTCTTGACTGTTCCATCTTAGTCTTGAAGCATGCTATAATCTTGACCAATTTTGATAAACTTAGCTTCAATCTGCTCTAGTTTTTCCTTATACCTCCCAACAACATGAGGCCACCGAAGACAATAGTTGTAAATTTTATTAGATGAATTAATGCATTACCTCAAATCATTCATTTTCTTTTTCAGTTTGGTAAGGGGCAACCTAAAATACTCCTTCAGATGTAGAATTACTTCTTCCTCTTTCCTTTCCTAAGGCTCAGATGCCATAGCCTCCCTGATACATTCAATCATTTCTTCTAGAAGCACATTATGAAAAACTCTCCAAACCAATGTTATTATGCACAAAGTAGGAACTCAATGTGTTCTCAATCAAGTCCTGCTCATATGAGGGTCCATCTAAACATATGCCAACTATCTTCTGCATTCCATCTTCCTCCTGAACAATCTGTAGTATTTTTTTTTTGAATAAAGCACCTTCTTCATTGCTTCCTTCAGCTATTATTACATCTGGTTCAACTGATTCTGGTTCATCCCTAGGAGTGTACTCATGAAAGTCTTCATCTGGTATATCCACAATTATCCGATCTTTTCCTTTTCCTTCATATTTTGGAGACTTATGTGTTGGAGGGGTGTCATCAACAAACTATAGAGCCCTCTTCTACTTCCTTTTTGTTTTACCAGAAGATGATCCAACTTCAAGCATCTTTATTGAAAGGAGAAATTTAACTTCTCCAAAATTCCCTAGAAATTCCTTAAATAAATTTGCATATACTTGCTCATAATTTCCCAAAGCATTAGAATATTCAAAAAATTTCTTACAAACCGATTCACTTTCCTTCTATACCACATTATCATTCTGAGGCAAGCAGTTCAAAAAATACATCATGATACATATGATCAAAGTACCAAACATGAAGGGGTAATCTGCTTCTTTTGTCAATTGCACATTTTCCATCAACTGATCCTTCAATAATCAACACAGATCAAAGTCTTCATCTTCCATTATCATTTTGTGAGTGATATAAACTACGCCTACCAAAGTTACACCTTCCTTGTTTCTAAAGAAAATTTTGTGTGAAATCCCATGTGCAATGTACCTTGTCAATGGGTCTTTGATCATTGAAATAACTAGAGCCTCTAATCTCTTGTTACATCGGTTAGGGTTTTGACTTCCTTATTCTGAATCAACCTCTTTTTTGGAATATCTCCAACATTCCACAATCCTGTTAAATTTCTAATCACATCCTTCAAAATAAGATAGGGTTTATCCAAGGTTATCCTCATTTAATCTGTTCAAGATAAACCTAACCACTTCTGTATTGTCAAAATAATGAAATTTGTTCCAAATGTCCAAACTCCTATGTTTCACACCTTTGAGCCACTTCAATTCACCGTATGGAAACAAATTTCTTAGAGCTCTAATCTTTCCACTGCTATACTCATCTAAATTCATCATTCCTTTGATTTTCTTCATTTTTCTTTCTGTACGGAACACATTTTTCTATCGAGCACAAAATTCAAAATTCTACAAGCAACTGAAATACTTGATGAATTCACTGTCAAATCGACTTGACTCTTTCAAAATTTCACTGTAGAGGCTCTTCTTCTATTCTTCTTCAATGCAAGGTGACAAATGAGGGTTCCAAATACCCTTTTATAGCTTTTCACACCTAACCTTTTTTCCTCATTAAATATTTTTCCCTAGGAGTTTTGGGTGCTCTGTTTTCTTAGACATCACAAGAAAAATTTGTTTGCGGACCTTCTACTTCTCAACTTATAGAACAAGTGATCACAGATACATTTGTAAACTTTTATCATAGCTACTGAATTTTTTTTTTTCATTCCTGCATTGACTACTGATAGGGGGATAGGATTTTTCTTAAGAAACTCCCCCTAGGCCAATGGCCTAAGATCAATTTTTGGAGGACTTACCAGAGGCAGATTCTAGTACGAGCTTATCAGATTCACTCTTCTTTATCCATGTTTTCTTCATTTGATCTCTTATTTATTTCATAGTTACTTTTCCTTTTCCTTTTTCATCTTTCTGTGAATTTATTCCTTGATATATTGGGCCTCCTCTATCCATGTTTTTGTTCCTGTAGAATCTTGCAATGTGACCAAATCTATTGCAATTGTAACACACCGGTTTTCTTTGTCTAGACCATTCATTCCATTGATTTTTCCTTGATCTGCATTGATTAGTAATATGTCCAAATATTCCACAGGTGTAGCATTTAACATTTCTTAAGTTAACAGACATACTTCTGCATTCAATTGACTTATGACCAAAATTATTGCAACTAGAACACTGACTAGGAAATGATGGACTACTTGAATTTACTTTTCTTCTACATTGAGAAGCCATATGACCAAATTTATCACAAGAAAATTAGTAACCATTAAACTTCTGAGCATTAGGTTGTCTTACCAGATACATTCTACCTTTGTTCATCTAATTTCTTTGTCTGGGATCCTTATGTTCAGATCCAGAGCTTTCTGCCTTCTCATATCCAAGGCCTCGATTATCATTTGCATCCTTCTAACCTTTATTCAAATCATCAAGCTTAGCAAAACTAGTCCTAAACTTCTCCTTGTACTCATTTGCAGTAGAAATTTCATCTCTAAGAATAACTATCTATCTTTCAAGCTCTTGTTCATTACTTATGGATTGTTGTATTTCAATCTCTAGCTGAATGAATCCACTATTAACTCTACTGCATTCTTTAGATTTTTCTTTCAAGGACTGAGCCAGATTATCCTCATTCATCTTTCTTTCTTTAATCTCCTTAGTTAGCTTCATTGCCACAAATTCCATCTCAAGCTTTAGAGTAGCATTGTCCCTAGCAAGCTTTTCACATTCTTTAGTTATTTCTTTTAGGGTCTGATTCAAGTGAACATCTTCCAATCTTTTTTTTTCTTTCTACTTAAGTTGATCACATAGTTCCTTCCTCTTTTCTCTTGACTCATTGATTTTATCCTTCAATGATTAAATGATTTTTTTAGCATCCACAAGATTTTATTTTAACTCCATAACTTCTGCTTTAGACTGATCAAGATCATCAATTGCCACCATAAGCTACTACTGAAGACCACCAGAGTCCATTGTATTCCAAGATCCACCTCAAGCTGTTAATCTTCCAAAGAGGAACCTAGTTTGATACCAATTGTTGGACTCAAGGAACATTGAGAGGTGGGGGGTGAATCAATGTTCAACAATAATTAAATTTTGATTCTGATCATAAACCATTCACAAAATTTAAACTAAAAAAAACATGCAAGCACATTAAGGAAAAAATGAGAACACCATAACACCAATATTTTTACGTGGAAACCTTGTTAATGGAAAAATCATGGTCGAGATTAATCCACAATTTTATACTCTGTTAAAAGTATGAACAAAAGAGAATGCACATGCATTTAGGGACACTACCTAGAGCTCACTACTCAAAGTAAGGAAGACTCATTTCCTTACAAAATGTTTGAGATTACAACAAAAGATTTGAACTGAGAATATAACATCTACAAATGATTGGTTTTAGTTTCAATGAAGCTCATTAGACACTCTTCAGCCCTTCTGACTAATTTTGTATTTTTGCTATGCTCTTCTCTATTTTTCTACCCTATTGAAACTGTGCAAAGATTGCTCAATCAACCTTATAATACTCACACACATATTTTCTCTTCTCTTCACACACATTCACACACTTTCACACTTGTTTTCATCCTCAAAATGAATTACCAATCTCATATATATATCCACTAACAAATATTTCATTGCTTCAATTTGGCTTTCACAAAACATGAAATATCCTTCAATGGTCGGCTCAAATCACAAATTAAATTTAATGCACACCCACACAAGTCGGCTAGACTATAGCTACGACCCAAAAAAAAAACCAAAACAAGAAACAATTAATCAATTACTCCTTATACATCTGCAACATGATACATTCACTAGGTTAGCCATGATGAGCAAATAAATAGAAAAACATCCTACCAAAGCATCCAACCAAATCTCCTAACTCATACACTGATAAATGCAACATCATAAAAATTTAACAAAAAGATAGTATAGATTCTTAAAAAACTCTCTCAGAGATCCACAACTCAAAATGATGATCCAGTGAAGCATACAGATCAATATACTGATCGGATACCCTATTCTTCATACTCTCTACTGGTAAAATACTGCTTCTACTTTTCCTGCTAGTATGAACCAATTCTGATCTGTGGACTAGAGGGATGACTTAGGTTGCCATCAATGACAACATTAGAAGCCACATGCCATAAAGCAATCCATATTCCAACATGTTGATGATCAAAGGTTGTGGATTAATGGGTTTGTTGTCGAGTATATCTAGTTTAGCCACGTTAAGTTTCAGATATCCGCATGAAGAATTGATCGAGTTATGAGTAGTTGTGTTCTGACAATTTTTTTGTTGCTTCAGTTGGTGTTCCTAAAAGAGGATGATGCAATTCTAGTAAGTTGAGTTGTTGTGGATGCTTCTGTGGTGATTCATGATGCTCGTGGATGTTTCTAGATCATTCTCTATCTATGGTGCACACCCACATTGATTGTTGTGCTCATGATTGGTGATTTTCTTTTGCATGTTCATGTTTTTCATGTTCATGGTCGACATGGTGATTATAGGGTGTTGTGGATCTTCGAGGAATAGTTTTTGAAGGTGTTTCATGTTTGAGGATGTTGTTTTGGGTCTTCATTATGTTGTGATTGACATTGGTTGATTCACATTAATAATTGTTTATTGATTTGGGCTGACAGTTTGTATACATTTTATTTTCTTGTTGAGCTGACATGTAGTGATGTTATCTCTAGGTATGGATATATATGAGTGATTGTTTATTCCATTTTATGGGATGAGATGTGCAAATAATGTCATAATCATTCAAAGGTAGAAGCAGAGTGTGAAGAATAGTGAGCAGAGTGTGAAGAAGTGTTCATGTGCTTAACTAGAATTGTAATAAGGCATTAGAAGATACTATTTTCTCAGTTTAAAATCTTGTGGATGCAATCTAAATGTTTTTTTAAGATGGTGTGTCTTCCTTTGAGTAGTAAGCCTTGTTGTATTTGAGTAGTGAGCTCTAGGCAGTGTTCTTGAATGCATGTGCATTCTCCATTTATTCTTCTTTATAATTTTAATAGGATATAATCTTGTGGACTAACCTCCACCGTGTTTTTTCCCCTAATAGGGTTTCTATGTAAAAATCTTGGTGTTATGTGTGTTTCTGATGTGTTGATGATTTATTCTTTCATGTTAATTTATGATATCTAAGAATAAGTTGAATAAGTTTAAAATTCTATGACAATTGATTCACCCCCCTCTCAGTTGTCTACCCTTGTGTTGCCAACAAAGGGTTCATGTCTTAGGGAATGCAAACCATAGCATGACCACCAAGTGGAATGTCATATGCGAAGAAAGTCACACTCTTGAAGGACATTAAACCCAATGTCACCAAGAAGAAGACACATCACATGAATTAATAAGACCAAAATTTTAAGGGAATATGCAAACAATGAGCAGGAATGTGTATGCCCCCACTTTAAAGAAATTTCTAAATACCATGCTGTGAGAAATTATTTTAAAGTAGAAAAAATGATAAATTCCAATACATGAGAGCTTTATTTTGAAATACCTATACCCAACATATGTTTCCAAGTAGAGCTATGTCATGGAAAGGAGGTTCCCCCAACATGCAATTGTAAGATAAAACATAAGGGATCCACAGATCTAGAGTCAACATTATTTCTTTGCTGTAAAGATATAATTGAGATTGGAACCATCATCATTCTCCAAATAATTCATGGAACAATGAACACAAAGGAGGAATGACACATAGAGAGCAAAAACAAAGAAAATATTTTGGGTCAACATGGAAATGACCTAAATGTCTCAATGGCTTGCATCATCCACAAAAGGAAAACAAAAGACAAGAGAAAATTAAATGTTTACAACATATAGAAGAATGTAGATACAAATAGAATAATGCCATGACAAATTTTCTTCCTTCAAGTATCCTTGTACCAACAAAGTGACAAGGGTCATACAAAGTAGGCTCACACACATATAAAGATATGCAAAGTAGCATGATACAGGGGATCACATTACACACATTCAGTCACAAAGAAGATGAAAGGGAAATAAAGAAAATACTAGTATGGCACATGTTAGTCAACCTATAGTAGGTCATCTGCATCCCAATCTTGTTCATCATATGTAGAAGGATGACAACTAGCTAAAGGGGAAAAAATGAGTGTTGTACTAGGAAAGTCACCATGTTCAACATGTGGTGATGTGTTCTTTTTAGGAGGATCATCATGGTTATTTTCATCTAAGTTAATAAAAGAGGAAAATAACAAATTCAACTCATTATGCACTTCCCCATCAATTTGAACAATCTCACCATCATCATCCAAGTTAATCATAACAAGAGGCCTAGAGGTTTTATGTTTATCATGGAAAGGGTGGATAATCATCATGCATTGCTTGAGTTGGTGTTTTATCTTGGGTTTTTTTTTATTCTTCTCTTATAATTGATGAGCAATAGCATGAGGTCTACACCTACACTCTTTAGAATTTTTTTTTCTTCTTGCACTATTTTCAAGTTGTGATTATGTATGAGTGAGTTTATCAACCATTGGTTTCTTTTCCTCCCACAAGGGAGGAACAAAAGTAACCATGGAATGTTGGTCAACCACTTTCTCTTTGGGTTTTTAAACTTTTTTGATCTTAGGAGGTACAATAATAATGGTATAGTTATCTCTTGGTCTCTTATAGGAAATAGGTAGAGGATTTTTCATGGATTTGTCTTGGTTACTTAGAAGGGATTTTGGTTCAATCATGGCTTCATCAATTATAAGAGACTAAATCATGGGTTGAGGCATGTTGCTAAGAGATAATTATGCTATGCACTTTTCCTTGAACTTTTGATAAGATTTGAAAAAGAAATCCTTATAAGGTTTAATAGGTTCCATGGGTTGAGGAAAACATAAATCCAATGAGAATTATTGAAATGAACTAATTGAGTTATTCAGTAAAGAGAAAAACCATTCCAAGGCTATATATTTCAAAGAACTAGGGAATATTTTAGCTAAGAGCGTATCTTCAAATATGAATTCACTACGTAAGGCTATATATATGTTGAGACATGGTTACTAGGATCTCCTTTACCACCATATTTATCAAATCTAGGAATCTCTATGCCTTGTGGTATTTGTGATTTCAATATCTTGAAGGATAATGGGTTTCTTTTGACATATTGTGAAGGTTGGCCATTTTGATTTTGGTTCAATGTGGAAATTTGTTGTTGAAGGGATGAAACATTTTGCAAAATTTGGTTAAGTACAAAATCATTGTTTTTGTTTTGGGATGGAGGTGAATATGGTGGAGGTGTATATGTATTTGGAGGACAAGTGAATTGCAAGTTTGTGAGAGGTGATGGGTTAGGAGATATGAGGTTTGAATTCACAAAGCTAAAAGGATTCCTAGTGGAAATACCTAAGGTTAGATTGACATTGCTAGTTGGTTTCCTTTTTGTAGTAACAATTGAATTGGTATATGTAGGAATAGAGGCCATAGTTGTAAGGGGAGGAATTTTATTTCCACCTTGAATTTGAGTGCATTCCAAAGCTTGATCACAAATAGCCATTGTAGGAACATGATTGTCAATGATATGGGCTAGGATACACACAATTTCTATTCCTTTTTCATTATCAAGCATTCTCCTCATGTTATCTATGACAAGAACCAGAATATTACCAACAATTTATTCAACACTCACAAATTTTTGAAGTTTTTCTAAGGCTTCATGCATTTGTTTTAGCTTCTCTTGAGGGATATTAGAAACCATTGTTTCAACATCAGTAACATTGGTTTTTGGTAAAGTAGTCATGGGAAATGTGGCATCAAAGCCATGATCCATAATGGGTTCACTAGTGTCAACACTATGAGTGAAAGAGTTAGAAAACTCAAGATCCATGACGGATGTACTAGCGTGGGATGAAATGAGTCTCAAAATACATCTCACTAAAGTATTGACAATAGGACATCAGGTTGTGAATCTCATACAAGTTTCACCAAACTAAAAGTGCACCCAAAATGGAGAAAAGGCACTAGACAAATGTAATAAACACCCAAAAGTAGGAATCACAATGCAAGTGTGTAAAAATATTTTACGATTTTCAGATTGGAAACATGATAATTTACTAATTATGCTCTGCTAAAACATAAAAATGATGTCTTTTTAATGCCAATTTTGATTTCAAGCAATGCACTTAATTTGACCAATTGAACTTAATGTAAGAAAGTACAAAATTTTCTATTTTTTGAAAGAAGCGCAAATCTGACAACAAAATGTAATGAAGAAAACAGACACAAAATGATGCCCAAAATTTTGAAAAAGCACCTATACAAGGATAGGTTTTCCAAAGGGTGAATAAGTCTTTGTACAAGCGGTTGGAAAGATTAAAGTTTGTGTTTTTGGTTTGATGTTTGAGTTCTTTGTTTTAGGTTGCAGACTGTGAATTTTATGATAAATATTTTTAGTTTTAGGTGTCTTAATGCAAGTGCAACTAGAGAAAAATAGTGAACAAAGTGAAAAATTTTGTAATCCAGTTTTGAACTAAAATTTGAATCTAAATGACTGAAAGACACTCTTGATGTGACTACAACACAAGATGCATGAAAAATTAACATAAAATGTCCATTTTTTATGAATTTTAATGATTCAAATATGCAAAACTAAACCCTAAATGCAATCCAAAGCATACTAATGCAAAACACACTAATTCAAACCTAGATCTATGGTTTTTAATGTCTCCTAATCAAAATTTAGGATGGACAATGTCAGGTTCTCCAAAATGAAATGAAGGAAAATGTGGGTGATGGATAGGAGATCTAAAAATGGGATGTGAGATGATGGACCTATGCCAAAATAAAATGGGGGTGTCCACCTAATAAAAAATCCACATTTTCCACATTCATTAGGGAAGAGGGATAGTGTAAAAAATGATTAGAATTGACTTACAACCCTCAAGGTGAGTCAACCCTAGATTTGGACACTATGCTGCCTTGACTTATGACAAAAATGACTGAACAAAAGTTTTCATAGAAGAATAAAATTGATTAGGCAATCAAACCTATGAGATATATACTTGGAATATGAAGTATTATGATAATACTATCAGAAAAAATCATTAACCAATAGATATAAGAATTTTAGGATGTTGTTTACCCAGCTCCAAAAGTGGCTTTTAGGCTCTGCAGTAGGACATGTTCACCCAAGGGTGAATGGATCTCTATACAGGGGTCTGAAATTTATTTTTGTAGTCCTCAAATCTCGAATTTAAGCTTCTAATTCCACTAGGTTTGACTATTAGAAACCCAAAAATAAAACCTATAGGTGAGTTTCTATGTCTTGACAACTTTGAAAAATTGCAGTTTTGATATACTTTCAAACCTTCTTCACCTACAAATCTACACATACAAAGAGAGGAAAAAAATGTTTATTTTTTGTGGATAAGGTTTTTCCTTGGTCAAACCATAGTTTGATAATTAAACCTTGATAATGAAATAATGAAAAATAGAAGGAAATGATGAATGAATGAAGCTTATTGCACCTCACCAAACCCTTTAATGGATTCCCTTAGAGGATTGAAGTCTAAAAAATCTCTCTAAGGATTGGATCTTACATGAAATGGCTTGATTTCTTGATAGATCTTTATGCTTGAATGCTTGCTTGAAGCTTGAAACCTACATCACAATGTTAGCTCCAAAAACATGCATGAACTCACATAAATATTGACATCATGATAGAATCTTGAATGCTATAATAAATGACTGATAAGTCTACTCTCCAATACTCTTGACTATAATCTTTGTTCTTGTGAAAGTTTCCTTAATTCTGAATTTTTTGAATTGATAAAAAGACTAGGTATTTATAGGTGTTTCCTTAATTACCTAACAATTAAACATCACATGCCGACCTTTGCAATTTGAATTTAGATCATTAAAATTCTACCAAAACCATATTAAAAAATGGGTTCCAATACTTAAGGGGGACCCATTCACCCTTGGGTGAATTGGTCGTAGGTCGTATACCTAGAACACACATTTTCCAAGATGTGTAATTAAGTGTATGCATTGATTAAACGTGGGTTTCCCTTTCAAAAAAAAATTTAATTAGGCTTGTGAATGCATAATTGGTCCAATTAAAGGATTAATTAAGTCCAATTAATTAAGGGACGCAAACATAGTGTGAAAATGTAAATGTGTACATTTTTCAACACTACAATAAATAACAAATCACAATCATAGGATTTTAGAATAATTTAAAAAAAATAGTTTATGAGACTACAACTGAAAGGTGAAGATGAGTTCATAATTGATTTGGCACTAGGAAAAGATTTAGAATCTATAACATCATATCTAATGATTATTGTATAGTTAAATAATTTGAGAATACAGATATTATAACTAGTTAAATAGGTGTATATCTAACCAAGTGCCTCCCATTCTAGAGTATCATTGATTTTTTTCGAAAGGAAGTATAGTACATTATGAATATGTGATACAATTTTATTTATCCAAACCTCCTAAATTTTGATCTTTCGAAAATTATTAAATTGTGAGTTTTATGAAAAAGAAGTCCTAAATTGTAAAATTTTCTTAGCCCTTTCATTTTCTCAACATTTCCAAGTTTTCTTGAACCATTTTGCAAAGTTATAAATTTTTTGAACCCTATGAATTTATGATAGGTTGTTATTTTTTGTAACATTTTAACTTTGTGAATGTTGAAAAATAATGAAAGGTTCTTTTTCTGGTTTTTTTTAATTATTAAGCCTTTGTTTTCTTATCTCTTTTTTGTATAAAAGTTCTTAAGTTTCTTTAAAATTCGACGAGTTTGGTTCAAAATTTCTATAGTTCACGAGTTTTATTAAAATATTATATGTGTAAGGTAGGGGGACCAACCATGCTTAAGGCCCCAGGTCACAAAGGGCCAAGAGCGGAAGGTTTCCCTAGCTTACCTCAGCTAAAAGGGGTGTTAGGAAATGCGAGACGAGAACGATGAGGACTTTCAAGTCCTTCTATCACTCTACAATCCTGAGACTCAAGATGGGGCTAGGCAAGCTAGTTTTTGAGTTCAACAGTATGCCTCAAGAAGCTCTCAGCTCGAGGACGAAAGCATAGTCTCGGGATGACAGTGCGACATGCTAGTGTCTCTCAAGTGTGTTGGCATCCGTATGACTAGAGGACTAAAGAGACAAGGTTAAGCTCTAGACATTAGGCTAATGGACCAAGTAACTACTTCCAAAGGGACAAAACAATGCTATGAAGTAGACAAGATATGCTCTAATATGATAAAGTAAATACACAAGAGTTAGGGTGGCAAGAATAATCTCACAAAGAAATTTGTTCACCAACTAGGTCCTAGTAGCATCTTCAACTACACACAAAGAGGAGGAAAATTTGGTTGGGGTTGTTAAGGGGTCAACCTTAGTTAGACCCCCACTTTGGTGTTTCCACCTCCATAGATAGCCAAGTTTGTAATGATGGAGAAATAGTATGATAAAGAAGGAATGAAGTAAAAAAAACTAAAACACTACAAAACAATAAATGTTCTACTCAACCAAGTAATAGAGGAGAGGAGTGGACAAATTACCACCTCCACCAAGAGAACTCAGGGCTAATAGGGGAGAAAATGAGAGTAGTCAAGCCTCTACTTCAATGGTGTTGTACCACACTTGCTCTACTAAATTGATGGCGTGATGTTACTACTATGGAGTGAAAAAGTGCTTGAGAATGCAAGGAGTGAGTGCAAGAGAGTGTGAAGAAGTTGAGTTGAAAGCTTAGAAGATTGTAGAAGATGAAATGAATTTAGGAGTAAATTTTAAGGAGAGTATGAAGAAAACAACCATGTTTGGGTCAGTCGGCTAAAGAGGGCATTACAAGTCAACCACCAATGAGAATTGTAATGCCTCTATAGGCTCCAACCACAGGAATCTGCTAGGGACATAAGCGCACCATGCTGATGTCTACTCACCACACGAGGATCCCTGACATAAATTCCTCTTTCGATGCTCAAAACAACTACCAAATGGAACGAAGGAAATAGGCTTATGTGGAATTTAGCCTCCAAATTTGGTTTTCTAAAGTGGAGAAGGGAAAAAGGGGAATTGGCACATAGGGAGAAAATTTAGTCCTATACATTTTTCCCCCTCTTTAGTGAGCACAAATACTGATGAGTTCTTCGGTAAAGTAGATTGAAGAATAGTAGAGTTAGAAATGTATACCTGAATCATCAAGGAAGTAGACCATGATCTAACGAACCTGAAGGTGTAGGGAAAGCAAATGACTTCATAGCTTCTCAGAACAATGAAGCTGAAAGCATCTTATAGGCCTGCAGACCTACAAGGAGGTGACCCCCAAGATCTCTTACATGAAGGAAGCCCTAAAAGGAAAGCGCTTGATAGGCTCTCAGGTCTGTAAGGAAGGTATCCTCCAAGATCTCTCACATGAAGGAAATTGAGACAAAGCACCTTATAGATCCACAGACCCGCAAGGAGGCATCCCCCAAGATCTCTCACATGGAGGAAGCCAAGGAAGCGCCTTACAGATCCACAAACCTGGAAGGAAGGTATTCTCCAATATCTCTCGCATGAGGAATACTAAAGGAAAGTGCCCTACAAACCCACAAAACTATAGGGGGGTGACTCCCAAGATCTCTCGCATGGAGGAAGCTCAACAAAAATGCCCTACATGTTCTTAGACCTAGAGGGAGGTATCTCCCAAGATCTCTCACATGAAGGAAACCCCAAGAAAGCACTCTATAGACCCGTAGACCTATAGGGGAGTGACCCTCAAGACCTCTCACATGGAGGAAGCTCAAAGGAAGTGCCCTATAGGTTCTTATACCTATAGGGAGGTATCCCCCAAGATCTCTCACATGGAGGAAACCCAGGAAAGTACTCTATAGACCCATAGACCTGTAGAGGAGTGACTCCCAAGATCTCTCGCATGGAGGAAGCTCAAAGGAAGCACCCTATAGGTTCTCAGACCTACAAGGGGGTATCCCCCAAGATCTCTCACATGGAGGAAACCTAGTAAAGCAGACTCTAGAGAGTCAGGAAGTAGCTTCACAGGCACACCTAAAAAAAGACATGTTTATCCATAGGTAGAACATGTTAGAAAGTGGACACACAAGCAAGTAAGCAGACAATCACACAAATTGTCAATAAGTTGGAAAAATTTCAAAGGGGGTCCCTTTCGAACCCTATGTAAAGAAGGGGTCCACTCAAGGGACACACAGTTCAAAAGAAGATCTTTCTCGAATTGATCCATCATCAAGGAATCACCTTATAAAGGAAGACAATGCCCCCATGCAAGGGGAAGGTTATAGCTTCTCCCACATTGGGGGAAAATTCTCAAGTTCTTTCAAAAGGATTCCTAATTTTGAATGTTTTTTTTGAAAAGGAATTTTTATAAGGATTTCCAAGAAAAGATTCATTGGCAATGAATGCGTTTTCTGAAAATCGAAGTGTTGAAGGAGTAGAGTTATCACACATGAAAAGGAAAACTCAAGCAAGGAAGAAAGAAAGATAAAGAGAAAGAAAAAGAGAAAAGGAAAATTCAAAAAAAGGGCACAGGGGTAGCCTGATATTTTGGGGTCAAAATTGCTCATAAATATATGTATATGTATAGTAATATTATATAAATGAGTTGTCATCAACTCCCTACTATATCAGACCATGTGAAGAATGCATGAGAAGACAAAGTAAAATTAAAAAATTGGGTCAACATGGAAGGGAAGCCTAAATTCCCCCAACGCTTTCCATCATTCCCAATTTACCAAAAATAAGCACAAACATGGAAGAATGATGATACAAATAGAGGAAGGTTTACTACACAAAAACCATGCTTGTATCCAAGCACCAACAAAGGGTGACAAGGGTCATCCAAACACACATAGCATGATAACAAGGGAAACACATAACAACACACACACACATCTAATCTAAAGATCAAGAAGAGGGCCTCCCTTGACAATGATCAACCAAGAGGTCATCTTCTTCCCACTCTAGATCATCATAGGGGGAAGGAGGATGAGACTATAGTGGTGGAATGTTAAGAGGAGGAGCTTATGATGCTCTCTCAACAAGGGCTAAGGAAGAGGGCCCCACAAGGTCCTCTCCATTGAGCTCTTGTGGAGTTAGGTTCGATGAGTTTGAGAAGATCACTGACAAGGCCAAACCTTCATCCACAAAGTTAAACATGCACCTTATAGGAGTGTTGTGTTTAGCTTCAATGGATGGGGCAAGCTACACTTGAGATTCACTACTAGGCTAGCTAAAAGACTTGGGAGTGGTGATGAACTCAGGGAAAGTTGGGATAGGTTCTATCATTAGGATAGAACAAGTCAACATGGGACCACCTTGTGAAGAAGGAGGACTCCTATTTCATTCCCCATTATAGGAGGAACTATGGTCCTCCACCTTTTTCTTTGTTGGGGGATGTGAGCTCCCCTTAGATGAGGCAAGAGGTGTAGAGGAAGAGGAGGAGGAGAAAGCTGTAGTAGACACCACTGAGGTGTTTGTCATATCTATGGATCTCAGGAAAGGTGGGACATCTGATAAGGACATTAGAAAATGTGGCTCCACCAAAGGAGTGATGAACACCTCCACCCTCTTGGTGTCAAGTATATTCGTACTCACAGTGGAATCTAGAAGTGATGCAGAACTAGACTGAAGGGAAGCAAAGGGAAGGAGAGAGGAAGATGCTATAGGAGGCCCTGAAGCAGGGGCAGTCATCTCTTCTTCCTTCCTCTATGAGGTGACCTACTTAGCCAGAAGGGCATTTCACTAGCACTTACACTCATGTACAAGGTGGTTTCTTCAACTCTTCGAACTAGAGGTTAGAGGCTACAAAGGGATGGAGGGCTCCTGCTCGACCATGGGAATGTCCACTACAACTGTCTTCAGTGGAGGAATGGACTCCTGAACGAGAGCAGAAGGAGTAGGTTGGGAGGCAACAAGAAGAGTTAGCTCTAGAGCCTTGGCAATAGGCCTCTTCCTATTCACTACCTTGGAAGTAGGAATAGGAGGCCATGGAGGTCGAGGCAAAGAGGACTCTCCTTGAGACAAAGAGGACTCTCCACGGGGATCTTTCTTCTTCTTTGTCTCGTAGGTGCACCAAATTGGCCTAAGCTCCTTAGGAAAAATAGGAAGCTCAAACGTGGGATTCTTGGGCTTTCACCAAGCAGGCACCATAGGATTCTCTCACAAACACAAAATAGAATCTAGTGATGCCTTAGTGGGGCGAGAGGAAGTGTCAGGCTAAACATGGAAGAGGAAGAAGGAGGATCTCGAGACTGCTTCTCTTTTTCCCTCCTACGTGCCTTAGCGACATTGTTGTTAGCTTTTAGGGAAGCCCTATGTGAAACAACATAAGGTGATGGAGAGTATCTCACTTTTGGCCTCAGACACCCTTTCTTATAATTTTGATATGTTTGGTGCAGGAGGTCCATCTTAGGTAGTGGAGGACCAATGGTGCAGGCCAAGAGTAGTCCAAGGAGTAGCTACCATGAGCAATTGGTGGTTTATAACTGGTGTTGTGAATTACATTCATAAAATACCTATGGATAAATTTTAAACATTTACGCATGACCAAGGGAATTGCATTCATAGCTACTAACCAAGGGATACCCAGTTTTACTGTAAAGAGTTTAGACCTAGGGATTATGTCAAATAGGAGCTTCATAGATTTAGGTCCAACTAAGACCGACAAGACAATACTGCCCAAAGGGGGTACAAAAAGTTTTTCATGCGTGCAAATGGTGTTCATAGGTGCATCGTACCTAGCTTTATGTAAAACATTAATCAACATGATATCCTTGGTTATGTTGTTTAGTTGTGACATCGGATCAACGAAAACACCTTCCATGATGTTTTTGTTGATTTGCACAAGGATGTACAAAGGAGATGGTTCCCTATTAAAACCCATTTGTAGGTCCTGTTAAGTGAAGATTATACCAGTACCATTGTCCACATGATGCACAGAGGGGATAGGTTGATGTAGGAAGGAGGCCATTACACACACAAGACAATACTCTCATGGAGTTCCTAAAGGCCAAAAGATAAGACAGTGACCTAATTAAGGTTTCATTATGCAACACCTTTGAACCTTCAAACTATGCCAACTAGGGGTCATAGGTTGGGTTGTAAGGAAACAACCTCACAACACTCACACCTACAACACTCCTAGAATATGAGGAAAGGGACTTTCAATATCAGAAAATGGAACCAAAATGGTTCATGTTAGGCTCACCAAAATGTAAGGTAGGGGGATCAACCACATTCAAGGCCCCAAGTCATGAAGGGCCAAGAGTGGAAGGCTTTCCTAGCTTACCTAAACTAAAAGGGGTGTTAGGAAATGTAGGATGAGAATGATGAGGACTTTAAGGTCCTTTGATCACTTTGCAGTCTCGAGACTCAAGATAAGGCTAGGTGAGCCAGTTTTTGAGTTCAACACTACGCCTCAAGAAGCTCTCTACTCGAGGACAAAAGTGCGGTCCCGGGATGACAATACGGTGCGCTGGCATCTCTCAAGTACGTTGGTGTCCGTATGACTAGAGGACTAAAGAGAAAGGTTAAACTATAGAAATAGACTAACATACCAGCTAACTACTTCCAAAGGGCCAAAAAAATGCTATGAATTAGACAAGATATTCTCTAATATGATAAAGTAAATACACAAGAGTTAGGGTGGCAAGAATAATTTCACAAAGGAATTCGTTTTCCAACTAGCTCCTAGTAGCACGTTCACCTACACACAAAGAGGAGTAAAATTTGGTTGGGGATTTTAATGGGTCTACCTCAGTTAGACCCCCACCTTGGTGTTTCCACCTCCATGGACAACCAAGTTTGTAATGATGGAGAAATAGTATGATAAAGATGGAATGAAGTAAAAAACAATAAAACACTACAAAACAGTAAAAGTGCTATGCAACCAAGTAATAGAGGAGAGGAGTGGAAAAATTACCACCTCCACCAAGAGAAATTAAGGCTAATGGGGGAGAAAATGAGAGTACTCAAGCCTTTGTGGCAATGGTGTTGTCACACATTTTCTCTACTTAATTGATGGAGTGATGTTGTTGCTGCTATGGAGTGCAAAAGTGCTGCTAAAAGTGCTTGGGAATGCAAGGAGTGAGTGCAAGAGAGTGTGAAGAAGTTGAGTTGAAAGCTTAGAAGATTGTAGAAGTTGAAATGCATTTAGAAGGATTAAATTTTAAGGAGAGGATGTAGAAAACAACCATATTTAGGCTGGTCGGCCGAAGAGGGTGTTACAAGTCGACCACCAATGAGAAGTGTAATGCCTCTCTAGGTTCTAGCTGCAAGAATCTATCATGAATGTAAGTGTGCCGTGCAAATGTCTACATGTTGTGCATGCATCCTCAGCATAAATTCCTCTATTGATGCTCAAAACAGGCATGAAATGGAATGAAGTTAGTAGGCTTATGTGGAATTCAACCTCTGAATTTGGTTTTCTAAAGTGGAGAAGGGAAAAAGGGGAATTTCCACACGGGGAGAAAATTCACTCCCATACAATATGAAATTTATAAAAAACCACCATAATGCATGGTGAAGTTGGTCCATGTTTCAAGGTGTAAATTATCATATAGTTCATGAGTTTTATAAAAATACCATATAGAGGAAAAAGTTGCTAAGTTATCTAAAATTGTGAAAAGTCCCTCTATTGTTGACTTTTTGGTGAGTTCCTAAACTTTTTAACTCACTAAAATTTTGACTATTGTTCAAAAGGAAAAAATAATGGATAAATTGGATATTTATGGGCTCATTTTTAATTATATTCTTATTCAGAAAAGAGAAAACACTATTACAACCCATTGAACATCTTTGGTTTTTAACACCATTTTTTCATTCATGTTGACAGGTACCCAGGCCTATGTTTTTAGGAGCATGTGGGGCTATTTGAAGTGTTGAATTATATTTTTCTTGAAATTTTCTATAGTATTTTTCTATTATATTCTTAAATCATGTGTTTTTCCCATATTTTAATGAATTGAATTCACTAGAAGCATTGTTTTCACATAATCAACATCCTTTCTATTTTTATGCATCATGTTGAATACACAAGAAAATTGAGAGGGGAGGTGAATTATTTGTACCTCAAAACTTCAAAACCCTCATAAAAATTCAAATCCACATTCATTAAATTAACCCTTAATATGTTATATAGTGATTTAACATAAAATACAAATAACAAAAACTAAAACAAACCAACACAATGCACAAGAGAATACTAGATTTATATGGAAAACCCAACATGGGAAAAACCATAGTGAGGATTAGCTCACAATAAAAGGTAATATCAACACCAATTACAAAGGGCTCACTACTAGAGGGAACACTACCCAAAAGAAAGAAGGGCTCACTTCCAAAATAGAAAAAAAGATAGAGAATAATATTACCATGAGAAACCCATATCAATTCAATAGGAAAATCCACCACAACTTCACCAACACCATCATAGTTTGAATGAAGAATTGTAAACACCTTCTACTCACTGTATTCAATGATCTAACACATGAAAGCTCATAATGCACTTCTCAAATTCACACCTCACAATTATGTTCACATCATACTCATCTACCTTTTCTATCTCATAATCCCTCAACAACTCAACTCATATTTATACCATCTTCAACCTTGAAAACATTCTCCAAGGTCAGCTTTGCACCTCAATTGTGCAAATTCAAATTAGGTCGGCACCAAAACATTCCTATGGTGGAAAGGGATGAATGTAGACCATAACACACCTTAGATAGGACCTAAATCAATTTATACATGCCCCACCATGCTTCCAAAAACATTGAAGAAATTTCACATTTAGTGTAAACACCTAGGTCATGTTGCACAAGCAGTTTCTATTGCACCAAAAGATCGAATTGTTAATGCCATGCCTAATATAACTGCTAGATTTATACAAGATCCAAGATCCACAAGAGGTGGTTTAGCCAAGTCATGAACTTGAGCACCGCACTACATAGAACAAGGATACTAAGGGTGAAACTCTTGCAAAAATCCCCCTTAGCACAAGCGAGGGGTTCAAACTTTTGACCTTAGCTTTGATACCAATTGTTGCACATGTGGTTGTCGTTGCACCAAAAGATTGAATTTTTAATTCCCAATACAACTACCAGAATTATACAAGATTCATTATCTATAGGAGGTGGTTAAGCCATGTCACAAACCCAAGTTCCACACTACATAGCACAAGGAGACCAAGGGCGAAACTCTTGCAAGAGGCTAGTCGCTACCCATGTAAACAACATTAAAATTTTAAGTACACACTTCCTTTCATCTAACAACAAGTTGTGGACAACAAATACCACCTGAACAAAATCTAGAATATTCCACAAAACCTAGAAATCTAATAAATTCCTTTGCAACAACTTTCACTTGAAGAATATACACACGCAATGCACTTAGATAACTTTTCCAAACACTATAAGTTAAGAAACTGAATTCTGAAGAACCAAACATTGAACAACTTCAACTAAAGAAAGATGCCAACACTATCAACATACTGCTAGATCCACAAGAGCTAAAACCACTTTCATGATGAATGTGGAACAAAGACATTTCTCACAGACACCTCTACAAAGAACAATTCACACACTGGTGAACACAACTTCCTCTACGCAACAATCCAACACACCAAATTCTAGATGTAGCATCTCTAAACAATTCTAATCAACATATTTGAATCACATGAGTAGATCTTCAACCTAAAATCAATGAAAAGCAAGACTAGGACACAACTCTATAACCCAAAACACCACTACAACTCATTGTTTCCTCTTTTTATAATTTTTTCTCAAAAGAACTTGGAAACTGTTGTCACATGAAATTGCACCCTACTAAGCATGCAACTTAGCTTTCTAATGACACAATGGAATCGAACTCAAGGTGTGGAACATTTTCCCGTATGAGGTTGAATCTCTAGAGAAGGCCAAGTTTCTTTTTCAACCCTAATGCAATATGTTGGTCCAACCCAACACATGAAATCCTACCACTAACAACTGATAAGGGAAAAGGGTTAGAAAGAATGCGTGAAGGGAAAAGTAGAGGTGATACACCAAGATGGAAATGGTCACTTCTCCCTGGCTAATATTTTCACAATACATCAAAGAAGGAGACCAAAAAACTCACACAACTCTCTATTTGATTCATTTTAGAGGAAAACATGGAGGTTATGGTTCAAAAGAGTGTTGGAAGGAAATATATTTTCTCGAAACAATAGTTGTAAACAATATTAACACAACATACAAGCTTGAAACTACAACCAAACACTCATACATGAAGGTAAATGAAGATTACTCGTACATAAAAGAGGAGAGAACCAACAATAATGATAAGCTTCATTGATACAAAGGCATATAGCCAATGTTTACAATTTTAGAGATGTAAAATACAGTTCAAAAGAAAAACCCTAGAGAAGCTAGAGGAAGAAGAAATTTAAAAAGTTGCAAGTGTTTCTTTTATAGTTTAAGAATAACTTAGATGAATACATTCAAAACCCAAACCTAACCTAGCTAGGGTTACAAATCTAATCATGAGGCATGAGAAGGCTATGTGCCAATTTGATCTCCAAACATAGTCATATAGTTGAGGAGGGAGGACAAGTTTGAAGGAAGTAATCTCAAAGTACATAATGAGGAAATGACACTCAAACAACCTTTAAATAGCCACCCAATAATTGCATTAAATGTACCTATCTACCCTTCAGACCAAAGGATGTTGGCTCAAGGCTCAGATATACAACCTCAGGGTGGATTCAAAGAATCTAGGTAGGGCCAGATTCCCTGTAGAAACCAATTTCAAGAATTCTGCATCACCCTAAAATTCTTGAGATGACATTCCTTCAGAGATTCCACATCAGTGTGAAATCCCCAAAGGCCTCTTAGACTTAGTCAATTTCACCTGATGGTTGGATCTCAAGTCAAAACAAGGGGATTTAATAATTCCAAGGGATTAAAGAGTTGCAAACAACACACCCTAAGTGTAGATGAATCATTGATCTCTCTAGGTGAAGCAAAAAGTCAAAATTTGGGGAACCTATTCCTTAAGGGGAAAAGGTGAAACCTAAAAAAAATGGGGGTGAAAGTGAGTGAAGAGGGGTTCCCTACCTCAGGTGGGGTGTGTGTGCAAAAATAACACAACAAATGGAAAGTTAATTGGGGAAATGCTCAAGAGCATTTTGATGACAAATTGGAATCACGAACCCAAAACTCCTAGTTTCGGTCCTCCCGTAGAGTCACTTCTAAAGTAAAGCTTCAGAGTTAGTGGATGAGATAGCCCTTCCCACACAAGGAATCCAAGTGTGTGCTGATGCATTCATTTCCTTCCCTCAGCTGGTACAAGGAAACCAAGGTTGATCAATTCAAGCTATGTAAAGATTCTGACTCTAGAAGCATCTTGGATAGAGCCCCGTTGCCTGATAGGCATCCATAGCCTCAACAAGGTTATTTTTGTGATTCTCTCAAACATAGATCCACTGCCAACCATACATCTATAGCCTCAGTGGAGTTATTTGGATCCTCCTAACAAGTTGAATTTTCTCTTTTGATATTCAACAATTTTCCTTTTCTTTTCTTTTCACTCTTTATTTCAACTCGTAAGTGATGAAGCTCACATTTAGGGCTGAGAACTAGAGTGGTGCTGAAGTAAAAATAAGATTTTTCACTCAACTAGACCTCTCGAGGAACCCTAATAAACCTAAGGATTGTTAATATTTTATGAACAATGTAAGATTCAAGCACATTCAGGACTAACTTAATCCAAGGATTCGTCCACTTCAAATGTTTACCACATGTGACATTGAGTAAACGGCCTCTACCAACTTGCTCTAGAAAGATGATTGGAGTTTGTAAGGGAAATACTTTGGAAAAGTTCTAAACAATAGAATAGTTGTTGTATGTGTATGACACTCTGCCCCAAACTAGAAAATAGAAAATCTCAAAACCAAAACAAGCAGCGAGTAAAAACACCTACACCAACCAAAAGCAAAAAGTGAAAGAAAGCACCTACTATAACTATTTACAGAGGTGAGTTGAAGACAACTCAAGCGAGGAAGTAATGCTTCAAATGTTGTCTGTTGATAGGAAATGGGATGTCTTCTCCCATTAGAGTTTTGAGGTAGAAAACATTGTCTCTTAAGATCTCAGAAATCTAATAGGGGCCAAGCCATAGTTTGTCAAACTTTTCGTGCTCCCCTTTCTTTTTGTGTGCTTTGTCCTAGTATAGGACCAGATTTAAAATTTGAAAGGACTTAACCTTAGCCTTATGGTCAAACCATCTTTTGATGACACCCTAATGTTTGGAAAATTTTTCTAGGGTTGCATCTCTCTTTTCTTCCAGTTGTAGTAATTTAGCCAGACGAGCTTCTAAACACTCTTCTTCCTCATAATAATCATTAATGAAATGAATGGTAGGGATCCTTAACTAGATAGGAAATACGAGTTAAAATCCATATACTAGGTGATACAAGGATGTTCCTAGGGATTTTTTCTTTTGTGTGCGATCAACCCATAAGGAAAATCTTAATTGAGCATTTCAATCCTTAGGATTCCTCTCTAGCAACTTACAGATCATAGTCAAGAGATTCTTGTTAGTGGATTCAACAAGACCATTCCCTTGAGGACAATAATTCGAAGCAAAATAAATGATAATACCATGGCCAAATTCCCAACCCAAGAATTTAAAATATGAAAATGAAGAACCATTATCACAAACCAAAGAAAAAGGGAAACCAAAGTGATTTATTATACATTATTCGAGGAAATCTATTACTACCTTAGTAGTACATTGTTTGTAGGAAATAACTTTGTTCCATCTAGTGAAATAATTAGTAATATAGTAAGAATATACCTATGTCCCGCAGAGGTGGTGGATTAATTTGGCTAATGAAGTCCATACCCCATTGTGCAAAGGGATTTACCTCGATGACATGTTGAAGCAAAAGAGGAGAACATTTCTCCCTGGTTGTACATTTCTAACAGACATGGAAAGTTCTCATTTGATTGTGAACATCCTTGAATAAGGTAGGCCAGTAATACCCAACCCTTAGGATCTAATTAGCAATGGCAGGCATGAAACCATGGCCTGTGCCATAGTTGTCATGAAATTCTGTCATCAAGCGGGTTGCTTCCTTTTTCCCCAAACAATGTAGATAAATTCCTTCATGGTTCTTCTTGTACAAAATGCCTCCTTGCAACATGTAACTTTCACTTTTCAAGCACAAGACACTTTGTTGCATCATGAAAAAATGATTAGGGAACTTCTGATTCAGTAAATAATACATGATATCATCATAACATTCATCTGAAGACACATCTTGAAAATGGTATTATTGTGCAACAATCTCTAGACCTGTTTTAGCCATTGTCTAGTTTAGAGCCTATCCTCTTACTAATTTCATAGGATGAATTTTGAGATCATACTCCTATAGCATGGTGACCCACTTCGCTCTTCTTTCTCCCATCTCATTCTGTATCAATAGGAGCTTCATAGTCTAGGTCAGGTACAATGGCGAATAATTTATTTTTTAGGATATAATGTCTAAATTTCTTAATGCCCCGAACCAGAGTATAAGCTTGTTTCTCCACATTTGGATATCTTAACTTGAAATCCCTAAGAGGAACACTCATAAAAGCTATAGGGTGCTTATTCCCCTCATCCAATTTTTGAGTCAGCATACTTGCACAAGAATGGTCAAATGCAAAAGAATATATGTAGAAGGGCTTCTGATAATCAGGACTTACCAACACTGGGGCAGCAACTATAGCCCTCTTGATTTCATCAAAAAATTGCTTACCCTCAGCATTTTATTCCACTTTGGAATCCTATTTCAGTATTGTGTTCAATGACTTCACTAGTTCAGAAAACCCTATGATGAATTTCCGGACGAAGTTAATCTTTCCAAAGAAAGACTTCATCTCCTTCTTGCTGGTAGGTTGTTGAATTTTTAGAATGGCTTGAATTCTATAGAGGTCAATTGAAATTTTGCACTTAGAGATGACATGTCCCAAGACCTTTCCTTCAGTTACCCAAAATATACACTTCTTAGGATTAAGTGAGATGTTGAATTCTCTGCATCTCTGAAATACTTTGCATAGATTGGAAATGTGATCACCTCTTTTCTTAGAGAAAACCATCAGATCATCCATATATATGATGATACACTTACCAATGATTAAAGGCTATATCCATTTCCCTTTGGAAAGTGGCCCCTACGTTGATCAATCTGAAAGGCGTTCTCCTGTATGCAAATGTGCCCCACTTGTTTGTGAAGGAATTTTTATGTCTATCTTCATATTGGATCATAACTTGATGATAACCCAAATAGATGTCTAGGAAGGACATCATATGAGATCCATTCATGATCTACAATACCTCATCTAGGGAAGGGACTAGATAATTATCCTTTTTAGATGCCTGATTAAGATTTCTGAAGTCAACACATAACCTTATTTCCCTAATTTTCTTGTGGACAGGAACCAAACTAGCCACCCACATTGAGTGCCTAACTGGGAATATGAGGTGAGTGGACAAAAAATTCTACACCTCTTTTTGAATAATTGGTTCTAGCAAGTCATTGATGGGCCTCTACCTCTACCGAAAAGGTTTTACTCCTGGTTTCAAAGGAATGTTGTTTGTGATAATGGAGGTGTCATACATCTGTAGATTTTCATAGCTCCATGCTATAACATCCTGGCAAGCAAGCACTACATCTATCAATATCTTTCTCTCTTCTGAAGTGCACACCTTCCCAATGAACACATTCTTTATGTTTTTGGGAGTGCCCATGTTGTAAGTATCACATTGGGTGTCTATGGAGTCTTCCTTTGTCTATTGATCCTAGTCTTTTATCCTATCAAGGTCAAAAATCCTTTACAAATACACCATCCTTCTTGGGATTATATTCATCTTTAAATTGAGAACTCCTTCCATATCCAGCTCATCCTCTTGAGGTTCCATCTCATCAATCACTTGTGAAGTGAACACATCAGAACTGGTTAGGAAATCTAGGATGTGCATGTCATCTTTGAATACTTGAAAGTTTTCAACATTGTCAGGTACAAAAGGGACTCGCATTAGTTCACAAAGAACTTCTTCAATCTAGATAAAGATAGAGGTTCTAACATACTAGTAGATTGAGCAAGATCATCTGCAATGTGGTTCTTAGCCCTTGAAAATAGTTGGATGTTAAATGCATAAAAAAACTTGATCAAATTCCATGCTATGAGCCGATAGTTAGTCATTCTCCTGTTGTGGCAGGAATATTGCCTCCTGACCTGTTTCACCACTAATTCAGAGTCTCTGAATACTTGTAATATCTTAACTTTCTTCTCCAGTTCCATCAATAGTCCATAAATCAAGGCCTCGTATTCAACAACGTTATTGGTGCACTAAAATTGCAACCTATGAGCAACAAAGAATGTTTTCCCTGTTGTTCTTATTAATTCGAATCCAGCTCCTACACCCTGTTTACATTTTGATCCATCAAATCTTAAATTCCATATTTTGGGAGATGAACAACCTTTTAAATCCTTAGTACTTCCACTTCTACTGGAGGAGAGGTTTCCTTGCACTGCTGACTCTTTCCCCTTGTCAACTTGTTGCACCTCCTTCATTTAAGGCCCAACCTCTGAGGGTTGATTAATGCATCTTTTAATCAACTCAACTACAGTCTGAAAAAGGAAACACTTGAACTCAGGGTGAGAGGCATTGTGCACCCTGTACCAGTTAGGTAGCAATAATTCCTTGAAGTCCATTTTCTTTCCCAAAATTATTTGATCCTCAAAGCACTTTTGAATAAACTCCTAGAAATTGTCAAATAATCCAAGGTTGTTGTCACCCAATTCAGAAACTTGATCCTATTCTATGATTACATTACTATCCTCAGAGGATTGAGTCCAATTCCTAGGCATATCTTGCATCATGAACACCTCTTCTACTCCAGATTCTTCAACAATAGTTGCTAAGACATAATTCCCCAAACTTGTCTAAAAAATGAGGACTTCATTAGAGGTATTATGATATTTGGTGATTTAAGTACTTTAGCCTAGGTTATCTCTCAATCCTAATTTGATTCAAGACTCCCTTCCACAACAGCCACATGTGGGAGTGATCAGTTGAAGTGTACCCATTAAGAACTCTCATGAAATCTCTGTCAAGGATCATTCCATAAGCATCAAGTATATCAACTACTTGGATGTTAATAACTTGTTGTACTCTCGGGTCTGACGCCACTTGCATAGGATCATGTTTAGTTCTCTGACCACACTCACCTTATATTTTTCTAGTTGAGTTATTTTTAATTAAGAGGGAGCATGGGTGATGCCTAGGGATTTGTAGACAGACAATGGCATCACATTCGTTGAAGTACCTAAATCCAACAGACAATTGTACAAAGTTTTGCCAAAAATTCAAACTGAAATTAGAAAAGGAGGAGTGTCTTGGTTGGTCTGAAATAGACTTATTGATGAATCAACACTAGCCACCTAGATTTTATTCTTTTGCTTATTCTTGTCCTTTTTCTATGCCTGTGATTGCTCCTTTTTCTACTGAGTATTCTGTGACCTGAAGTTGACAAGGAATTTGGTGTTTTCTCAATTGTATCTTTCACTAAGGGTTCAGTGAATCCAATCCTCTTGGAAATAGAATCTTGTGTGGACTTCATGGATGTAGGGTCATTCAATGAACTTAGCATAGCACTCCGAATAGCTGGGACTCTCAATAGTTTGATGGTTGAAAGACTAATCTTCACCTTCTTGAGTTCTACTACCATGTATTCTCCCATCTTAAACATAGTCATATCAGACTGGCTACTCCTTGTTGATACCCCTTGCTGATCCTTGGAAGCTTCCCCCCTCGAAGTATCAAAGGATCCTCCTCTAGAGAAATATTTCCTTGGTATGTGAGGATACGGGGGATTATTATTGGCATTAGTTTCGGGAGGAGTGTTAAAATTGTTAGGAGTAGTGGAAGTGGTGAATGGCCCATTGGCCTGCCTATTCCACAAATCATATGGTCGAGTGCTCTGATGGAGCATTTGTACTTCATCAATTATGTTTTCTTCTTCATCTAAAGGACCATTATCGATAGCCCCATCAGTTTCAAACAACTCTAATATGGACTCTCCATTGCACACCTATTTTGATTCTACACTTTCTTGTGAGGATTCTTCTTCAGGTGCATTCTCTTCCCCTCTAGGAAATGGGGCATGGTTCAAAACCAACACAGGAGAATCATAAGGATCAAAGGGTACTATTTCTTGACCATATGAAGGACCCCTTGTAACATCTTGCACCTCCATCTGGAATATTGCTGCAATAGTTTGGAATTCAGGAAAATCAAACTATGAATGTTGGGTGGTCTTGTGAAATCAACAATATCCCTTGAGAGCATATTCTACTAAGAGGATTGTGCTAGTAGTCTTTTTTGAATTATTGGGTTGGTCTAATGGTGTTGGGACCCCTCTGTTAATAGGCCTAGTGTTCCATGCCCTATTTTTCCTTAGTGGTTGTCTCCTTTCCATTTTTTTCCAAATGACTGACCTCTATCATATCCTTGATTATTTCCTTGCCTAGATTCTTGACTATCTCTATTATAACCAGGATCTCTATTGTCTCTGTTGTAACCAAAATCTCTATTGTAATTGGATTGGATGCTTTGTTGGGTAGCCTATAACTAGCTATTTTCTTTTCTCGAATAAGTCACCTCAGTAGATAATTTCTTAAATTGTTCTATTAACTCATCCAACCTCTCATTGTCTGAGTTACTTGATGTAGACCCATAAGTTGCAGAATTTTGTAAACAGATTGCATGAGAACCCTGGTTCAAAGATTGGTTAAATACCTTATAATTCTATAGATAACTTGGGATATTGGCTTGCTACTGAGGAAAGGATGCTTGACTCACATTATGTGAATAATTTGGTACAATAGAGACTTGATTTAGGGGAGGTCCCAAATGAGGAACTATAGGTAGTTGTGGGATTGGGTTCATAATTGGAGTGTGATTGTTTATTGCTTGAGTTGTGGCTTGTACTTGTCCTGGGTGGGCAGTAGGCCCTAATGATGGCAAAGGTCCTAACAAGTGTTGTCTTAAATTTTTACTTGCTTTAACTACTTCTAAGTATGCATTGAGTAGAATATCAGGTGGGTTGTGTTTCCACTTGAGGAAAGTAGATGTTAAGCTATCTAGTGCATCATAGTAGACTTCTCTTGTAGTGGAATCACCCACAACATAAGGTGATTGCAATCAGGTATAGGTATGATGAAACCTATTGTTAAAAGACCCTATTGGTTCATTAACTTCCCTTTTGATCCTAGTGAATTGCAGATATAATTCATTAGCACTAATGAGAATTTTAAACTTAAGTAAGAAGGCCTTTTCTAGATCAACCCAACTAGTTAGAGAACTAATTGGTAACTAGTTATATTAGTAAAAAGATTCTTAGCCTAGGGAATAGGGAAAAATTTTGCATGCAAAATCTCCATGAAAAATCCCTCTATCCTTCAACACAGTCTCAAAAATTTTGATGTGCTCTTCAACCATTCTATTGGGATCACCCACATGAAACTTGGAGTAAAAGTGCTTCGGGTTCTTGGGCATGACATTATAGTTGTTGAAGAGAAAAGGTGAAGGGTTATTTTATAAGAAGGCCATTTTTTGTGGTGGAGGTGGTGGAAGAGGTGGATTGACTTGTGCTTGAGGCTGATTAGCCTATGTTTGAGGCAGTTGAATGACTGAAGGATGCATTTCAATAGGGGTGGGTTCAGTAGAAGTGGACTTAGAATCTGAAGATAAAGAGGACGATGAAGGAAAAATGGGCGAGGATGATGAAGCTCCTCTTTTCTTGGTCCTCCTTGACCTGGTGGGAGGTTCTATCTCTTGGAAATATCCTTTTGATGTAGACCTAGTTTGTCTCCTAAATCTTTGAGGAGATATTGATGACATAAATCACTCTAGCTTGTTGAAGTAGCCCTCCTTCTAGAACCAATCTATTGATGGTGTTTTCTACACAACAAAAACTTAGATGAAATGTAAAATCCTATCTCTCTTGAAAGGCTAATCTCTATTAGCAAGCCTCAAGAAATAACCCCAAGGTCTCTATTTTCAGGTCTTGACAAATGCAGTGAAACAACTCAGAGATAATGTGAAATTGTTGGTTTTCCACAAAGGGCCTTACATAAAAGTGTTGGTGCTTCTTGAATTCATCAAATATGACAATAAGTTAATGCTTGTAGATTCTAAACTATCCTAGATCTTAAATAAATGAAAAAAGATATAAGGGTTTTAGAGAGATATTCTAAAACTTAACTACTAGAATTAGTTGTGAAAACAATAGAGAATCTAAAATGGACCAAACCCTTCAAAACTAGTTTATGCTAAACCTAGATTATCCTACAATATTACATAAATAGTGCTATCTCCTAAGGTATTTAAGATTTTCATATTGCAAAACATTCATTCATTAATCCATACACAACATTAAAATGAACAAACACTTTACAATTGAACTAAGCACATAAGATATAGGCCCAGGCTAACTTTGCACAACTACCCACATTCATCAAGTAGCTAAAACTATGGACCAATGGTTTGCTTAAACACTTCAAATTTCTACCATGAACACAATTGAAACATTAACATATCCAAAATTATCTAGAATATAACTTACTTAAAGTAAACTTATAAATCTGAAATATAGGAATCACAAGAACCATGCATAGATGAATAACATAATGAAGAATCACCAAAAACAATGCCTTCTTTGTATTTACTTCATCAAAAATCTACAACAATTCATGTTTTTCCAGTATCTCTCGTATTATAGAGCTCTATAAAGTCTTAACTAAACTTATAACACCTCTTCCAAAATGTCTAGCCTTTACAAATGAGGGAGGAACCCCTATTTATATAAAAATACATCAAGGGTGCCAAAATTAGGGTTTTATTAATTAGGTTGGCCCAATAGGTTGGCCAGAATTTCCCTCCAAAATCCCAAGTTCAAAACATATATTAAAATAATGGAGGTCGACCTCCAAAGTCAACTTTTATAATTTAATGCATGTTTGGCATGAAATCCAAGGCACCGCCAACCTGCCCTTCAAGAAAAACTAACATTTAATGGTGCATGAACCTAGGAAATCAGGTTGGGTCACCCATCCATTCTTCACCTACCCCATTTTTTCCATTAATTCCTTTTAATTTTGAAATGACTAGATCCAAGTCGGCTTGGGTTTGGGTAGAAAAAACATTAATTCTGGCCCTGGCTGTTTTTAACTCTACCTCATATTTAGCCAAGGTCTTTTCCCAGTCAACATATGAATCCTGATACGTATCCAGACAAGATATATAAATGGCAACATCCTCCAACTGATCCTTAACCACATGACCTTCAACATTTGTAGAATACATCTCATTGTGCCATTGTTGTAATTGTTCCATGTTCAAATCCCTATGCTTGAATTTCTTCCGTCTTGTAATTGTTTCCAGAAAAGTGTTACAATTTCCAAAGACCTCTTTTACCTTTGCTAGGAATTTGACATCTTAAGGGCCTTCATTTTGAGTTCACTTTTGAAATTAATTTCCTTGTCCATGTCATGATTTTATGAGTGTCCTATATAGTGAAGACACCTTCCTAAACTAAAGTCTCAACTAGAATTTCCAAAATTTTCTCCAATTTCTTGACCACTATGTCATTAGGTGGTGCTTACAATCCTATAGGAAGTATGTTATTTCATTAGAGATAAAAGAGGCCTTTTTATAATATGGAAACACCTTCTCAGTCATTTCATCTCCTCTTCTACTAACACCTTGCAACCACTCTTGGATATCCTTTGCAAAAGACTTCAATCTCTCTATTTCTAAAACAACTTCCCTTGACAACAAGCCTTTTGGAATGAGGAGCTTTCACTACTTTGAGATTGTAGAGGTTTGATTACATATTGAATGTACCTGTGCACAACCCTCAATTTCCTTTGCAATTCCTCCTTTTCTACAGTTTCCTTATCTAATCTTCTCAGAATTGCCTGAGAAGATTCTTAGAAGTCCTCCTCTTGTTCCTTGGTGGTTCAGACCAAATTCACAGTCTATACTTTTTATTCTATGTGCCTCAATTCAACCTTATATTTATTCTCTAGAGGAACCACCACATGAACAATCCTATTGTTGAACTCATCTCGTGCAAACTTGGAGACACTTTTGGCTCTTTTCCTCTCCTTTGGTTGCCTCCATTTTTCCAATAGCTTGTCCCAACTTGGAGTATCATCTTCCATAATAATGGATTTATATTTAATATTTTCTCCAACCAATCTGGGGCAAGAGGTTTTATCTCTATATTCCCTACAGGAGTGCCATGTTCAAATTGGTCATGGGGAGGAATTTCATCCACAACCTCTATGTTCTCCTCATCCTTTTCTTGGTTCTATTGCTCCTTTTTCTTGCCATCTTTTCCTTTAGGCTTTTCCTCTGCATGGGACACATCAACATGTTTTCTAGTTTGGAGTTGGGAAGGAATTTCCACCGTGACCTTGGAAGTAGTTTCCTTGCTAATCTCCACCTTTTCCCCTAGTTCCTTAGTCAAATCACTCAATTTCCCAGCCTCGGGTGTAGTCACTTCTCCACTTTGTGTTTCTTCATTAGGATTGTCAAATGGACCTCCTTCTCCACCAAGTTGTCCATGTTCCCTTGGTGTCTCACCCTCTTGTATGTTCTTTATTGGAGATGGATAATTATCCCTTGTGACTTCCTTTTCAGCCTTCTTGGTAGGGCTATGGGTAGGATCCTCCTCAATAAGTGATCTTCAATAAGTGATCTTTCAATTCCAATTCTTGAATCTCCTACAGGAGACACCCTTTGTTTTGGTGAGTTCCTCCTCACATATACCTAGGGATTTTCCCCTGAGATGTCAATATCCACTACTTTAGGTGGAGTGACTAAAAATTTAGAAGTCTTTGTTTTCTTGTCCAACCTTTTCCCTTCAGTCACCAGCTTCCTCTTCTTAGCAGGTTGAGATCTTTTCTCCTTCCTCATCAGCTTCCCCAGAAGTCTCTTTCATCTTTGGTGTGGGCTGCCTCTCAATCTTCTTTTCTTGCCCCTGACTTCTCGTTCTTCTTTTCAATGTGAGGGGCTTTTGTCCTTCTAGCTCATCACCTTGTGAGGGCTCTACAATATCATCCTTTGTAGCCTTGGTATCATTTGCAGAATGGGATTTAAGATTTCCCATTAGATCATTAGTGAATTGGGCACCATCTGCTTGTATCTCCACTACCTTGTGTTTAGCCCACATTCTAGAGTATCATTTCATAGGCTCGGTTAATTGATCAAGGTCAACCACATCCTCCTTCGACGAGTTTACTGATCGCAAGGGTTGATTCGTGTATGGCTCATAATTGTGGTATTGTATCAGGTCTCCTTCATCTTCATTGATCTGATCTGACACTTGGCCTACTTTGTAGAGCCTGATAAGCCTCAAGGGCAGTCTATAACACCTCATTTTTATTACCTCAAACTCATCTTGACAATTTACCTAGTAATCTTCTATGTGGTCCTAATGTTTGTACTCTGTGATGGCTTGTCTTTCTATCGACTTGTATTTGTGCCTTTCCATAGGGATCAAAATTGTCTTGGTTGGTGTGTGAATACAATTCATATTGTGCCATCTCCTTCTTTGAATACTATGCATGTTGGAGATTGGGGCAAGATTCCAAAGTGCCAATATTTAATGAGAATTCATTTGTGAGCCCTTTACTATGCATGTCCTACAACACTGCTTCAAAGGCAACCATTTTCTTTGTTAGAACAAACAAGATGAGTTTGTTTGTGGGATAACATGGAAATATGAGTGGAACTGCAAGAGACCCCTATATTTAGATGTAAGAAAATATCTGAAATTGTATGAACCATTGCCCATACTTTCTAATCAACTCCATTGCTTTTTCAGAAAATCTCATGTGTAGAGCACCTTGTAATAGTATGGGAATGTACATGAAGAAGGTATCATTAGCCCTCATGTAGTTTGATGTGTTATATTGGAGTTGACGATAAACATCCCAAACTCTATCCTTCCCAGGAGTTCCTCTACAACTTAGGCCCCTGTATTTATATTTACTTGTCAACATATAGACAAGGTAGGATGTCATTGCAAAAAAGTGAGTATCTTGTACATTTCTAAGTTGTTTATCTAGGTTGTCACTCAGGATGCTTGCCCAATGGTAGTGTTTTCCTCTCACAATATGAGTGATCACATGAAACATCCAAGTTTTGAAGGTGAGGGCCTCCTCCAATCCCATTACTCAGCCTAGAAGCATGATGATATCATTTTACTCCATCTTGAAGTCACTCCTATGTAATTGCTTTGGTAGTTTGGAGTAGTGTGGTTTAGGTTTGGCTATTCACAAGTTGTTCATCATGTCTAGAGCCCTAAAAACATCCTTGGCATAGAACTCCTCTGCCTCTTGGATGTTGATTTCTTTGATAAGTTTATGGTGGGAGGAAATATTGAATGTTTCAGCAATGGACCCCTTGATTAGGTTAGTAATGACTTTCCCTTGCGGACCCACTATTATTCTCTTGTTAGCATCATAGTGCTTGGAACATTCCAAGACTAGTTCTAGACACAACTGTGTGGGTGGAAACCCTGTTTCCTGAGCTAAACCTGTATGTGTAATGACCTTTACCAACTGGGTAGCTCCATTACCAAACATCCTCTGCTAAAAGTCAAAGTAATCAAAGTGCCCCACATTTGTTTCCACTATCCTTGACCATTTGGAAGATATTCTCGATTCTGGCCATATTACTTTGAAGTCATATTTCATTATGTATGTTCTTCTTTTACCTTCCTCCTACCTGTGTGTACCTTGCTTCCTAGGACTCACCTCTACCTAAATTTGTTGGAAATCAAGATAGTCACCGTGATTCCAGTTATGAGAAAATTCATCATCAAGACAAACAGATAAGAGCTTGCAAACAATCATCGAATGCTTCACTTCATTGTAAGAATCCAAAACAATCATTTGCAAATAGAGGCATTTCAAAGTTTCAGGATCCTGAAGGATTTTTTGGGAAATATGGCATAGGGCAGAATTTCTGATCGAATAGGGATTGGGAATTTCTTGGTCAGGTGGAATTTTCACAAGAAGTCAGGTTTGCAGATTTCTCGACTAGATGGATTTTTTAAAATGTTGATTTAGGTAAGCTTGTAAGTATTCGACATTCACTTCATTGTACTCCTAATACTTCTCTCAACTCTTCATTGTTCCTCAAACCATTTATGGAGTTTCCCCACTCTAGTGGATTTAGAGAATCTAACGCTCAATGGATCCTCCAAAGGAATTACCTTCAGAGATTCCACAGTGGGGAGAAGTTCCCAAATGTTGAGATGTTCTTAACATTGTTTTAAGTTAGGTGGTTTTATCCCTATCGTGGAATAATTTTGGATATGACTGATGGCAGACTTGCTTCAGAGTTCAACTCGATGGGAGGATTCGGAGAATCCTGAGCACTCCAAAATATTTGAAGGATTAACCTTTGGAAATTTTAGAGGGTGCCAAATTTTTTTAGGTGATTGTGACTTCAATTATCTATTTTTGCATCAACTCCTCATAATTTCCCTTCCATAACTTAGACTTAGACATGATCATAGTTGGGAATAAAGCTATTTTGTTCAATCTCCATGATGGTAGGTGGGTTTGGGATTTGTAGGGGAATGCAGAATCAGAGATTTCAAGAGGATCCAAAATCTCCAAGGGATTAACCCTAAAAAATTTTAGGGTGTGTTGGATTTTTTGAAATTCCCTAAACCTTCACATTCTCAATTAATTTCTTCCTTCACACAACTAGCGAGTGATCATGTCTTCACTTTTCGATCTGGGGAACTATAGCCTTGCACTCTTACTCAAGAGTTGGCACCATTTTCTACATTTTACCATTTGGGTCTAGAGTATTACTGATCAATTCCTCCTCATCTTCGTCAATTTTGACATTGAAACAAGATAGGGAACAGGTAGTGACACAGAGTTGACATGAGTCCACTTAAGAAAAAATCTCACTGGTTGAGGTCATAGTTTGAATGGAGCTTCAATGATCATTGTTTCCCAAGCTAAACCACATAGGGAGCAAACTCTAGTGAGTGATAAAGGGCAAGGAAGACAAAAAGAGTAACCCTAATGCTTAAGACGATCACTAGATCACATAGGGTTTGATAAATAGGTGGAATCCTTCCCATGTAAGGAACATTAAATTCTCACAATCAAAGAAAGGCATAAATATACTTTGCCATTAAAGTTGAAAAAACCACAAGAATCATCATTCAGAGTGTTACACAAAACCAAGTTAGTGCATTGTTATTAAATTGCAATACTGAGATAGAGCACCCTACCTTTAGTGTGCATTGTCCGGGAAACAAGAAGTGTGAGTGCTCCTGTAGGATGTACCATGGATGGGAGAATCAAAGGCTATGCACTAATTTGATCTACAAACATAGTCATCTAGTCGAGGAGGGAGGACAAGTTTGAAGGAACTAAGCTCAAAGTACATAATAAGGAAATGGAGCTCAAACGACCTTTAAATAGCCACCCAATAATTGCATTAAATTCACCTATATACCCTTTGTGCCAAAAGACATCAGATCAAGACTCAGAGATATGACCTCGGGGAAGATTCGAAGAATATAGGCAAGGCTGGATTCCCCACAAAAACCAAGTTTGGTAATTCTGCATCACCCCAAATTTGCTGAGATGCCATTTCTTTGGAGATTCCACATTAGGGTTAAATCCCCGAAGGCCTCCCAGACTTAGTTAATTTTACCTGATGGTTTGATCTCAATTCAAAACAGGGGGATTTAAGTATTCCAAGGGATTAAAGAGTTGCAAACAACACACCCTAAGTGTAGATGAATCATTGATCTCTCTAGGTGAAGCAAAAATTCAAAATTCAGGGAGCCTATTCCTTAAGGGGAAAAGGTGAAACCTACAACAAAATGGGGATGAGAGCGAGTGAAGAGGGGGTACCTACCTTAGTTGGGGCATGTGTGCAAAAAGAGCACAATAGTATGGATTCCTCTTTGATTAATTCTTATGATTTGGGGTTCTAGAGTTGAGTTTCCTTGATCTTGTTGAAGATAATTTAAGAATATGGAAGATTCATGCATAATTTTTCTATGTGTTTTACACTAGTTTGGTCGACCTTATGTGAAATATGACCTTTGAAGTTGATGAAGCATGTTGGATCTATTTGGGTCCCTATGAAGCATGTGTTTGGGTCACCCTTATTCTAATTCCACCTTAGGATGTTTTGGCATTGACCTAATTTGAATTTGAATTTGGATGGTCGACTTTGGATATGTTTCAAAGTTGAAAATGATATAAATACATAATGAGTTAGTGGTGAAGAAATATACAAGAGCGAAGAAGAGAAAAGAGGAAGTGTAGATAGATGTGACATTGATTCTATTTAGTGAGTGTGTGTGATGCGAGTTTGGTAGATCAATGTGAAGCTTAATGTTGAGTTTTGTGGATGCAGTGAGTAGAAGGTGAACTCTATCATTCTTTCATGTATACAAGTGATTGTGGTGGAATCCTTTGTTGCATTGGGATTGTAGTCTCTTTGTAAGAAGTCTTCTTTATCTTCTTTGTATCTCTATGGTAGTGAGCCCTTCAGGTTGTTAGCCCTGTTTGACAATGAGTCCTATTCAAGATAGTGAGTCCTTGTTTTGGTAGTGAGCCTTATTTTAGGTAGTGAGCCTCTTGTAATTGGTTTTGATATTCTCTATAGTGTGAGTTAATCCTCATCGTAGTTTTTCCTTTATTGGGTTTTCCATTTAAATCTAATGTTATTGTGTTTTTGTGTTGGATTTAAGTTTTTGCATTGGCATTTGATGATTAATCATTTAAGCAGTATTAAGAATTAGTTCGAGTGATTGAATTAAAAGTTTAATTCTGTGACAATTGATTCACCTCCCTCTCATTTTTACTATTCAAAAATTGGTATCAAAGCTTGGTTCCTTGGTGAAGAGCTTAACCACTTAAGGAAGGTCTAGGATGGTTGGAAAAATGGTTTATGATTATCCGATGTTTGGTGGAGCTAATTATGCTATCTGGAAAGTATTGATGGAAGAATTTCTAGAGTATTGCAGATATGATGTGGAGAAAGCTTACAAGAATCCTTACACTTCTTCTAATCATCTGAGTATGCTTGATGAGATTAAAGAAGATGAAGCAAACAATAAGGTGAAGTACATCTTGAAGAATAGTTTGGAACATTTTGAGTTGATTAAGGTTCAAAATTTAAATACTGCTAAGAAAGTCTAGGATACCTTGGAAAGAGTGCATGATGGTGATGAAAGAGTTAAAGAGGTCAAATTATAGAATTTGGAGACACAGTTTGAGCTTCTGCATATGTTTGAAGATGAGAATGTTAAATCTTATGTACAAAGATTAGATGAGATAGTGGACATAATGCAAGGACTTGGTGCTATTAGAGATGAAACCAAGATTGTAAAGAAGATTCTCAGAACCCTCCCTGATACTTATAGTGAGAAGGTGTGTGCTATTGAGTAGACTATAAATTATAAGACTTGTACTAAAGATCTATTGTTGGGATTTTTGACATCTTATAAGATGAGGAAGCCGAATCTAAGGAATGGATGCAAATCAGAGACTACTTTTAAGGCTAGAAAAGCTAAAGATTTGGATGAAGAAAATTTTGATGAAATAGAATCTAACTTTGTAAGAAAGATGAGGAAAGGCTCTGATAAATATGAAGGTAAGTTTCCCTGTAAATTCTTTAGTTGTGGAGAAATAGGTCGTTATTTTGCAAAGTGTTTGAAAAGAGCTAAAAGGAATAAATGGAGATATGATAAAGAAAATAAATGAAAGAAGATTAACAAATTATATTATGTGAATGAGAATGCTAGTATAGTTGATGAGGATTGAGAATATGAAGATCCTAATGAAAATGAATGCTTGTTCTTGGAAATTAAGGATAAAGGTTTACTTGTACTAATTCTGAAAAATAGGTAAAGGAAAGCCCTCCGGAGAAGGAGAAAAATGAAGGTACGGTTATCTCTGCCCTACACACTAAACAAGAGAAGAATTATTGGGTAGTTAATAGTGGTTGTTCACATCACATGACTGGTGATAAAAGTAAGTTTGTTAAGCTTGAAAAATATGATGGAGGATTGGTTATGTTTGGAGATGATACTAGTGCTAAAATTTGCGGGATAGGTTCAATAAGTTTTGATGGAAAGCATCATATTGACAATGTCTACTATGTTAAGGGTTTAAGGAATAATCTTTTGAGTGTTGGTCAAATGTGCAAAAAGGGATATGATCTTGTGTTTTAGGATGATAGATGTGAGATTTAGAAAGCATCTAGAACATTGATTGCTACAGGAAAGAAATATGAAGGAAATATCTATCAATTTAAGGGTGTTGATGGATGATGCTTTAAGGCTTAGATTAATGATAGTTGGTTATGTCATAGGAGAATGTGTCACATGAATTTTGATAACTTGGTGAGGATTAGTGTTGTTTAGGCCGTCAGAGATTTTCCAAGAATTACAAAGCCTGTTAATGCTATTTGCAGGAATTGTCAATTTGGAGAGCAAGCAAGAAATCATTAGAGATTAAAGGAATAGTCTACTACCTGACTATTGGATGTAGTTCATACTGATCTATGTGGTCCTACAAGAGTGATAAGTCTACTTGGTGAAATGTAATTTATGCTTTTAATTGATGATTATTCTAGATATGTACATTTGTTACATTTCTTAGAGAGAAATCAAATGCATTAGATAGATTCAAGACATTCAAAGCTATGATTGAAAATGAAGTAAACTTGAAGATAAAATGCTTAAGGTCTGAAAAAGGTAGATAATTCACATCCCATGAGTTTAATATGTTTTGTGAGGTGCATGGAATAAAGAGATAGTTATCTGCACTGAGAACTCCTCAATAGAATGGAGTTGTTGAAAGTAAAAATAGAACAATTCAATAGGCTGCTAGATCAATGATTACTGATGCTAGTTTACTAGAGGTTTACTAGAAAGAAGCTATTTATGTTGGTGTTTACGTATTCAATCAAGTTCAAGAAAGATGAAATAGTACAAAGAATACCTATGAGCTATGGCATGAAAGAATTCCTACTATTAAGTATTTTAAGGTATTTGGAAGAAAATGTTATATCAAGAAAGATGAAGAAAATTTGGGAAAGTTTGATGCAAGAAGTGATGAAGGTATTTTTCTTGGATATTCGACTAAAGGAAAGGCACAAATATGTTTCAATAAAAGACTAAGAAATATTTTAGAGAGTTCAAATGTCAAGGTTGATGAAACGATGAATAATTCTATTGACATTGATGGATATGTATCTAATGAACATGATTGTGTAAGAGTAGAAGAAATTGTGGAAGAATAGGAAAAGGATGAGCAAGAGAAGGAGAACGAATAAAATGAAAGAGAATATTCTTCAGTGATGTCCCCTAAGACACCTAGATATGTATAGAAGAATCATTCAAAAATTTAGATTATTGGTGACAAGAAAAAAGGTGTGCTGACTAGAAGTAGAGCTACTGCTGAAGTGAATCTATGTTTACTTTTTGAGGTTGAACCGAATATTGTAAGTGAAGCTTGTAAAGATGAACATTGGATGGAAGCAATGAAAGAAGAACTTGTGTAGATTGAGAAGGATCAAACTTGGGAATTGGTCCCAAGACTAGTAGATAAAAACATCATTGGAAAAAAGTTGAATGAGAACGGAGAAGTGGTTAGAAAAAAGACAAGGCTTGTGTGTAAGGGTTACTCACAAGTAGAAGGAATAGATTTTAAGGAAACCTTTACTCTGGTAGCAAGAATGGAAGCTATAAGGATTTTCTTGGCACTTGCTTCTCATAAAGACTTTAAGGTCTATTAGATGGATGTCAAGTCAACATTTTTTAATAGTGAGCTAGAAGAAGTCTATATGAAACAACCGAAAGGATTTTAGTTGATAGATCAACCGGATATGGTGTGCAAATTGAAGAAAGATTTATATGAATTCAAGCAAGCTCCTAGAGCTTGGTATGTGAGGTTAGATATGTGTTTAATTCAGCAAGGTTTTAACAAAGGTACTGTAGATATAGTAATATGTATTTTAAATTTGAGAATGACAAATTATTGATTGTAGTTGTGTATGTTAATGACATTATCTTTGGAGGAAATGAAAACATGTGCAAGATGTTTGTTGAAGAGATGCAGAAAGAATTTGAAATGTCTATGTTTAGAGAGATGAATTTCTTTCTTGGGCTATAGATTAATCAAATAGAGAAAGAAACTTTTATTTTAGAGTCTAAGTATGTGAGAGATGTTGAAGAATTTTGGGATGGATGGTTCCAAATCGATAAGTACTCCTATGGTGACTGGTTGCAAATTGGGTAAAGATGATGATTAACCTAAGGCTTATCAGAGCAAGTATAGATCTATGATTGGTGGACTATTGTATTTGACTGCTACTAGACTGGATATCATGCAAGTTGTTTGTCTTTTGGCTAGATTTCAAGAAGATCCTAATGAAACACATGTTGTTGCATCTTGTTGTACACAAGTTATATGGATGAAATAGACATTGAAAGATATCATAGTGGTATATGATGATCCCATTTTTAAAAAATATGTAAGAATAGAATATGTATCAAATTGAATGTAGTTTCTAAACTACTAGGTTTGTTTAAAAAAAAAATCTATTTGGTGAAAATTTGAAATTTCAATGCAGTAGTACTTAAATTTCTAGGAAAAAATAAGAAGTAGGTGTCTGTCTGACCACCCTCTAACCATAATAAAATGATAATATTTTAGATATAAGTAGATGACTCATGTCTCGATGTGATACATATTTTTTTGTAATTTTTTTCCAAGTAAATAATTAATTATGATTTTTTTATTACAAATTTTAAAAATATAAAACTCGTATGTCTGACCACCTTAACTTGGTCAAAACTTCATGAAATTTATTTTTTCTTTTTAATCCTATAGTATGCAAAGAATAGAATGTGACACATTTTTGGATTCAAAAATGTCATACCATTTGAAAGCTATAGATGTTTTTCAATCGCCTATCAATCGGACTTTAGTCGTAATTTGAATAGAAAATCAATAATAATTACTTATTAAATTCAAAGTAAAACATAATTTATATTGGTGGAAAGTTGAGAATCTCCTTTAAAAAAACCTTTTTGTTTCATCAATTTTGGGTAAAAATCAGTCATTAGCCACATACCCATCATATTGCCACTTTTTGGCCCATCATGATCCTACACATACCCTAGAATGAAGTAAAGCTTGAGTATGTTCTAACAATGATCAAATTGCTAATATTTTCACAAAGGCTTTTCCTAAAGATACTTTTGGGTATCTCAAGGAGAAGTTAGGGTTATTTCCCCTCCTTTTTTGAACTAGATGCATTAGTCTAGTGGATCTATGGATCTATCTATCTTTTGGATTGATGTTTAGGTGGCTACCTCTTGGGGGGAGTAGGTAGTATTAGGTGTTTTCATTATGAGTATTCTATTTTCATGTCAAAGGAGAAATCAATGTAAAATATTCTTTTGTCTTTTCCATTGATGTCAAAAGGGGAGAAGAAGCATGTGAAAAAGGAGAGGAAGAAGGAGGAGAAGAAGCATGTGAAAAAAGGAAAGGAAGCATGTAAGAGATTATCTACTAAGGTGGAGAAACAAAAAATTCTTGAGAACTGTACTTAAAGCTAGTATGTTGTCTTTGATGGTTTTCCACATTATGTGTTGTGATCAATGACAAAGGGGGGAGATTTTGTTGTCGTTGATGTCAACTGATCAACTAGTTATCAACTAGCTGTTGTTGGTTATATATATAGAGAATATTAAAAAAATTGTAATGAAGATATGTTGTAGGTGTTCAATGGTTGCTCTAGGTTTTGTTTTGGATTTGCTCTTATGTTTGTGTAGTTAAGATATGTTGTTCATGGTTGTTAGAAGATGCTATATCTAGATTTTTGGATGTTGATTCATTGTACAGTGCAAGTTATGTTCACTAGTTGTGAACTATGGTTTTATTTGTTTCTGGTTGAGGTCTGGGAGAGATGTTGTTGGTTCAGATTCCTCTTTGATGAAGTATTATGACATGATTTTAGAGTTGATTTTCCTTGATCTTATTGAAGATAATTTTGACATCTAGAAGATTCATTCTTAATTGCTCTATTTTTATACTAGTTTGCCTAACCTTATGTTAAATACTACCTTTGAAGTTGATGAAGCATTTTGGATCTATTTGGGTCCCTATGAAGTATGTGTTTGGGTTACCCTCATTTTAATTCCACCCTAGAATGTTTTGAGATTGATCTAATTTGAATTTGAATTTAGATGGCTAACTTTGGATATGTTTCAAAGTTGAAGATGGTATAAATACAAGATGAGTTAACGGTGAAGAAATCTATAAGAGTGAAGAAGAGAAATGAGAAATTGAAAATAGATGTGACATTGATGTTATTTAGTGAGTGTGTGCGATGTGAGTGTCATAGATCAATGCAAAGCTTAATGCTGAGTTTCTGGATGCAGTGAGCAGAAGGTGAACTCTATCATTCATGCATGTCTACGAGTGATTGTGGTGGAATCCTTTGTTGTATTGGGATTGTAGTCTCTTTGTAAAAAGTCTTCTTTATCATCTTTTAATCTCTATGGTAGTGAGACCTCTAGGTTGTTAGCCCTATTGGATAGTGAGTCCTATTCTGGACAGTGAGTCCTTGTTTTCGCAGTGAGCCTTATTTCAGGCAGTGAGCCTCTTGTAACTGGTTTTGATTTTCTCTATAGTGTGAGTTAATCCTCACTATGGTTTTTCCTTTATTTGGTGTTATTGTGTTTGTGTGTTGGATTTAAGTGTCTACATTAGTATTTGATGATTAATCATTTAAACAGTATTCAGAATTAGTTTTGATGATTGAATTAAAAGTTTAATTTTGTGACAATTGATTCACCCCTCCTCTCAGTTGTCCTATTCAAAATCCTATAGATCCTTTCCTTGTGTATTGGTGCTTAGCATAACATAGCTTGTTAAGCATGAGTGGGAATGTGAGTGGCACCCAATTGGAGTTATTAGAGGGATAGCTTTGGTATGGTAAGTATAGTGAGAACTAACAAATAGGCATGAATTTCTCACTAAGCCACCTCCCTAGAGGGATACTCATCTAGTGGACAGCTTGAGATTCTACTACCCCAGAGTGAGCACAAAACTAATAGTCTAGATGTGTTCCACATCGTGTTGGACAATCTGGGCTTGATATTTTCTTGGTCTTTGATAGTGTATGATTGTGTATCTTTGTCATTTTTGCATACATAATTCTCTTGAATGTATACTTTAATGTGAGTTTGACATGGGGTCATACTCTCACTAAAGTGGGGGAAAAATGTAGTGTAGAAAACAATATCCCTTATCACACTTAATTTGGGAATGAATAATTAATAATAAAATAGACTTAATGATGTCTTATTTAGGGTGTTATAAAGTTTATCTTTACACTTTTACACTAATCTGGGGCTTTATTAATTAATTAAGGTTAAATTGAGGCTGATTGACCCCTTTAATTAAAATCCAAATCTAATTAAATACATTTTTCAAGGGACAAAACCTTACACTCATAATTAATATAACACAACACTTAATTTTACAAGAAATGATTCCTAGGCTAGTGACCTAGGACCCATTCGCCACCTAGTGAATAGATCATCACTAGGTCCTAGGACCCCCTTTTTGAATAACATTTCATATTTACTAAAGTGTGTCCTAGTTAAGTATGCTAGGACCCATTCGCCCTATGAAAAATGGGTCCTCACATAACCCAACAACCCCTTGTCGGGATATTTTTTTAGTGGTATTATAATGATTTCAAATCATAGATCTGATGTCAGCTTGTGTTATTTGAATTTTATGAATTAAGAGTAAGATAAGTATAAATATAAGGTTATTTCACATAGTTTCAAATCCTAGATCTTCATAAGAAATCAAGAGTATTTTCACAATAGCATTAGTGAGCATTCAAGAGCATTTCTAAGGCATTCGAGGGAAGATTATTAAAGCTTATTCCAACAATCAAGGATTTATTTCATCATGTCAAAGTCATGCATGTTGTTCTGCTAATGTGATGATATAGCATTGTTGATCAAGTTCAAGTGGTCAAAGCCATTATCTTATGTCAAGTTCATGATCAAGATCTACTCTCATTGAGGCCATTTCATGCTAAGTTTTAGATTTGCAATGAAAGGTTGAATTGAGGATTGGTGAGTTGTGGCATTATATTGTTCATTCATCATTCCTTTATGCATTGTTTCAATTCAAGGTTTAATTACCAAAACAGGGTTTGGCAAAGAAAAACCCCTATTTCCTAACAAAATAACAATTTTCTCCTCCTTTGATGTGTGATTGCAAGTTTTAGGTTGAAGATCATTTGGAGAAAAAAAGTTACAAAGTTGTCAAAGTTGCAAAGTTTTCAAAATTTTCACCTTTCTTGAAAAATCACAAAAAGTATTCTACAAAATTTATTTCCTACTTTTGGGAGTTGAACACCTAGGATTTGGGAGTGCACAGATTGAAGAACACAACCCAGAAACTAATTTTCCAGAACCATTGTAGAAACCCATTCACCACTAGGAGAATGAGTCCTTAGTGAGGCCCAAAAAATAACTTTTTACAATAGGTACACAACATTTACCCTCTTAAAACTTTCCTTTTGATTGGTATATAAGTTAGGTCTATTTTTTGATATTCATTTAGGTATAATTGAATGAAATAACTAGTGAAAAGAGAGGTTAACCATATTGATTATATTTTGGTTCATCCTCCCTCTTTTATTTCATTTCAAATTGATTACTCATCATATTATTTGATATCCCTTTCTAAAGTGGAATGTAGTAGGCTAGAGGCATATAGGGAAGATGATAGGTGGGAGGTTGAGTTATCCTCAAGGACTAAGGTATTTGTAGATTATGTGGTCAAAGCTTATCTGCTATGAGTTAGAGAGTTGACCACATCAGTTGACCTTCGTATTACTCTTTTGGGCTCTTATGAAGTAGATTTGGGTATGGAATGGCTCGATGCACATAGAGCTAAGCTATATTTTCATTGAAAGATGATTGAGTGGGTAGATGATCAGGGTATAGTAGTGGTGATTTCAGGGGTACGGAGACACATTTCCCTTTGCACTATATTTTCTATACAATTGAAGTGGTGTATGTGAAAGGGATGCCAAATGTTTGTCATCGCTATCGGTGATTTGGATGAGAATAAAAAAGAGATCATTTGATGACCATCCCATTCTTGGGGACTTTATAGATGTTTTTCCTTTTGAGTTACCAACTATGCCACATTTTCATATAGATTTGATACAAGGAGCTTAGTTGATATCGAGGGAACCTTATAGGATGACTACACATGAGCTCTATGAGCCGAAAATTCAGTTAGAGGATTGTTGTGCTATTTTCACACACATGCCCCACCGGAGGCGGGGACCCTCTTTTTTTTTCTCACATTTGACTTCTGGTTTGATCTTTTTGATGATTGTGGGTATAAGCCTAGTTTTGATTTGAAAGTTGAATCCTCTAACGCCTTGGTACAAATCTTGAATTATGCTGCATGATTGATAATTTGCATAAGGGTGATGGTTTACTGATTATTTGTATTCAAATCATGGCAAGGTTGCATTGTTTGTCCATTTTCAAATGAAAGGCATAAATTTATGATCATGTAGTCCATTGGGTTCAATTGATATTTGCATTTATACACTAAGTGGGTTTGCAAGCATTCAAAACAATATCTCAAATGGATTAGACTTAGACATTGTTCATGGTTCTCTACATCCTCTAGAATCCATTCAATAAAATTTCATGCTTGTGAAAATAACACCGTTTCGTAATGTACGAAGGTAGTTTGACTCATGAGTGCCAAACAATCTGAAAGGAAGCATCGATTCAAAATACACCCAAGAAAGCTTCATCATCTGGATTAGAGCATGGGTGTAAAAGTAGTAGATATCGTGATAGTTATTTTTGCTACCCACACCAAATTGGGATGAATGTCATTGATATTTATGCAAGATCCGTAGGGATTGTTTTCTTTGCACATGATGATTACCACAGAGTTAAGTAATGTGCTATATGGCTGCTATGAAAAGCTAGGACAAAGAAATAGCAATGTTCAAGTATTTCATGCATTAAGAGAGTTTGAAAGCTAAGTTACTTTGAGCAAATATTAGAGCATTAAAATCTCAGGTAATCCATGAAAGGGCAGAATTAGTGAAAATGGTGTGAAAAGGAAAGTTCGAGGAATTCTTGTCTAGGTGGAATCGCGGGCATTTGTTTTGGCGAATCCACCTCGATGTGGATTTCGTGAGAGCAGGAGGTTGTCGGGTATTCCGCATATAGATAGATTTCACGAAAGTGGAAGTCAAGTATTTCATTCTCCCACAAAATCCGTGAGTGATGTAATTTAGCAATGATTTAAAAGCAGTCGCGAGAACGTTTATATCAAACTCACGATGCTGCAAAGAATCCAGACGGTGCATTGATTTGCAAGAATTTTAGAGGCGTAGGAGAAATACGAGAAGATGAATGGATTGGACATGTTTTTTTTGTGACGATGGGATAATGGTGCCACAGGTAGTTTATAGATTTCATAGGAAATAACGCCTAGAAAGAATAAATAGCATGAAGTCTTTAGTGTGAGGTGAACAGGGATATATGTGGTCTGTAGAACTAGAATGTGCAGTGAAGATGGTCTGTGAATGATAAGTGGTGGACAGGAAGGATACCACTGGCTCGGGAAGAGAAGGATGAAGTTTCAAAATCAGGACTTGCAAGATGATAACATTCGTAATGAATGGTAGGATGTAAAGACAATTATAGAGCAATGAAACAAGGTGTCTATCCAATTTCATGGCAATGTTTCGACCATAAGGGATGCTAAACCTGTGAGAAAGAAATCTCAAAGTATCCTATTTAATGATAGAGTAAAAGGAATAGACTCCACGCCAAGGTCATGTTGCTCATGGCTATTTCATGGCAATAACTAGTGGCATCCATTTATCACAAGTGGTGTAGATTTCATGATGGGATAATTAACGTAATGGAGTGAGGTTGGTGGAATTCAAAGGGATCAAGAGAAATATTAGTCACCATCGATTAGCATATAAGGGGAATATGGTCAATGAAAGTTGAGTTGGAATGTAAAGGAATTGACAATATGATAAGTTCAAGAACTTCAAAAGATGATAGATTTAGTGAAGAGTATTTTCAGGTAATCCAATGATGCCTAGATTTTGTGAAAGGAAAGAGTCTCAAGGAATTCGTGTCATGCTAGATTCCACGAGGAGGAAAAATCCCCAAGTAAAGGAATTCCATGAGAACACTAAAATTGTGAGGGTGGTATAAGGAATAAAAATGATGGCCAAAAGAAGGTGTGGTTAATAAACTGTTATACATTGAGAATGTGTTACATCAGTATTTTGAAATAAGAGTAATGGTTGGATGACTATGGGATCGACAAAATTACAAATATGTACACAGGCGCAAGAGATGAGAAAGGAGAATAAGAGTGAACTCCGCGGGCTTTCACAATACCAGTTCAAGAACGGAATATCAAACAACTTTGTTGATAAGGCAGTTCACAATATTTAAGGTTTTGAAGAATCATGGAGTCAAAACACTTTGATAAAGCATGTAGTATGATGAATCCAGTATATGTAAAGATTTGTGTGGCATGCAAATCTAGTCTCAAAGAAAGCATGGAGAGCAGGATTTGGGTTAATAGTGACATTTCAATTCACAAGATCCCGTGAGAATAAAAGTGTCATTCTCTTGACGAACCGTGGACCATAGTTCGAAGGGGAGAAGATAGTATGAAAATGACGAATGTGAAGGAGAGAGGCAGAGGAGTATGAAAATAAAAGATAGACAAACCAGATACAGAAACGGGGGAAAGCAAATAACAGATTATGAACAACACATAAAACACCAAAAATTTAAATATCGCATTAACGATTTAACTTCTTTCCAATTTCATTTGAATGTATATAGAGCTGCTGCTCTTCCCTACTTAGAAAATTAAAAACCCCTATTTTTTTCTGCTACTGCTATAGCCATACATAACATCTACTATTTTCTTCATACTCACACATTTTAATAATACTGCCTTCTCTTTAACCACTGTATAAGCCAACAAAGAAAAGGTACTCCAAAACAATTAATACAAGGTCTTTTCCAGCGTAGATTTAAAATATAAGAACAGATTTAAACATTTAATTCATAGGTAGAAATTGTCTTGATACACAGAATTAGAAGACAAAATGGTGGCATGTGCATGAAGTAGAAGAGACTTTTTTCCATCACTGCAGAGAGGAAAAAGGTGCAGTGAAGTTAATGCTGGTGGGTGCAGTTGGGAGTAATTCCAACACTCTCCCTTAATCACAACTGCTGCTATCTATGATGCCCAATCGATCTCTTTGATAGACAAAACTTTCTTTCTCCAATGCCTTGGTGAAAGTATCAGCACACTATTCTTCAAACCTACAAAATTCCAAAAAGATTTCCCCATTGTTGATTAGTTCTCTAATGAAATGATATCTTGTGTCTATATGTTTGCTTCTCTTGTGGAAAATTGAATTTTTTTACAATGCTATAGCTGAGTTGTTGTCACAATAGATCTTTTTTGCTTCTTCTTGTTCTTGTTTCAACTCTTTCAACATTCTTCTCATCTAAATTGCTTGACATGATGCACTTGTGGCTGCTCCATACTATACTTCAACTGATGAAAGAGTAATTATTGGTTGTTTCTTTGAAGCCCATGAAACTACACTAGTACCAAAGTGAAAAAATAACCAAAAGTGCTCTTCCTATCATCTACACTCCCTGCACAATCACTGTCAGTGTATCCTATCAGCCTGAAATCATTTAGTTTTGAATAAAGAATTTCATAGTTCCTTGTTCCACTAACATATTTCAAAATCCTCTTTCCTGCTTGCCAATGACAAACTTATTGAGACTCCATGAATCATGAGATGAGACTAGCTACAAACATTATGTTCGGCTTTGTGGCTATTAAGTACATAAGGCTGCCAACAAGTTTTTTGTACAAGATTGGATTTACATCTAATCCTTTGTCATCTTTGCTCAATTTCAAACCTGTGACAATAGGTGTTGTTGCTGCTTTGCAATTCATCATATTAAACCTTTTCAAAATTTTATTTGCATATTTTATTTGAGAGATAAATATACCATTTTCATTTTGATTCACCTCAATGCCAAGAAAGTATTTCATTAAACCCAAATCAGTCATCTCAAATTCTTTCTTCATATATGATTTGAACATGTCAATTGATAGATCACTCGTGAATACCAAGTTATCAACATATAACCAAACAATTATAATCTCACCTTACTAATTCATTTTGGTATACAATGTAGGCTCATTGATGCACCTATTGAAGCCATTTTGCAAAAGGTAAGAATCAATTCTACTATACCATGCCCTTGGAGCTTTTTTAAGTCCATAGAGTGCCTTCTTGAGTTTGTAAACCTTGTTTTCATATCCCAAAATCTCATACCTAGGTGGCTTCTCCACATAGACCTCTTCTTCTAAAATGTCATTTAAGAAAGCTAATTTCACATCCATTTGATATACTACCCACTTGTTTTGAGCTGCTATGGCCAATATTGTTCTCATGGTGTCTAAACGAGCAACCGGTGCAAATGTCTCATTATAGTCTATCCCGGGTTGTTGTGAATAACCTTTGGCTACAAGCCTTGCTTTATACTTTTGCACATCACCATTTGCATTCAATTTGGTTTTTTAAACCCACTTCACTCCAATCACCTCCTTTCCTTGTGGAAGATTCACTAACTCCCATGTTTGATTCTTTTTAATAGCATCTATTTCTTCATCCATTGCATGCACCCATTTTTCTTCTTTAATAGCATCTTCAAAATGAATTGGATCTTCAACATGTGAATAGAAAGAAAAAAGAGAAGTCTGACTTGCAGTATTTTCACCATCATTTTCTCATAAATCTCTCTTAAACTTTTAAATTTTTGTCTCCTTAAACTTGCTAGTGTGGGGTTTGACATGTCACTTGAACTTGTTGAATGTGGACTTGATGGGCCTGCACTATGAGTGCCTATTGCTGATGGAATTTGTTTTCCACTTGTTGCAGTGCTTGTTTGAATGTGTGAGGTTTCCCTTACACTTGATGATGGTGTCACTTGACTACTTTTTTGACCTTGAATGGGTGTGGAAGGAGTCACATTTGATGGAGTATTTGCTGGTATAAAAACTTTGTTATCTTCTTGTGGCAAGTTGGCTGCAATATTGATTGTTTTATCCAAAGTTCCATCCCATGCTTCATCTTCTATGAACTGTCCATCTCTGATGATTATAACCTTCTTGATGATTGGATTGTATAACTTGTATGCATTGGATTCATCACTGTATCCCACAAATATGCATGTTTCTCCTTTGTTTTCCAACTTTCTTCTCAATACATCTGACACATGTACATATACTACACATCCAAATACTCTCATGTGTGAAACAATATGTTTTCTTCCACTCCATGCTTCTTCAGGAATCATATTGATGACACTTTTAGTGGGAAATCTATTAATTATATATGCTGCACATGCTACAGCTTTAGCCCAATACTCATTTGACAAATGTTTTTCCTTTAACATGCTTCTTGCCATTTCCATAGTTGTTCTATTTTTTCTTTCAGCTACCCCATTTTGTTGAGGGGTGTATCTCGTGGTAAATTGTTTGTGGATTCCATGGTCTTTGCAAAACTTTATGAAGTCATTTGAAATGTATTCACCACTTCTATCTATTCTCAATGCTTTAATGTGATGCTCACTTTGCTTCTCAACAAGAGCCTTGAATTGACGAAAGTAATCAAACACTTCATTCTTATGTTTTAAAAATTAGACCCATATCTTTCTTGAGTAGTCATCAATGAATGTCAAGAAGTAGTAGCTTCCACCAATGGAGGTTGTTTGCATTGGTCCACAAAAATATGAATGAACAATCTCTAATGGTTTATTTGCATGAATTGACTTCCTGTTGGAAATGATTCTCTATGTTGTTTTCTTAAGATGCAACCTTCATATATTCTATTTGGTTTTTCTATTAGAGGTAGCTCATTCACCATTCTTTTTTTATGCAATAGATTCAAGCTTCCAAAGTTTAAATTTCCAAATATTAGGTGTCATAACTAATTCTCATCCTTAATTTCAGCTTGAAAGATTGTTTGTGACTACTGCAACTTTTTCTTCATGCTCTTGTGGGTTCATTGAGGGGTGTTCTTGAGCAAACTCTACCTTCAAATATGGTTTTATCTTTAGGGGAAACATTCTATTGCTGCTCATTTGAACCTTAGCTATAAGCTAATTACTTGGATATTTGTCTAAAATTGTGCATTCTTTGCTTTTGAATAATACTCTATAACCCTTTTGAACAAGCTGCACAATGCTCATTAAATTGTGTTTTAAACTAGGCACAAAATACACATTTGAAATATACTTCTTTTGCCCCTGTTTAGTTAGAATGCTGATGTTTCCTTTTCCTTTAACTTCTACTTTGTTTTCATTTCCTAGTGTGACATTTGATTTTACACTCTCATCCAAACTAGAAAACATTTCTAAATTCCCTGTCATATGATTGTTGCAACCTGAGTCTAAAAATCATACATCTTTTTCATTTTTTTGTGCAACATTGCATGCCAAAAACATAGTGTTTTGTTTTGATTTTTGGTTTTGGTTTTCTTTTGTGGAATTTGCATTTTTTTGTCTAGAATCATATTGTTTCTTTCTATATTCATTTAAATAATTCCCATATTTCTTGCAATAGTGACATTGGACTTGATATTTTTCATACCTTTGGCCTTGAGGTTGATTTTGAGATGGGTTTTGACTTGGATATTGGCTGCTACCTCTTCCACTTGAGGTTGATGGGCTGCTTCTTCCACCTTTGTAAGAGTTTCTTCCTCTTCCTCTAAAACTTGATCTTCCTCTGCATCTACCATGACTGATTGAAACTTGTGTTTTAAAAGAATGCTCCAATGATGAATTTGCTAACCTACTCAGCCTATGCTCATGAGAAATGAGTGACGCATGTAGCTCATCAATTGAAAACTATGTGAGGTCCTTTGTTTCCTCTATGGTTACAACAATTGTCTCAAATTTTGTGGGTAAATTCCTTAGAATCTTTTCAACCACTCTTCTATCTTCAAATGTCTCACCATGTGATCTAATTTGATTTACCAGTCCAATGATCTAGGTGAAGAATGAATCTACTAATTCATTTTCCTTCATATATATTGTTTAAAAATCCCTTCGTAGTATTTGTAACTTAGTCATCTTAACTTTTTCCATACTTTGATAGGTTGTTTGTAGAATATTCCATGCTTGTTTTGATTTTTTTACACTTTGAATCCTTGGAAAAATGCTCTCATGCACTCCTGGAAAAATGCTTTTGAATCCTTCTTTTTATTTTCCTTCAATAAGTCTTTATCTACTTGAGACAATGCATTATATGTTGTTGCATCTACTAGTTCTAGGTAGCCATTCTCAACAAACTCCCATAAATATTGAGTACAAAATAATGCCCTCATTGTGATTGTCTAGTAGTCATAATTTTTCCCATTGAACTGTGGGATCTGTGGATTTGTTAAACTTGTCCTTGGAGCTACCATGACTAACTGCAAATAACTTGTTTGTAAAACCCTTTTAACTCTTTGAAAAGCCTTTGAAAATATTAAACACTACTGACCTTTAGCTCTGATACCACTTTGAAGGAGAGAGGTAGAGGAGTATGAAAACAAAAGATAGATAAACCAGATATAGAAACAGGGGAAAGCAAATAACAGATTATGAACAACACATAAAACACCAAAAATTTAACTATTGCATTAACAATTTAACTTCATTCCAATTTCATTTGAATGCATACAGAGTTGTTGCTCTTCCATACTCAAAAAATTAAAAATCCCTATTTTTTTTTGTAGTTGTTGTAGCCATACATAACATTTGTTCTTTTATTCATATACACACATTTTAATAATACTGCCTTCTCGTTAACCACCATATATGTTAGTGTAATTAATATTTAATTGCACTTGCATAAGTTTATTTAGGCATTATTTAATTCCTAGGTTTATTTATTCTCATCATTATCTTTTGAGCTATCTTGTTCCTCAAGATAAGATTAGGGTTATGCATTTTTGCTTTTATAAAGCAAATCATATCTTGTAATTATTGAACTCTTGAATGATAATTATGTTGCACATATTTTTGCAACCTCTCTGTTTTTTCTATTTTTCTCTTCTGTGGAAGGATATTCTAATTTGCAAATCTGATCTTGATTTCTAACATGGTATCAGAGCCTTGATTTGCAGCCCCTTCTCAGGTTTTTGGAGAGATTCAACACATAGTTCGTTTGGGATTCCTCAAGGGTTTCATACCTTGAGTTTGTCTCTCTATTTGGATGCTCTTTCATGGCTACTTTTGACACACGTTGGAGGAAATCTGAGCTCATTTTCGAGTCCAGGGCTATCGAAAAAGTCAAGATCGACTTTTGTTTCGCCTGAATCTGACATTTTATACCAGAGTTATGAGGGTTTGAAGATTTGTTAGATATGGGTGTTGCGAAGCTTTTGGTGCGTTTTCAGGTAGATCGGACCTCACCATCAGATCCAGAGCATCTGTGAGATGAAAAATGACATATTACACACCCTATTTCTGCATCGAGAGCTTCTGAAGCAATTTTTTTTTTTGTTTCAGAGGCCGTACGATCTGTGTACGGCCCCTGTTCACAATTCTCAAAAAAAAGTATTTAGGTTTTTTTAAAATATTTTTCCTCCAATATAAAAAAATAAAAATACATTATCTTTTTCAAAATAAAAAATCAAAAAAATTATTACAAATTCAAAAAGGTTTTTGTTTTTTTAAAAAAACACATATCAAAAATTTCAAAAAGCAATATAAAAAGCTTTCAAAAAAATCATTGTACAGTCGCAGGGTACTCTGTACCCTACGCTGTCAAATCTGCAGGCCGCAGCCAACTGTGGCTTCACGCCCGACAGCCAAAAAGCCACTGGTCGGTAGCTCTCAAGCCCCCAACGGCTAAACTCACCGGCAATGCCACCTAACCCTCACCAATGGGGCCTTACAAATAGGAAATCCGGCCTTTCCAAATTCCAACAGGCGCATCCACAAAATCCGGTAGGCTTTCAAATTCACGGTGACTATGGAATATTCCAGGGCATCTCATCAGATTCCGACAACTGTCAAATTTTTTCTGGTGGGGGGGCGGTTTTTTGCAGTGATGGCCAACAGGCTGTCAAATTTAAAATCATGAAATGCTGACGTCAGTATGACATCACCGGATGTACGACCCTCTTTGCCCCCTCCTAACCCTAGTTTGCCTTCATGGAGCCATTTTTTTTCTTTTGGTCATAACTTGGCCATACGGTATTGAAATCGGGCAAACGAGATATCACCGGAAAGCTAGTTCCGACCACTTTCTAGTGGTAGAGTTTATTTTATAGTATTATTCTATTTAGCTACTATTTTTTCTGTTTGAAGTTAGATGTTCATTTTGGACTTTCGAGCTCAACTTTTTGCCACGATCTCCAATTTTTGTCTTCTTTGCGGCGTTGGAAAGGTATTGAGGAGCTCTATCTTGTTGTCCATGCACTTTTTTCTGTATCTGTCCCAAGTTTATCATTATTCTAAATTTGTTTCAATGGGTGTTTTAGAGATTACTTGGATGTTTTAGCAGTTGGAAAGGTGAAACTCAAATATTTGTACTTCATTTCAGTACCACATCATGTTATTTTTTGTTTATGCATGTTTAGGATTCTCTACTTTTACAATCGTTGGGTTATTGTAATAAATGAACTGAGATAAAGTTCCATTAGGGGGGTTTCTTGCATAATAAATCTAATTAGAGTGTAGTTTTCACTTTGAGATCTCCATATCCATCTTGATTTGTTGGCAACTCGTATGGGTTATTTGGTTTCCTAGTTTCTTTTGGCCACAGTTTTTCTATAGCTTGACACATATCAGATTCATTGGTTCACACTTCAGTTGAGAGATTATGTTTCTTGATATGAATTGGTTTAGATTCTTCTCAATTTGAGGGCCATGTTTTTATGGTTAATGTTCTAGAGTCTTTTTTGGTACTCCTTCCCATCAAAGAGTTTCAATCATAGTTTGGCATCGACATCAAGATACACGGCTTCCAGATTTTGTCATCATTTCATCTATTGTTGCTTCACATATTCCAAGGTTGTTCCAGTTTGTGAGTTTTCCAATGTTCCGTGGCATGGAATATGTTATCACATTATCATGATTCTAGTTTTGGTTTCATTTGTAGACAGAAGTATCTTTCCTTGCTTGTTAGATTGCGGTTCCAGTGTTACTCCACAGTATTCTTCTAGTGCTTCTTTACAGCAGTCATCTCATTGTAGGGGGGTTTTTTCTTACTGGGTTTTCCTTCTCTACCTCATTATTGCATTTGTACTTGGGTACCTGATTAGGCCTTGTTGCTGGGACCCATTCATGCTTTGTTGCATTCATCTTAGTTTTTAGGTGCATGCTTTGTTAGTCTCCCTAAGTTGCACTTATGGGGGGTGTTAGTGTAATTAATATTTAATTGCACTTGCATAAGTTTACTTAGGCATTATTTAATTCCTAGGTTTATTTATTCTCATCATTATCTTTTGAGCTATCTTGTTGCTCAAGATAAGATTAAGCTTATGCATATTTTCTTTTATAAAGCAAATCATATCTTCTAATTATTGAACTCTCAAATAATAATTATGTTGCACATCTTTTTGCAACCTCTTTGTTTTTCTGTTTTTCTCTTCTGTGGAAGGATTTTTTGGTTTGCAAATCTGATCTTGGTTTCTAACATGGTATCAGAGCCCTGATTTGCAGCCCCTTCTTAGGTTTTTGGAGAGATTCAGCACATAGTTCATTCAGGATTCCTCGAGGGTTTCATACCTTGAGTTTGTCTCTCTATTTGGGTGCTCTTGCATGGTTACTTTCTATGCATGTTGGAGGAACTCTGAGCTCATTTTCAAGTCCAGTGCTATTGAAAAATTCAAGATCAACTTTTGTTTCGCCTAAATCTGACATTTTATGCCAGAGTTATGAGGGTTTGAAGATTTTTTAGATATGGGAGTTGCGAAGCTTTTGGTGCATTTTCAGGTACATCAAATCTCACCATCAGATCCAGAGCGTCTAAGAGATGAAAAATGACATATTACACACCCTATTTTGGCATTGGGAGCTTTTGAAGCATTTTTTTTTGTTTCAAAGGCCGTACAGTCTGTGTACAGCCCCTGTTCACAATTCTGAAAAAAAAATATTCAGGTTGTTTTCAAATATTTTCCCTGCAATATAAAAAAAAAATACATTAGCTTTTTTTAAAATCAAAAATCAAAAATATTATTACAAATTCAAAAAGGTTTTTGTTTTTTTTAAAAACGCATATCAAAAAATTCAAAAAGCAATATGAAAAGCTTTTGGAAAAAATCATTGTACAGTTGCAGGGTACTTTGTACCCTGCGCTGTCAAATCTGTAGGTCGCGACCAACTGTGGCTTCACTCCTAGCAGCCATAAAGCCACCGGTTGGTAGCTCTCAAGCCCCCGATGGCTAAACTCACCGGCAACACCTCCTAACCCTCACCGGCGGGGCCTTACAAATAGGAAATCCACCGCTGAAATTCGACCTTTCCAAATTCTGACAACACATCCACGAAATCTAGCAGGCTTTCAAATTCACGGTGACTATGGAATATTTCGGGGCATCTCATCAAATTCTGACAATTGTCAATTTTTTTCCGATAGGGGGGGCAGTTTTTTGCAGTGATGGCCAGCAGGCCGTCAAATTTAACATCATGAAATGCTGACATCAGCATGACATCACCGGCCGTACGACCCTCTTTTCCCCCTCCTAACCCTAGTTTTCCTTCAAGGAGTAATTTTTTTCTTTTGGTCATAACTTGGGCATACGGTATCAAAATCGAGCAAATGAGATATCGTCGAAAAGATGGTTCTGAGTACTTTCTAGTGGTGGAGTTTATTTTATAGTATTTTTCTATTTAGCTGCTATTTTTTTCTTTCTGAATTCAGATGTTCATTTTGGACTTCCGAGCTCATAACGTTTTGCCACGATCTCCAATTTTCATTTTCTTTGCGGCGTTTTAAAGGTATTGAGGAGATCTATCTTGTTGTACATTAACTTTTTTCTGTATCTATCCCAACTTTATCATTATTCCAAATTTTTTTTTATGGGTGTTTTGGAGATTACTTGGATGTTTCGGCAGTTGGAAAGGTGAAACTCAAATATTTGTACTTCATTTCAGTACCACATTATGTTATTTTCTATTTATGCATGTTTAGGATTCTCTACTTTTACAATCGTTGGGTTATTGTAATAAATGAACTTAGATAAAGTTCCATTAGGGGGGTTTCTTGCATAATAAATCTGATTTGAGTGTAGGTTTCACTTTGATCTCCATATTGATCTTGATTTGTTGGCAACTCGTATGGGTTATTTGGTTTCCTAGTTTCTTTTGGCCACACTTTTGCTATAGCTTAACACATATCGGATTCATCGGTTCAAACTTCAGTTGAGAAATTATGTTTCTTGATCCGCATTGGTTCAGATTCTTCTCAATTTGAGGGCCATGTTTTTATGGCTAATGTTGCAGAGTCTTTTTCTGTACTCCTTCCCATCAAAGAGTTTTAGTCATAGTTTGGCATCAGCATCGAGATACACGACTTCTAGATTCTTTCATCATTTCATCTACTGTTGCTTCACATATTCTAGGGTTGTTCCATTTTTTTAGTTTTCCAATGTTCCATGGCATCGGGTCTGCTGTGACATTATCATGATTTTGGTTTTGGTTTCAGTTGTAGACAGAAGTATCTTTCCTTGCTTGTCAGATTGTGGTTCTAGTGTTACTCCATAGTGTTCTTCTAGTTCTTCTTTGCAGTAGTCATCTCATTGTAGGGGGGTTTTGTCCCACTGGGTTTTCCTTCTCTACCTCATTATTGCATTTGTACTTGGGTACCTGATCAGGCCTTGTTGTTGGGACCCATTCATGCTTTGTTGCATTCATCTTAGTTTTTAGGTGCATGCTTTGTTAGTCTCCCTAAGTTGCACTTATGGGAGGGTGTTAGTGTAATTAATATTTAATTGCACTTGCATAAGTTTACTTTGGAATTATTTAATTCCTAAGTTTATTTATTCTCATCATTATCTTTTGAGCTATCTTGCTGCTCAAGATAAGATTAGGGTTATGGATTTTTGGTTTTATAAAGAAAATCATATCTTGTAATTATTGAACTCTCAAATAATAACTATGTTGCACATCTTTTTGCAACCTCTCTGCTGTTTCTATTTTTCTCTTCTATGGAAGGATATTCTAGTTTGCAAATCTGATCTTGGTTTCTAACAGTATAAGCCAACAAAGAAAAGGTATTCCAAAGCAATTAATACAAGGTCTTGTCTAGCATAGATTTAACATCTAAGGACAGATTTAAAAATTTAATTCATAGGTAGAAATTTTCTTGATATAGAGAATTAGAAGACAAAATGGTGGTGTGTGCAGGAAGTAGAAGAGACTTCTTTCCATCGCTATAGAGAGGAGAAAGGTACGGTGAAGTTAAGGCTGGTTGGAGTAGTTGGGAGTAATTCCAACAAAACAATGGGAGTTTCATGAAGTAATGTTAATTTCTTGCACAATGCTGATTGATTATTGTTCCAAGTGGATGAATGGATGGAATGAACCTTAATACAATGAACAATATACCTAGAGGGAGCTTGTTTATGGGGCTGCCCTCTTATTCTTGTGCGAGGACAAAGCTCGAAAGTGCCAAGCCAAATAATTGTGTTTGTGTAAATGTTGTCCCTATTTATAGAGGTTCCCATGAGGAAATGGTGCATAAATTTGATTTCAAAGGTTATGAAGGTGGTCATTTGATCAGTAGGTATCGAGCACTCTATTAGGTTTCAAGTGCATTCTCTTGTAAGTTCACTTTATAAATGGACACTGGTAATTGAGGATTTTAAGCTGAGAAGGGTGGTAGTAGATGAAGAACATTGTGATCCTTAAATGATACAAACTTACTAAGGAATCAATTTCACTAATAATGCAAGCTTCAAAGTTGAAAGATTAGATTGATTCATGTAATTAGCAGTGGAGCCACCAAAGGTTGAAAAAGGATTGAAGAATTTATCAACAGATGGTTTTAATGAAAAAATAAATAAAGATGAAATTTTGTGGAATCTGGACATGAATGGTATTCCCAAAGGTATGCAAATGATGAATGATTATCATGTTTAGGAAATCCTTCATAACAAAGATTTCACGTGCTTATCTAAAATGCGAGACAATGAAGAACAACAGTTGTGAAGTTTTGGAATTCTATCTAGATGGGCTCATGATGGTGAACAATGATGAATGTTGGGTCCGTTGGAGAATCGTCATAAGGTATTTGAGGCAGAAATATGCAATGATGTGGTAGGGGCCACTATGCTCAAAATTTGTGGTGACTAATTCAAGAACTTTATATGAGTGGAAATAATCTATGAAGAATGCAAGGATTAATCAGAATGAATAGATCCTTAGCTAGGGTAAGATGTTAATATACAAGTCAAGGAAATGATTGATTGTTTGAGATTGTGAATTTTTAGTCAGAGAGTGGAAGTTTTTGTTCCATAAATCAGGATTTTTGTTTATTATTTCTTTGATCAATAAGCACTTGAGATTGATCATGGGTCTAAGAAAGGATAGGATCTTTGAAGATCAATAGTCATAGGAGTCCACGAAGTTACAAAATATTAAGACCAATGACTTAGTCATGGTCCGAGAATGGTGGTGAATTAATAACACAATTAGGAAAAGATTATAAAGTAGCTAAGAGCCTTCAACTCATGAAATCTATCATTTAGCAATTCTTGAAGGTGGGGAATTTTTCATAATGCATTTTGTGACAACGAGATACAAAAAATTACAATCATTATAAGTGTAAAGTTGTTGATTCAAGGAAGAGATCATAAATTTCAAGCATGAGTAATGGTCATTTCCAAGCAAGCCATGTACAGTTTCATAAATATCTAGTAGGGAGACCATAAATGATGATGTCGATAGGAAAGGAAATTAACTATTCCAATATGCTTTCCTTCATGTATTTTTAGATATTAAATCATCGAGATTAAACTCAGAATTGGGGTAAAGAAGAAATGTTGAGAAAAGCCTTCGTTTTAGGGCCCTTTTGCATTACCAATTAAGAGCCAACTTTGTAGTAACTGAGATTTGAGCAGTTTCTTGTCATATTATTACCAATACTTCACAAGTATATAAGGTTTTTGAATGTGCATGTGTGTGCTTATGAATGTTTTTTCTAATTACACAATATAGTCTAACTAGTTATGCAGGATGATTCTAAAGGATAGTGGATTTGCATATAAAGGTACATCTCCATTTAAATGGTTAATTTCAATTCAGTTTAATATGCAGTTTGAATGTTTTCATAGGTCTAGAGAAATTTATAGAACTCAGAGTATGTTACCATCTATTGGAGATGCATGATCAAAATTATGGGGACTTCATGTCTCATTTCCAAATGGGGACTAGTATAATAAGTTTCCCAGATAAATTATTACATATGGAAATGTGCTCATGAAGGTGGGAAATTTTCAAAATCTAGACTTTTCAAATGCAACTACATATGGAAACGTTCCCTAGGATGGAGTATAAAATTTCTTAAACAACCTACCTATGGATATGTGTTCAAATGGTGCTGCCAAGAATATTTTAAAGCTAAACCTGAATTCAACTCAAAAAATAAATAAGGAGTCAACATATGAGTCTATGCCATAATTGTGCGAGTAGGAAGAAGTTTCTAGATGACATGTGAAATTGTTTTTCTCATCCAATTAGAATTTTCATTGATTTCAAGGTTGCAGGATGTTTTTTCATTGCTCCAAAATGTAACAAAATTTATGTAATTGGTTGATGATGTATCATGAGTTATCCAACTTTATGGAACCACCCGATGATTCTAGAAGTGCAATCTGAGCCATTGGATGGATTAAATCCTAGCCTTTGATTGAAAATGTAAAAATCTATAAAAGGTTGTGCCTTCTCATATAAGTAAGAGAGGTAGAGTTAGAAGGGGTGAGATTCCATGGCTTAGAATTTTAGAAATCAGTAGGAGTAGTTGTAGGAAAGGAGAGAGAGTTGGAGACTGTTATGTAAATGCTGGAGAAGTTAATGCAATTGAGTTGTTGATTGGGAAAACTTTGTGTTATGCTTTTATAGTTCCCTAGTTTCTTGTTCTTAATTCTTAATGTTAGATGTTAGATTTTAGCTCTTTTACAATGATGGTGAAATGTGAATGATTTTGATCGATCTTTGGTCCATACTTTTGGAAAAAAAATTATTGTAGATTGTTGTGTAAAGTTATTTTGGGCCCTATAGTGTGATAAGTTCAATTGTGGATACTTTTTCATGTTGCACTATTAAATGGGTATGTGGATGAATATTCATCATCTGAAAACTCTTCAATTACCATAGAAGATTGTACTATTTATGTGTAGTTGTGGGCTTGTCCTTGATCAAGAAGAAATTGGTTATTTGGGGGATCTGTCCATTTAAAGTATTCATCATTGTTGTGATTGATGTTAGGTGTTAGTTTAGGATTTCTCTCAAACCCTTTACGTTTTGATCTTTCTTTGAATCTAGGTTAGTTTTAGGATTAAAAGCATCACCACATTACTATATTTGATGATAAGTGTACTTCCAAGATTGTTGAGTTGTAAGGCCCCTTGTGATTACCATCAAATCACATTTTTACTAAGTTATTTGTGTAAATTGTCAAGACTTGACGTTAGAGACCTTGGGGTTTTTTCTTGAGGCTTGCTAATAGAAATTTACCTTTCAAGAGAGATAGGGTAGTTGTATTCTATTTGTGTTGCTGCAGTGCTAAAAAACCATCAACAGATTGGCACTAAAAGTAGGGCTAAACAAAAGTGACATAGCTAGAAGTTGAATGAGCCTTCATGTTGAAAATTTGAGATATGATAGATCTCTAAAATCTAAAAGTACAAAATCTGAGGTGAAATGGAGAGATAATAGTGTTATATTTCCTCTCATGAGGATAGTCCTCAGATTGATATTTCTCAGTGGCATGACTCTTTGAACTAGAGGTTGCATCCCATGAGTCTTCCTAAGCTTGCATTATCAGATAAGTGCAAAATTCATAACACTTCTAGGCACAATGAGTTTGAATGCTTTACATTTTTAGGAAGAATTGAAAGGGCTTTACAAGGAAAAAATAATTGTTGGGATGTGAATAAACCTCTAGCCTTTGCAGATTTGGAAAAGGAATTTTCTCATCTTGCAAATGAAGCACTCACAAAGTTAGTTAAGGAGTAGCTAAGTAGTGAGGATGGATTGTGCTTACAATATTCTCTCCTATCTAGCTGGTATAGAGTACATAATGCATCTCATTTCGAGCTTGCTTTTTCCTCGTGTTAGGATATCATCAATCAGGTAAAGAGTTAGTTAGGGTTATAGTATTTTGAGGAAAGAGAGGCCAAAAAATTCTAAATCAGAAGAATACACAACAACAAATGTTAAGCTAGCCAAAGAGGAAGTAGAGTGTAAGGAAGAAGAATCTAAAATATCCAATGAAACATAGGTAATTAATGAATGTCTAAGTTAAGTGCAGCCTATAGAGGTAGAGGATGTTGTTCCTACAAGGGTCAGACAAATGTCTGAAATGGAAAATTCAGTTGAGGCTAAGCCACAAGAGAAAGAAGTTTTCATTCAAGTTCCTCCTATGCATGATGAATATTCACTAAAAAATAGATATGATGAGTTTATTTTAAAATTTATGAAGGGCTAGGTGAGTCTGAGATACAATCCATCTAGAAGAGTTGTTACCACTAACTTGGTGTAGGATACATGGAGATGTGCATTAAGAATTCACATGTTTCCAATGCTTGATAGAAATTAATGAGGTTTAAGAATGAGTGTAGTTGTCGAAACTTACAATAGGCTATGTGCAGGATCATGATGGGCCAAAAAGTGGCAATATGATCGGTATGTGGCTGACAACTATTTTTTTACCCAAAATTGATGAAACGAAAAGGGTTTTTAAAGGATATTCTCAACTTTCCACCGATATAAACTATAATTTACTTTGAATTTAATATGTATTTATTATTCATTTTCTATTCAAATTATAACTAAAGTCTTGATCGATAGGCTGATTGAAAAACATCTATAGCTTTCAAACGGTATCACATTTTTTGAATCCAAAACATGTATCACATTCTATGCTTTGCATACTATAGGATTAAAAAAACAAAAATTGAATTTCATGAAGTTTTGACCAAGTTAAGGTGGTCAGACATACGAGTTTTTATATTTTTAAAAAAGTCGTAATACAAAATTCGTAATTAATTATTTAGTTGGAAAAAAATTACAAAAAAATATGCATCACATCGGAGAATGAGTCCTCTACTTATATCTAAAATATTATAAAAAAATATTATCTTTTTATTGTGGTTAGGGTCGTCAGACAGACACCTACTTCTTATTTTTTTTCCTAAAATTTAAGTACCACTGCATTGAAATTTCAAATTTTCACCAAATAGATTTTTTTTTTTTTGAAAGAAACCTAGTAGTTTAGAAACTACATTCAATTTGCTACAGATTCTATTCTTACATATTTTTGAAATAATATAGATAACTTATTCAAATTTTTACGTCAAGTTGCCTAACTTTGAATTTTCTAAATTTTTTGTCACTTAAGGGCCTATTTTTTCTATGATGATCCTGCACATATCCAAGAGATGCACATAAAGCTACATCAAATGAGTCTTCAATGAAGGAGCTTGAACTAGAACTTGTTGATAAGTGGTCTTGTGGAAGAGACTAAAGAATTGGATGAAGAAGGTGATGTTGATCAAGATTCCAAACTTGCACCAATAATTAATGATAGGGAGTCCTCTTGTTTATCAAATTCTATTTTCCCTTTTTTATTTAGATGCATTTGCTAATGATGATTCACATATTGCATGCTTCGATGTTGATAAGACTTGTCTAAATTATAGTGGTATGCAGGGAGTTACAAAATATGTTGAGCACAATGATGTTACAGTGATCATAGATGGGAAAGACCACACAATTGCAAGTGAAAATATGCTTAAATATCAACCTTTAGTGGATTTTGATGAACATCTCCATGAACAAGTTGATGCACACAAGGGTGTTCCTACAAATTCATCACTAATGCCTCATGAATATATTCAAATAGGTGAAATGTTCCAAGTTGATAATTCTAAATTTTTTCAATCTGAATTTCACCTTGAATTGCTTATTGATGACTCTAATTTTGTTTTACATGTTTCAATCATGAGAGGGATGTTGCACCATCAGTTGAGACCCCCTAATGACATGGATATCAACTTTTCACAATTGGAAGCCAATAAGCACGACATTCTACCTAAACAAGCATCACACCAGGTTGTTTCTTTCCTTACTATGAATTTTAAAGCTTATCAATTTGATTATGGAGGTTTAAAAAAGACAACTTGGATATGGATTGATCATGGTTCTAATGAGTTACCCTAGTTACTAATTATTCTTGATTATGATGTTGAGTTTGAATGTTGTGATATTGAGATTTATTTTTTTGAATATAAAGATGAGTTTTCATTAATGAGGAATGTTACTATGACCTTATTTCTTTTCCATGCATTGATAAACTGTATGGGGGTGGGTCTCAGTTTGCCTTGTCTGATCATGATTCATTTTGAGTCTTTGTACATAATGCTGATTTGAATAAATGTAGCTTGCTCTGCCTTCTTTTGTTGTAGGTTTTATTTAATTTTCTGTTGTTTTCTTTTGGTTGGTTTGCTTTAGAATTAGGTTTTCTTTTTCTCTTTTTTTTCTATTTTGGTTAGAGTAGGTCTTCTTATATTAGGTTTTAGTTTGGTTATTTCTTTGATTCTTTGGGTTGGGTTTCACTATTTTCTTTTGGGGATGTCTTATGTGCACAACAATCATTTCATTATCTAGGATTGTTTTGAGTATTTTTTTGGGAAACTTTAATCATGATCCTATGAAATGGATGGTTAAGGTCTTTTATTAGTGTCAAATGATCTTAATGTTTGATTTGAAGAGGATAAGTCACTAGTCTGGTCTAAACTTGAAGTATCTTGAAATATTATATCTTACATATATATCTTAAGAATCTTGAGGTTGTTATGGGTTCCATGCAAGGTCTTGTTAAGTGAGAAATACTATATTTTTTCTTTGGCACCACTGTGATTCTTAGCTTTGAGTGTGAGATTTATTGTTCACGGTTTGAAAGTGAAAAGAAGTGAAAAAGAAAAATTAAAAAAAAAGAAAGAGAAAAAGAAAATATTGAAAATCAAAAGGAAAATTCAACCTTTCAGAAGGATTTGAATATCTCTACCAGGGCTATGGATGGTTGGCTAACAATAAAGCTATGTTTAGGAGAATCCCAATGATAACCTCATTAAGGCTATGGATTCCTGAATGGAAGCGAGACTCTATCCAAGTTGCTTTTGGAGTTAGAATCATTCATGTAGCTTAACTTGACTAAGCTAGGTTTCTACAATTTAGCTTAAGGAGAGAAATTAATATATTTGCACACACTTGGTTTTTCAGTATATGGAAGGTTTGGTCTACCCTTGATTTTGATTCTTTGATCTTATGTTCTGATTTGTTTGGCCTAATTTGGAGGTCGAAACCAAAGATTTTGGGTTTTTTATTCTAGTTTGTCATAAAAATTCTTTGGAGCATTTTCCCAACAGAGTCACCATTTGTTGTACTATTTTCACACACACACCCCACTGGAGGTGGGGACCCTCTTTTTCTTCTCACATTTGACTTTTGGTTTGATCTCTTTGATGATTGTGGGTATAAGTCTTTTTTTGATTTGAAAGTTGAATCCTCTAACACCTTGGAGCAAATCTTGAATTATGCTGCATGATTGATAATTTGCTTAAGGGTGATGGTTTACTAATTATTTGTATTCCAATCATGGCAAGGTTGCATTGTTTGTCCATTTTGAAATGAAAGGCATAAATTTATGATCACGTAGTCCATTAGATTCAATTGATATTTGCATTTATACACTAATTGGGTTTGCAAGCATTCAAAATAGTAGCTCAATTGGATTAGACTTTGACATTGTTCATGGTTCTCCACATCCTGTAGAATCCATTCAATAAAATTATAGGCTTGTGAAAATAACACTATTTCGTAATGTATGAAAGTAGCTTGACTCATGAGTGCCAAACAATATGAAAAGAATCATTGATTCAAAATACTCCCAAGAAGGCTTCGTCATCTGGATTAGAGCATGGTTGTAAAAGTAGTAGATATCATGGTAGTTCTTTCTACCACCCATACCAAATTGGGATGAACGTCATTGATATTTATGCAAGATCCGCAGGGATTCTTTTCTTCACACAGGATGATTACCACAGAGTTAAGTAATGTGCCATATGGCTACCATGGAAAGCTAGGACAAAGAAATAGTAATGTTCAAGTATTTTACGCATTAAGGGAGTTCAAGAGCTTAAGTTACTTTGAGCAAACATTGGAGCATTAAAATATTGAGTAATCTATGAATGGCCAGAATTAGCAAGAATGGCGTGAAAAGGAAAGTTTAGGGAATTCTTGTCTAGGTGGAACCCATGGGAAGTTTTTTCGAGGAATCCACCTCGATGTGGATTTTGCGAGAGTAGGAGGTCACCGGGTATTCTACGCACAGGGGGATTTCATGAAAGTGGAAGTCGGGTATTTTGTTCTCCCACGAAATCCATGAGTGTTGTAATTTAGCGATGATTTAAGAGAAACAACAAGAAAATTTATATCAAATTCAAGATGCTATAAAGAAGCCGGATGGTGCATTGAATCACAAGACTTTTAGAGGAGGAGGAGAAATACAAGAAGATGAAAGGATTGGAATTTTTTTTATTTTTGTGATGATGGGATAATGTTGCCACAGGTAGTTTACAAAGACTTCACTGAAAACAACGCCTAAAAAGAATAAATTACATGAAGTATTTGGTGTTATTGGAAGTAATTTCTCCACTGATAAAGTTTGACCACCGACAAAAATCTAATTTCTCCAGTGTATTTTGCAATCTGCATTACTCCACCTACAATCACTTTTACTCCACTGCCCACAATCTGATTTCATGTTATCTCCAACTGTTGCAACTGTCACATTCATGCAGGAAATTATATCCTTATCTTTTCACCTATCTATCCACTGACTATGTTTAAACCAGCTTGTATGCATCTATAAATAAAAGATGCTTGGAAATGTAAATGTATTAGAGACAGATACATATTTGATCAATGTAGATATTTCTGTATTCTATATTAGCAATGTAATCAATATTATATGGTGTATGTTGTAGCATATGTTTGTCTCCAACTCTCGTATGTTATATTAGTTATTTTTCTACATATTGTTCTCTCTTATTCTGTTTGTTTGCATATTGATATCTCCCTCTGATCCAACAAATTGGTATCAGACCTGAAGAAGATAATTGTCTTGATGGTGAAGAAGCCTCTTTAGGAAGAAGAACTCCAGTCATTTAAAAAAAAAATCTGAAGACGAAAGAAGAAGTTGAAAATCGTTGAAGCACAAAAGAAAGGAGGTCGCCCCTCGCATTGGAGACTGGGTGGAGCCAAGTAAAGGTAATTATTATTTTGTGTTGTAATCAAAGGAAAAGACATTTGAATTTTATGCGAAGTTGTTATTGGTCGATGCAAAGATAAATATGATCGCTCTAATTAAAGCTAAAAAAAGTTAAAGTCTTCCAAGTTTAGAAAAGATATTAAAAGAAGCTTATAGAAAGCTCTTCAAAGGAGTGCTATTGAAATCAAAGTAATATTAGATTGCTAGAGGAAGCCAGTCTGAAAAGGATCCTGCATCCTAAGTCAACAAATGTCAAAATAGAAGGCAGATTTAAGGTGTGAGCTGTTGAAGAAAGACATGAGGATCATAGATCTAAAAATTTAAGTTGCCTAAGGTTGTTGTTTATCGGAAGTTGCCACAGAGATGGTGATCATGGTGAGTTAAAAGAAAAAGAAGAAAGAAAGAAAAGCCATCGATTTTTGTTAAGATCAAAGCCATCCAAAGGAAGCCAAATGGTGTAAGAGGAATCATTTTTTGAAAGCAAGGCACATCAATAGAGAACACAACAGTTGACAAGAAAGTCTGTGCTCAAGGAGATTGTTCAGGCCGCAGTATTGTGGGTAAGTTTGTCCCTATTTTTGCTTTTGCAGAAGGAAGGGTCTACAATTGTGTTACCAAAGAAGGCAGATCATATGTGAAGGAGATTATTGGAATCACAGTTCACCAAATGTAAATATTGAATGTGAAGAAGCCGCAGATTGGAGGAGCTACTTTAATTACCGCCTAGAATGAAGGAGTTTTCTGTTAAAAATTTGAAGATGCAAAAAGATTGTTGACAAAGAACACAAATCTATTGGAGGAAAGATTTGAACAGTTTGCCTAGTAAAAGGTTGCTAAAAAAGCCAAGGAGAATAGGCACGGTATTTTTCTAGTACTTTGTTGTTTAAATAGACTTCAAAAGAAGCATTGCAGTGTAACAAATTGTAGAAGAATGAAATTTTTCATCATGTTCACAACTAGTAAGAGATTGTAGGAGGTTGTTGTCTTCAAGATCTATGTTTTTGTAGGATCACTGAAGTCTTTCAAGATTACTAGTTGAAAGAAAAGGAAGTCACTGCTAAAGGAGTTTGAAGAGAGGTTGCAAAAATATAAAATTTCACATAAGTCAAATTTTGGATTGCTGCATGCAAAAGAAGAACCCAAAGGCTTGAAGGAAGAACACTTTTCTTTCTTTTGAAAAGAGAAGCAACAACCTACCACAAAAATGAAGATGTTTTAAAGTTTTGTTAAAGTCTGTTGAAGAAAAGAAGTTGCTGCTAGAAAGTTGGAAGAAGTTGTTTGGAGCTAGGTAAAGACAAAGCCACTGTCAATGTTCACCATAAAGAGTGGTGTTAAAGACATAAGAAAAATTGTGGTCAAGGATTGGGAATCCTGCCAAAGGAGATTTTGGAAGTTGTTGTTGAAGAAAGTAGCTAGTTTGGAGTTGTCGTAGAAGTTGAAAGAGGTTGCTTGAAGAGGACACCCGAAGCTGCCAAACAAGATAAATCACCGTAGCAGAATCACAAGTGTAAACATAAGGTGAGTTAAAATCATTTTCAATGGGAAAAGTTGGTAAACGTGTTAAGAAGGAAAAAGATAATTTGGAGGAAGAAGTGTTAAATGTTAAGCAATGCAATTCAAAGTTGATAGTAGATTTAAGGGAGATAGGAAAGAAAAGATATGAATATTTTTGTGAAATTGATCATCTAGAAAATGAATTGGAAAATGTTAGAGAAAAGAATAAAGAGTTACAAGAAAGATTAAAGTTGTTTGATGAAATTAAAAAGAAGAATGAAGATTTGGAGGAAAAAGTTAAGTTGTTGGAAAAAGAAAATGGTTTACAAAATTATGAGATATTGAGATTAAATGAACAAAAGAATCAGTTTGATGAGATGCTTGTAGCTTGCCAAAGTGAAAATAAATGTTTGAAATCAAATACATCAATTTGTGATGTCTCATGTAGCACAAAAGATCTATGTTATCCATTTGATCAATCAGTTGGTAGTTGTGATTTAGCTGAAACTATTTTGGATAAAAAATGTAAGGATGAAAATGATAATGTGTTTGAATGTGCAAATATGGTTAGTTGTTTTGAAAATAATGTTGGTTTGAAAATTATGAGGAATATGGGATACTAAGGTAAATATTGGGAAAGAATGAGCAAGGAATCAAAGAGCCCATTGAGGCAATAATGAGGCCAAAGTTTGTTGGTCTTGGATATGAAATAGGTAAGGAAAATGATGTCACAAGTGTGATAGGTACAAATGAATCAGTTCAAAGAATGCCATGTATGCAATGCTCCCATTGTAATAGGGAAGGACATAAGAAAGACATGTGTTGGGATCTACATCTGTGTAGAATTTATAGTTTGAAAATCATTATGAAAAGACGTGTTGGAATAGAGAGAAAAAAAATGGATATATGAAAGAATGCATGCAGATGGATTGTGGAGGGAGCTATGGATCAAGTTAGAAAAAGATTATAGGTATGTTAAAAAAAAATTTCAAGTACAAATGTTCATATGGCAAAGAAGATAGCAATCAAAAGAGGTTTCATGGTCTTGTAAGATGTCATGCAAAGTGGAAAGTTACAGATAGCGAGAAGACTTCTAGTTTGATGTTTTGAAGATCAAAGTTTGTAGGACTACCACAACAGTTGGAAAGAATTGAGTTGAAGATGAAGGTGCATGAAGACACCAAGTTCAATCGTCATCATTGATGATGTGATAGAATTAAGTTTTTGCAGAAGAATGCAATAGCGTGAAGAAGAGTATTCTAAAAATGAAGAAATTGAATTTGAGTTTTTCAGATCAAAAGATTGGTTGACAGATAGTTGACAAAAGAATTTTCAAAAGGAGAAATTTTCACAGACAAAGAAATTTGAGTATTGTGAATGTTGAAGCATATGTGTTCGAAATTAAAGGGGAGTGTTGGAAGTAATTTCTCTACTGATAAAGTTTGACCACCAATAGAAATCTGATTTCTCCAGCGAATTCTGCAATCTGCATTACTCCACCTGCAATCACTTTTACTCCATTGCCCACAATCTGATTTCATGTTATCTCCAACTGTTGTAGTTGTCACATTCATGCAGGAAATTCTATCCTTATCTTTTCACCTATCTATCCACTGACTATGTTTAAACCGACTTGTATGCATCTATAAATAAAAGATGCTTGGAAATCTAAATGTATTAGAGACATACAGATTTGATCAATGCAGATATTTCTATATTCTTGTATTAGCAATGTAATCAATAATATATGGTGTATGTTGTAGCATATCTTTGTCTCCAACTCTCGTCTGTTATATTAGTTGTTTTTCTGCATATTGTTCTCTCTTATTTTGTTTGTTTGCATATTCATTTCTCCCTGTGATCCAATTGGTGTGAGGTGAACGGGGATATATTTGGTTTGCAGGCCTAGAATGTGCAGTGAAGATGGTTCGCAAATGATAAGTGGTGGACAGGAAGGATACCGGCAGCTCAGGAAGAGAAGGATGAAGTTTCAAAATCGGGACTTGCAAGATGATAACATTCTAATGAATGGTAGGATGTAAAGAAAGTTACAAAGTGATCAAACAAGGTGTCTGTCCAATTTCATGGCAATGTTTTGACAATAATGGAGGCTAAACCCGCGAGAAAGAAATCTCAAAGTCTCCTATTTAATGACAGAGTAAAAGGAATAAACTGCACACCAAGGTCATGTTACTCATGGCTATTTCATAGCAATAACGAGTGGCATCCATTTATCATGAGCGGTGGAGAGTTCATGACGGTATGATTAACTTAATGGTGTGAGGTTGGTGGAATTGAAAGGGCTCAAGAGAAAGATCAGTCACCATCGATTTGCATATAAGGGGAATACGATCAATGAAATTTGAGCTGGAATGTAAAGGAATCGGCAATACGATAAGTTCAAGAATTTCAAAAGAAGAGAGATTTAGGGAAAAGTATTATCGGGTAATCCAATGATGCCCAGATTTTGCAAAAGGAAAGAGTCTTGGGGAATTCATGTCATGCTGGATTCCACGAGGAGGAAAAATCCCCGAGTAATGTAATTCCACGAGGACACTAAAATCATGAGCGTGGTATAAGGAATAAAAACAATGGCCAAAAGAAGGCATGGTTAATAAACTGTTATACGTTGCATAATTTGTTACATCAGTATTTTGAAATCAGAGTAATGGTTGGATGACTAGGGGATCGGTGCAATTACAAATATGTACACAGGTGAAAGAAATAAGAAAGGAGAATAAGAGTGAACTCTGCGGGCTTTCACAACAACAGTTCAAGAACGGAATATCAAACTACTTTTTTGATAAGGTAGCTCGCAATATTTAGGTTTTGAAGAATCATGGAGTTGAAACACTTTGATAAAGCATGTAGTATGATGAATCTAGTATATGTAAAGATTTCATAAATCAAGATTTCAGTTTATTATTTCTTTCATCAATAAGCCTTGAGATTGATCATGGGTCTAAGAAAGGATAGGATCTTTGAAGATCAACAGTCGTAGGAGTCCTCGAAGTTACAAAATATTAAGACCAATTACTTAGTCACGGTCCGAGAATGGTGGTGAATTAATCACGCAATTAGGCAAAGCTTACAAAGCAACTGAGAGCCTTCAATATATGAAATCTGTCATTTAGCAATGCGTGAAGGTGGGGAATGTTTTGTAATGCATTCCATGACTACGAGATACATCGAATTACAATCGTTATAAGTGTAAAGTTGTTGATTCAAGGAAGAGATCATAAATTTCAAGCACTAGTAATGGTCATTGCCAAGCAGGCCATTCACGGTTTTGTAAATATTTGACAAGGAGACCATCGTTGATGATGTCGATAGGAAAGGAAATTAACTATTCCAATATTCTTTACTTCATGGATTTTCATATATAAAATGGTCGGGATTACACTCAGAGTCGGGGTAAAGAAGAAATGTTGAAAAAAGCCTTCGTTTTAGGGCCCTTTTGCATTATCAATTAAGAGCCAACTTAGTAGTAACTAAGATTTGAGCATTTGTTGGTCATATTATTACCAATACTTCACCAGTATATAAGGTTTCTGAGTGCGTGTGTGCGCTTATGAAATGTTTTCTAATTACATGATGTGCATGCTGAAAAACTTAAAAACTGAATGATTTAATCTATAAATCTAAAATCAAGATTTCAACATATCATCAATAAAGCCTTTCTTAAATGAAAACACATGCAAAATGAAACTAAGCTATGCAAAACCAGAAACACATGCATTCGAAAGAAAATCAACTCCATTGTTTTCCTAGTCACCATGATCTTGGTTTATTCATTTGATGCTCTAAGATTTTTATGAGCACAAGTGCAACAAGAAGTTGTGATGAACGAAAGAGAGGATTGATTGAAATCGAATGTATATATCAAATGTGTATGCTTTTTGATGAGAAGGGAGAGGGATTTTATAGATGAATTCACAGGGTGAATTCAAGTTATGGGAGAGATGTGGGATAAAAGATTGAAGTGGAAAAATGCATATTGAAATTAATTGAAATTGATTGAAGTGAGAGATAATGGATTTATGATATAATATATGTTTAGAAGCTTAGAATAAAGATGTATTTGCAAATTAATGGATGATTTAATGAATCAAATGGATTAAATGATTAAATTATTTTATGCACATAAATTATTTAATGAAATATGTAAATGGATAAAGGTTTGTGTATGAATATTTTGATGATTAATGCAAAATAGAGTAATATGAAATGGACAAGTGTTTGATTATGCATATGGATAAATGATTGACAATGCAGATAGATAAATGCTCATACATAAATGCTTATATTATGGATAAATTCTTATAAATGCATTGATGAATGAATAGAAGGTGGTATTTAAATGAATTAATTAAACACATAATAACAATATCCATTTAATTAATAAATGAAATATAAGACGATTGTGAGGATAAATTTTGAGTGTCTAAATTTTGCCCCTCTTTGATGTACAATGCAATTTATTGCATTGTGTCAAAGATAAAGATGTTCCATAGTGTAAGGAAGAATGACGAGGAGGTAGAGACATGCCCCCTCTAGAGGACATGCGGGTTCAAAGAACACACGTGTGCTCTCAAAATGGATGAGAGGACTATAAGATGAAGGACAAAAATGATAGAGGAAAATAGATATGGATTATGAAAATAAATGAAATGATGAAGGAAATGGATGATGAAAGAAATGATAGATGGAAACAAAAAAGATATGAAGGAAAATGAAGGTGATGAAGCCTCTTGTGCATGTCAGTTCTTTATCATCATAGAGCGGTAAAATATGACAAATGGACAACAAACACCATAGTATAACATAGACCATGGTATGCAAGGTCATGCATTTGTAAAGAAAATAGTCACATACAAGGAATGTCCTAACTCATACTTAGGGAAAAGTTGCGCTAGTCTTTTTATCAAGACAAACCGTAGACAATAATCAAATAAAAGATGAGTCATGAGACATCATCACTCCTCTAAATCCTTTGTGAGACATCCTCAAGGTGGATAATAACATGATAAAAGAAAATCCAAAAGATAACACAAAACAAACCAACAAGGTAAACAACCATTTAGATTATTTGCCAATAAGTGTTTGCCAGTGTGTTAAGGGACGAAGTGAGCAATGGGTGGACTATTTTTGACAAGGCCTAGTTTTAGGAGAATAAAGATGTCATATAAGACATCAAGTCTAGTTTCGATCATGCAACTACCTGCATAAGGAAAATGACGAAGGGTGATAGTGACAAGGTTTGGTTTTAGAAAGGAAACATCCTATGTAAGACCTTTGGTTGTGATCAATTTGACTAGTTTGATTGATTTGACAAATGACCGATTTGACTTGGAGACATGTTGGCTTGCTTTTCATGTTGATTTAGGATTTTTGTTTGAAATTCAAATGATGATGTCGCGTTTTAGTTGACATTTTCCAATTTATTTTGAAAGACTCGATGAACCCTAAAATATTGACCTAGGGGGCTCATCGACAAATGGCCTTGCCTCTGTAGCAATGCATAGAGACCTCATAGTTTAACGTGACCCTTGACTTTGTTTCAATGACAAAGGACCGAATCATGATTTTATTTGACAACACCTAAGGACTAGCCTAAGACCTCGTGGGAACATCGACGGATGACCTTTCCTACGTCCAGTTGTAGAGGCAATGTAGTTCGAAAATGACAAAGAATGACATGACTGACTTAGAATTTGTTTTTGAGATTTTTTGAAAGTTATCTGAATGTTTTTGTGTTTTGACATGTTTCAATTTTTTTGGATTTTGTAAAAAATTTTAATTTTTTTTCAAATGTTTTGATTTTTTTGTCTTTTTGAAATATTTTGATTTTTTGTCTTTTGAAATGTTTTTTTTTTTTCTGTTTTTGAATGTTTTGACATTTTTTGTGTTTTTAAAATGTTTTGACCTCTAATGACAAGTGTAGAATCCAGTGAAGACGTAGGTCAAGGTTATTGCCCTAGTTGGGTATAAGACTAACCAATAGAGATGGGATGGGACAGGGGTTTATTATGGACGAAAGATGCAGGAGAAAGGCGCAAGATTTCAACTATTTGGAAGTCATGATAGAGATGACAAGAACTAATGATGGATGTGAAATGGGAGATGATGGAAGGTAAAGGCATTAGTATGAATTAGGATTGAAGACTAGATAGAGTGATAGTAGATGACAAAGCAAAAGACTGACTACACATGGTGTCTATTTGCTAGGTTTTCACCATGGTACTTATCCAAAGCACCATTGATGTAGTTTTCACTATTGGACAAAATTTTTATCTTTACTATTTTTATGATTTTTTGATTTAAAAAAAAAATCATAAATTTTTCTCATTTTTTGTAATTTTTCAAAAAAAATCTCATTTTTTTGTATTTTTTCAAGACTTTTTCTCAAATTTTACATTTTTTCAGGACTTTTTCTCATTTTTTTGTATTTTTTTAGGACTTTTTCCTAGTTCTCTGAAGCTAGGTATAGAATTAATAAACACTAGATCCATAAACTACCTTGATGATGCCCCGATCCTGTGTGGATGACTGTGCTTGATGAAAGGACCCGATTGGAATGAGGAGTGCAAGTGGAAAATATGAAGGATGATAGATGTGGTAGATAAAAGAGGCTATGGTGTGATTCCTAATGTGCACACTACGTAGGCCATCAAATTTTAATCGAAAAGGAGCTTGGGTGACCAATGGGCTAGAGTATGTGAAGGAGTTGTCATCAAAGATACATTGAAAGATATCACCACTGGTGTGATATGATAGATATGTGAACATGGATGGGTGGAATGGAATATATGGTATGAGTGAGAGTGATGTGGATGGAGACCTTGGATCAACAAGCTCTTTTTTTTTAACTTTTTCCTTGATAGATTCCTTCAATGATTTTTGATGGAGAAGCATATTTGGAGATTGACTTCTGCTTGCTTTCACTTTTGAATTTTATTTTTGATTTTCCTAATAGCTTTTTATTTTATCTAGGGGACTTGTCTTGATCTTCTTTTATTTTTGATTTCTCCAATAGCTTTTTATTTTGGCTAAGGGACTTGTCTTGATCTTCTTTTATTTTTCATTTGTCCAATAGCATTTTATTTTGGCTAAGGGACTTGTCTTGATATTCTTTTATTTTTGATTTGTCCAATAGCCTTTTATTTTGGCTAAGGCACTTGTCTTGATTTTCTTTTAAAGATAGCTCACTCATTGGATCTTTTCCTTTATTCTTTTCTTGAGATATGACTTGTTGATCCATTTTTATGATGCGAGTGGATGTGAGTGAGATGGATGAAGTAGGCGAAGTGGTAGGAATGTTTAGTGGACAAACAAGATTGGAAATGCAATCAATGGAGTCTTTGGGACTATCATTTTCAGTACTTCTAATGTCAAAGGAAGCCTACACATCCTTAAGACTTGGAAAGATGGCTTAGTAGAAGTGACAATAGGAGATCTGCATATCCTAGCCCAAGGTAAGTGGGATGGAAGGATTCATGATTGGATATCCTTAGCAGGGACATGATCATAGAGTGGGTTATCATAGATGTCCTGGTCAAACAAGGGGTTGTCATGGATATGAAAATTTTGAGTGGAATCGAATATGGAAAAGTCTGATGTATCATCAGGGTCCAAAAAGGTTTCAACCCAAGCATGACCATCATTTTGTTTTCCTTCTATAACTATCTTAACATCAACATTGGAATTCTAAACCTTCTCAGTGGCATTAGCATTATCTTTTTCCGATAAATTATCCATAAGGTATTCTCCACATCCCATATCATGGACTTGGACCTTGGGGTTTGATGGCACAATAAATGGAGTAGATGAATTGGTCAATGAAGATGGATCAATGTAGTGAGATGATGAGGCCTCTTGGTTGACAGGAACTTGGAATTGAGTAGCCCCTCTCAGATTGTTGCAATATTGAAAGGGGTTTGGATCTCCTATAACTATAATTTTAGTGCTTGCATGAGGAAACTTTAGAAATTGATGGTATGTGGATGGAACGGATTTCATGGCATGGATCCATGGTTAGTTGAGGAGTAGGTTGTATGGTAGTTCAATATTCGGGACTTGGAATGTGGTATTTAGTACTGCACGTCCAATCTTGATATGTAGTGTGATAACACCCTCAGAATAACATTCTTCATCATCATAGGATTTGATGACAATGCTCTTAGTTGTATCCAGACATGTTTAGGAGAGGCTCAATTCCTTTACTAGTTTTAAAGTGCAAATGTTCAATCCGGCTCCACCATCTACTAGGACTTGTTTGACCTTGTGTTTGTTGATGAAGATCTCAAGGTGTAATGGGTCGTTCTGGTTTGACTTGGATGGAGAGTAATATTTGTCTAAAAAAGAGACATGGTGGGAGTTGTCCAAATATCCAACCATGGCTTCTAATTGGTTGAAATCCAGGTCAGTAGGGACAAAGGTTTTTTTCAAAGCTTTCTCAAGGCTAGCTTTGTGTTCATGTGATATGTGTAGAAGCTCAAACATGGAAATCTATGCGGGTGTCTTTCTCAATTGGTCAACGAGGTTATATTGGGATTTGGATTGTAGCTGTTCTAGAGGAGGACTAGATATGGTAACCTTATCCCTGTGGGTAGTAACAACACATTCAGGTTGCTTCTTAATGGTGATTGTGTTAACATGATTATCAATAGCTCAGATGTGGTTGATAACTGTGTATTCAAAAGAGGTGTTAGTATAATTCACATGGTGGTTATATTTTTACCCGAACTAGAGGATTTTCCATGGTCAAGATGCAATGGATTCTTGAAAATTGTATGGTATTTATTGGAAATTTGTTGTTGTCCCTCAACCTCTATGGTGCCATTTTCATTTAGGTCTTGAATCATGTTCTTCAACTGATGACATGACAAGGTCTTATGCCCTTTGATGCAGTGGTAATCACAAAAGGCATTATCATCCCACCAAGAGGGTTTGAATTATCTTGGGTCATATGGTTTGGGCTCTTGGAGTTGTATGACATTTAATTGTACTAACTTCTTTAGGATAGATTCAATTAGATCTGGTAAAGGATTGTATTGTCTCCGTGTGTATTTCCTTGGTTGTCTTGGGGGTCCTTGTTCTTGATTATTTTGGATCATGTTAGCTACTTGGTTGGAAACATATGGTGTGTTATTGTTCGTGTTGGGTGATTTGAGAGACAATATGAGACTTTTTCTGTTCACATCTTTTGCATCTACAACTCCATCATTTGTTACATTCTTATTGCAGGACCAAAAATTTCTTTTTTCATTAGAGGTCTACTAGTTGTGTGTGTTTTTTTTCCATATGTAAGTTCACCTTTGGTGATTAGGAATTTTTCAAGTGTCATGCCTTTCTCAACTAAGTCTGTAAATGTGGCAAAACAATGTACTTGTAGAGTGTGTTTCAATTTTTGCTTGAGGTTTTCTACAAATGTGTCCACTTTTTGTTTTTCAAGAATCATGACAAGACATGGACTAGCCATACTACACCGTCATTGGAAGAATGTAACAAAGGGATATCCTTCATCTTGTGTCAAGTGGCATAAGGTAGCAATCGTGACATCATTTTCAATATTATAAGCATAATTCTCCACTAATTTATTGGTGAGGTTGTCCCATGACTTTAGAGACCCTTTAGGTATTAGTGCAAACCATTCAAGTGCCAGACCCATAAGACTTCTAGGGAAGAGTCTCAAAAGGTAGGAGTAATCGTATGCGACATCCACACAAGCAATGGTGAATTCTCGTATGTGCTCAATAGGATTGCTCTTTCCCTTATACTTAGTGAAGGTAGGGATGATATACATAGGAGGGAAAGGATGTAAATCATGTGATGATTGCGTCTTCTTGTTTGACACTTGCATCCCTTCTACTTTCTTTTGTAGGGTAGCCAATTGAGCAATCAAGGCGTCTATTATGAGATTGTTGGAAACATTGTTATGAGGTTCCATATTTATGTTGTGTGGTCCCATGTTTTGTTGAGATGACATGTTTTGGTTTAAAACGTTGTGCGTATGTGGTGGTTTTTGATTGTGTCCATGAGTATGAATGTGTGATGTGTAAGTTGGGATGTGAGAAGTGGTTGAGCTCTATGTTGTATTTTTTGGGTGTGTTGTCTATGTATATTTTGGTTGCTAAAAAAGGATCCATGTGTGTATCCATATGATATGTTAAGAGGTTGTGTCATTTGTGATCCTTTTCCTTGTTGAAAAGGATTATAATCATGTGAAGTGTTTATATTTTGACTATGTGTGGCGTTCGTGTTTTGTCCTTGCAAGGTGTTTGCATTGACATGAGGACCTTGTGACATGGTGTTTGTGTTCAATTGAGGTCCTTGGATGAGAACACTTATTGCCTTAGGTCTACCAAGGATGTTAGATGTGGATGCCCCTATGGCCTGAGATGATGACCCAAAAGGAGTCAATGCCGAGCCAAAGGGTTACATTATGAATAATGGTTGTGATGTGGTTTGTGTCATGGGTTGTGACATAGATTGTGTCACAAATATGGATGAAGTGTTGGTAGTTGTGGTACTTTGGGTTGTTGTTCCAATGGATATGGAAGTGTTAGGTTGTGATGTAGATTGTCCTTGGCTTGTTTGTGTGTTGTTCTTGGGTGACATTGTTGCTCGTAAGGTATTGGCATCAAATCCTTGAGGTAGTTTAACTCATTCATATAAAATCTTGGCTAAATATCGTTGGGGGTCCAACATGACAATTTTTTCCACAAGAGAGGTAACATCAAGATTTTGTGTGGTAGCCTCTACTTCTTCTATGAATACATTTCCATCCTTATCTCTAATAAGGAATTGTTCAAAAATATTTTTTGTCATTCATTGTTTATAGGATGTAGAGCCCAAGTTGGCATGGTCATGACTCTCAAGGTTGGTATTGTTGTGAGGATCATTAGTTGTATTGTCAAAGTTGAGGGTGCTAGTATAATTGTAAAGGTCATCATCATCATGAAAAAGATCCATTGTTCGATGTTTCTTTTGCAATCTAGTTTCAACCATATAAGACTTTCTCAAAATGAAGGTGGAAAGTATGAGACTATTACTATGTTTTTGGTATTTTTGAAATAAGGTATTCCTAAATGTAATGCAACTATTTTTTTGGTATTTTTGGGATAATTTTTTTTTAATGTATGTAACAAGACTAAAAGTGACAATGATAATGTTGGATGTTATGAAGTCTAAAGTGTATGATAATTCTCTTTTAGGTCTAAAATGTTGTGGTATGAAGGATGCAAATGACTAAGAGGTGATGGATAGCTATAGTGAACTTGAGGGATTAAACACTTTTGAAAGATGTAAGAATAGGATCACTAATCATCCAAGGGTAAACCAATGTTTCAACTAGGATTGTCAAATGGTCTTTTTCTTGGACAAGTGAAAAGAATGATAAGGTGAGTTTCCCAACTAGACTTGTGACTAGGAAATTACCACCAAAATGACAAAGGACTAAGTTAAAAATTGACTTAGTCAAATATCAATATTTTGATGAAGCAATGATTCATACCAAGGTATAGAGAGTTCTTCTATCCTAAAATCCACAAGGTGCAAAGGCTTAAAGTTTTAAAAAGGTAGCCTGGTGTGATGTTGGGATATGCAAGTAATATGGATGCTAAGGTACCTAAAATGGCAACCTAATAATGGAATGATGATATGCAAGGTGAATGGAGCAAGTTTCTAGTTTTAAACAAGAATCACAACCAGAACTTGGCCTTGAAATACTGCTTGGTCTAAATTTGTGAAGAGTTGCAATTTTTAGGTTCAAGGCTTGTCTTCTTGTTTGTTTGAAATACACACACATATAACACAATGTCTTGAGTTTGTTCTTGGTTGTGAATGTTGTTTTATTGTTGAAATACAAGCACAAATCCTAGGATGGAAGAGACAATATTTACTGGATTCCACTATAGATAAATCTAAGCCACACTTATTTAGAGTAGATAGCTTAGAAGTTTGGTGGAATTGGCTCCTCCTTACACAACACACACTTATTGGGCACACCAAAGTTCAAATTTCAAAAGACCTAAAGATCTCAAGGAACTTGCTATCTCAACTTTGAACTGCGAGAATGTGAGACGACTTCGAAGGTCCGACCTCCTGCGCCAACAAATAGAAGGATTTTTAGCTACTAAAATAGTTGGTTCTTTAGTGAATACTCAGACTCTTCGCAAGCATCCAACAAGCCACTTAAGGCTTTAATCACTCTACTAGGGGCTATTATACGTTTTATAGTAGGTACCCTATTTCAAGTGACATTGTACGACAAGGGAAAAAACTGCCATGAGGACTTGACGGTCTAGTCTTATCCTTTTATATACCGGCTTGAGCAAAAAATGGTTGGAGTTGTTCCCTATTGCGAGGCAAGCCCCTCTAAAAAAGAAAACTTGAGCATCGCTAACACTTTTCTCTTGTACCCTGGACTACGAAATCTAGGGGAGAGGATAGTGTGCATTAGTAGTAGGTCCACTTAACACATGCAAAAGTGTGTCAACCATAGAAAACATATGTTCTTTTTAAGCACCAAACAAAGTGTTTCCTATACTAAAAGAAAATCAGTTTTTAACAAAAAAATCTTCAAGGAACATCCTGCACCAAATGTCATTAGTAATTTCAAGCCTTCATTCTTCGACAAACATGTGTTTATGTTTTCACTTTTCAAGTCTCAAACATATGAACCTACAAAAAAGCCAAATTAGCAAAATTAGCCCCGAAATTAAAAAACAAACTAAATTAATCCCACTAACTAAATTAATTACACTAAATTGTTCTAAACTAAAAGTAGCAAATCTAATTACTAAAATTAAATTAATTGTAAACTAAATTAATTTAAATTAAAAATTAAATCCTAAACTAAAAAATAAATCTAAACTAAAATTAATCTAAATTAAATTAAATCTAAATTAAGTTAAATCTAAATTTTATAATTTAAGTTCTAAATTAAAGGACACCCTATAGAACTAAAATTTTAGTTCTATAGAGTGTCCTGCGACCCAACGCAGAGGCCCAACAACCCTTACCTTGGGTAGCCAAGGAAGTTAAATCTAAATTTTATAATTTAAGTTCTAAATTAAATGAAACCTAAACTAAATTCAATTTGCTAAAATTAATCTAGATTAATATATACTAAAAATTAATTAAAACGAAAATTAAAAACTCACTGAAAATCAACTAGAACTAACAAAAACTAACTATTCAAATTAGTCAAAATTCAAATTCAGAATGACCAATACTACAACTTATTTTCAACTGAATTCAAAAAATTGCTTTTTAGAATGAAACCTGTAGATACCATGATTTTGGACCAAAATGAGACGTTTGAGCATCTGCACAGTCATAAATGAGCCATCCTTGTTATTGAAAAAATCATGCAAATGAAAGTGGAAAGTAACAGACAGTATTCGTGTAATCAATATTCATTTTAATCAGTAAACACGCAAACATCCAGACAATTGATCTTCATCATCCTTTCCAAAATCCTTCAAATTAATCTTTCTGATTCAATCATATTTCAGGAAATTAATTCTAGAAGGGATTACCATTCTAGTCAAAATGCGTTGCTTGATGGAATAAAAGAAAGTGAAATCATAAGCATCTTCCTCATATGCAACTCATGAAATCGCTGAACAGGATAATGAGCGGGCTGTGGATGTTCTTGAGGACAAAGTGATCTTACTCAAGCAGTTGACAGCTAACATTCACGAGGAAGTTAAAGGCCAAAATCGGTTATTGGATCACATGCATAATGATATAGATGCATCAATGAGGGATTTCATCGGGAACCCTAAATCTATTCAAGAGAGTTTTGAGAGCGAATCAAGTCAAAACATGTTTACTTTGGTGACATATTACTTGACAAAATGAGCATATACAGACTATAGCTAGATCCTACGAGGCCGAGCCAGGACTGTATGTGAAGTCCTAAGATAGTGCACAACTGCGTAAGATGGGAAAATATCTTGGAAGTCCACAAAAAGCCCGAGTGGGTGTGCCCAGTTTGTCGGGGTATTTATAATTCTAGCTTGTCAAAACTTTATCTACACATCAAAATTCCCATGATAAATGTGATTTGTCATCCAATAGCTTTTTGAACATTAATTATGTGCAACGTTAACAACAAATCTTCTTTGCAAATCATTACACGAACATAAAATGAGACGACAACTTCAAAATGTCCGATATTATTGAAGCACATAGAATGACCAAAACAATTCTAAAATAACTCAGTAAGAAGCGAAGACAAAAGTATTCTGAAACTTAAGAGCTTTGTTGAGAATGCGTAAAGCTTGATATCCCATTAAGTCTAACAGATTGTGCCTGCTCCCAACAATATGAATGAGTGAACTATCTAATCACACCCATAACCTAGCATCCAAATTATCATCAATTCCTCTTCCTTCCACATTTATTCGTAGGATACTATGATAAACATTATTACAATTTATAGGATACTATTATTGAAAAAAATTATATCATTCTTTCTAAATGCATAGACATGCATTATTGGCAGGATACCATGATAGGACAGGTGAAAGAGCTATTTTTCCCACAATATCTCTTGCTTGTAGTGATAAAATAGTTATTGCTAAAAGGCTTCAAAACCATTCAAGCAAATGATAAAACTAATTGAAATTGAACCATGCAAAATGAGAGAAAACTAAAGGAATCTATGAAACCATTTAAAATATTCATTCAGGGTGGGTTCACCATTATGTTCATGCTGAAAAACTAAAAAACTAAATGATATAATCTATAAATCCAAAATCAATATTTCAACATATCATCAATAAATCCTTTCTTAAATGAAAACACATGCAAAATGAAACTAAGCTATACAAAACCCAAAACACATGCATTCAAAAGAAAATCAGCTCCATTGTTTTCCTATTCACCATGATCTTGGTTTATGCATTTGATGCTCTAAGATTTTTATGAGCACAAGTGCAACAAGAAGCTGCGATGAACGGTAGAGAGGATTGATCGAAATCAAATGTATATATCAAATGTTTATTCTTTTTGGTGAGAAGGGAGAGGGCTTTTATAGATGAATTCACGGGGTGAATTCAAGTTACGAGAGAGATGTGGGATAAAAGATTGAAGTGGAAAAATGCGTATTGAAATTAATTGAAATTGATTGAAATGAGAGATAATGGCTTTATGATATATAATATATATTTAGAAGCTTAGAATAAAGATGTATTTGCGAATTAATGGATGATTTAATGAATTAAATGGATTAAATGATTAAATTATTTTATGTATTTAAATTATTTAATGAAATATGTAAATGGATAAAGGTTTATGTATGAATATTTTGATGATTAATGCAAAATAGAGTAATATGAAATGGATAAGTGACTGATTATGCAGATGGATAAATGGATAAATGATTGACAATGTGGATAGATAAATACTTATACATAAATTCTTATAATATGGATAAATGCATTGATGAATGAAGAGAAGAAAGTATTTAAATGAATTAATTAAATAGATAATAATAATATCCATTTAATTAATAGACAAAAAATAGGATGATTGTGAGGACAAATTCTGAGTGTCTACACATGATACCGTCTGACTGGTTATGCAGGATGATTCTAAAGAATAGTGGCTTTGCATAAAGGTGCATATCCATTTAAATGGTTAATTTGAATTCAATTTAATATGTAGTTTGAATGTGTTTGCAGGTTTGGAGAAATTTATACAACTTGGAGTATGTTACTAGTTGTTGGAGATGCATGATCAGAATTATGGGGACTTCATGTCTCATTTATGAATGGGGATTAGTACAATAAGTTGCCTAGATAAATTATTACATATGGAAACATGCTCATGAAGGGGGGAAATTTTCAAAATCCAAACTATTAAAATGCAACTACATATGGAAATGTGCCCTAGGATGGAGTTTAAAATTGCTTAAACAACTTACCTATGGATATGTGTTCAAATGGTGTTGCCAAGAAGATTTTAAAGTTGAACCTGAATTCAACTCAAAAATTAAATAAGGATTCAGCATATGAATCTATGCCATAACTGTGCTAGTAGGAAGAAGTTTGTAGATGACATGTGAAGCTGTTTCTTTCATCCAATCAGAATTTTCATTGGTCCAAAATGTAACAAAATTTATGTAATTGGTTGATGATGTATCATGAGTTATCCAGCTTTATGTAACTACTTGATGATTTTAAAAGTGCAATATGAGCCATTGGATGGATTAAATCCCAACCTTTGATTCAAAATGTAAGAATCTATAAAAGGTTGTTCCTTCTCATTTGTAAGAGAGTTAGAGTTAGAAGGGGTTAGATTCGATGGGTTAGAATTATAGAAATTAGTAAGAGTAGCTATAGGAAAGGAGAGAGAGCTAGAGATTGTTATGTAAATGTTGGAGCAGTTAATGCAATTGAGTTGTTGATTGGGAAAACTTTATGTTATGCTTTGATAGTTCCCTATTTTCCTGTTCTTAATTCTTAATGTTAGATGCTAGATTTTAGTTCTTTTACAATGATGGTGAAATGTGAATGATGTTGATCAATCTCTGGTCTGTACTTTTGGCAATTTGTTGATTGTAGATTATTGTGTAAAGTTAGTCTGGGCCCTATATTGTGTTAAGTTCAATTGTGGATCATTGTTCATGTTGTGCCAATAATTGGGTATGCGGATGAATATTCATAGTTTGAAAATCCTTCAGTTACCTTAGAATATTGCACCATTTCTATGTAGTTGTGGGCTTGTCCTTGATCAAGCAAAAATTGGTTATTGGGGGGATTTGTCCCTTTAAAGTATTCATCATTGTTGTGATTGATCTTAGGTGTTAGTTTAGGATTTCTCTCAAATCCTTTCCCTTTTGATCTTTCTTTGAATTTGGGTTAGTTTTAGGGTTGAAAGCATCACCATATTACTATATTTGATGATAAGTGTACTTCCAACATTGTTGAGTTGTAAGGCCCCTTGTGATTACCAACAAATCACATTTTCACTGAGTTGTTTATGCATTGTCAATACCTAACATTAGAGACCTTGGGGTTGTTTCTTGAGGCTTGTTGATAGAAATTTACCTTTCAAGAGAGATAGGATACTTGTATTCTATCTATGTTGTTGTAGTGCTAAAAACATCATCAACAAGGATCTGCTAGAGAAGGGTTGAATACTCATTCGAGTGTCTCACCTTGGGGTGCTCCTATCATCTTTGTAAAGAAGAAGGATAAATCCCTTTTTCTTTGCATATATTATAAACTACTGAACAAGGTATGATCAAGAATCAATACCCTATTATGAGGATTCATGATTTGTTTGATCAGATGCAAGGAGCGAAAGTGTTCTCAAAAATTGACCTTAAGTTTGGTTATAATCATCGGTTGTAGATTTTAGAAGCATATATTCATAAGACTATTTTTAGGACTATGTATGGACACTATGAGTTTATGGTGGTACCCTTTGGATTAATGAATTCTCCTATAGTTTTCATGAATCTCATGAATGGAGTATTTTGTACTTTCCTAGATTGGTACGTGATAGTATTCTTAGACTACATTTTGATATATTCACAGACTGAGGAGGAGCATGAGGATAACTTGTGATAGGTTCTTCAATGTTTGAGAGAGCATTAGTTATATGGTAACTTGTTAAAGAGTACATTCTTTCATTTAGAGGTTCATTATCTTGGTCATATTATAGATCTGGAGTTGGTATCTCAGTAGATCCATAAAAAATTATGGTCATTATGGATTGGCCAACACCCACCATTGTGACATAGGTTAGGAGATCTATAGGCTTGGAAGGTTGTTACCATCATTTTTTTGAGGGTTTTCCAAGGACTACACATCCTATCACTTCTCTTCAATGGAAGGGGAAGAAGTTTGAGTGGATAGATCAGTGGGAGAGGGCCTTCAAGATCCTCAAGGAGTGTCTCACTAGTGCTCCAATAATATAAGCCCTATATCCTTTAGGAGATGCCATGGTATGCATTGATTCTCTGATTGATGGATGAGGTGCAATACTTAAGTAAGAGGGTAGAGTGAGATCACATATGAGTCATGAAAACTCAAGACCCATGAGCTGAAATACCCTACTCATGACTTTGGGTTGGAAATAGTTGTTACCTAATTTTACTTATGGCTCAATTAGGTAGAGTTCTTTGATTTTAAACTGAGAGAAAGGTACATTTTATAATCTCCTACATTACATTCAATTATATAAACAGAAAAATAAAAAGATTACAAGATTATAGTAACAAATTATTGCATTTATACAAGTGCATATAACATAGAAAGGATTTACACAATTTTTTTTGAAAAGTAATCTTTATTGATATTAAAAGTGTATATCATCTCACACAAGCCATGAGACTAACTTGTTCAATGCAGATGAAGAAAATTTTATACATTGATAGGTAATGAAAGAGAATTCACATATAAGGAAAGTGGCCAATCATTGCCTGAATGTCTAGTTTGGTGTGTTGTCTTGCTCTATTGCTGCCCTGAGTTGCTTGTGTCCCTCCTAGCTCCATATTTATCCTAGTTCATACATCTAGCAATAACAATGATGTTAGAGTAGTGCTCTAAGCAATGAAGGTCTCTCACATTACATGTACATGCACCCATGAACATATAAACTGATCTCCAAATGCATTAAACAAGCATGCAAACCTTGGATGTCCTAGAGAACAATGAAGTTATCAAACACATCCAAAATATGGGTATGTGCAGGATCATCGTGCAAAAAACAGGCCCTTAAGTGGCAAAAAATTCAAAAAAATCAGTGTTAGGCAACTTGACGTAAATATTTGAATAAGTTATCTATATTATTTCAAAAATATGTAAGAATAGAATTTGTAGAAAATTGAATGTAGTTTCTAAAATACTAGGTTTATTTAAAAATAAATAAAATCTATTTGGTGAAAATTTGAAATCTCAATGCGAGTACTTAAATTCGGGAAAAATAAGTAGGTGTCTGTCCACCTAACCATAATAAAATGATAATTTTTTGTAAGATTTTATATATAAGTAGAGGACTTACGTCTAGATGTGATGCATATTTTTTTTTTTTTCAAGTAATAATTAATGTTTTTTTTATACAACTTTTAGAAATATAAAACTCTGTCTAACCACTTAACTTGGTCAAAACTGAAAATTTAATTTTTCTTTTTAATCCTATAGTATGTGAAGCAGATGTGACACATGTTTTGGATTCAAAAATATGATACCGTTTGAAAGTTATAGATGTTTTTCAATCAGCCTATCGATAAGGACTTTAGTCGTAATTCTAATAGAAATGAATAATAATTATTTATTAAATTCAAATTAAATCATAATTTATATTTTGGAAAGCTGAGAATCTCCTCTGAAAACCCTTTTTGTTTCATTAATTTTGGGTGAAAAAAAAGTCGTCAGCCACATACCCTACAAATATTGCCACTTTTTGGCGCACCATGATCCTTCACATACCCATATGCATTTATTTTCTAACTTTTTTGCTTCATGTGAAGGTATAGGAAAAGTAATGTTGTTGTTTTAATTCATCTAATTACAACACATGGGATAAGTGTGGCTCCCACAAGGGTTGAGCCCAACGTGTTGCTTTGTATACAAACTTTTGTGTCAGAATAGTTTATAGAAATGCATATATATGTATTATTCCATGAGGATATAACATTCACATGTATATGTGTTTATGGAAACCATGTTGGGTTATAAGAGAGGTATAGTCATTTGTGACTATGATAAGGAAATTTTTTAGTTCCATCAAATGATACTTGCCCAGTGACATAAAAGTGACAGTCCTTTTAAAGGAAGTAGGAAAATCATAAAGCTATCAAGATGATATTAAGATATGTCATTAGCCAAATAGTGAATCAAAGAACATCATGAATGCATAGCAAACTCATCATGTATGACATAATCACAGTCATGAAATGATAGTCATATATCAAAGATTAAGTCACAATATTACTCTAGTTGTTAATGAAAGGGAGGAGAAACATTATAGACTTCATGAGGAGCTACCACATCATATCCACAAAAGAAAAATTTCTAAAGCATATATTTTTATCTTCATGAATGTAAAAGCACAATTAAGAGATATTAGAATCATGCTCGTGCATGTTTTTAATCCCTAAGTGATGGAGCAACAAATAGTGAATATAAAGTGCCATATTTCTAGATTCAAGTCCAACTACAGAAGTTGGTGGTGTCTCATAGAGTAGTGCTTAAAAGAAGAGAGTATAGAAAAGACAACTTTATGGAATTTCAAGCAATTTGAGCTACAAGAGAATGAAAGCAAGAGAAAATACTAAGTTGAAGAGAAAATTCGTAGCCTTGGGGTTATTTACCTTATGTATTTTACCAAGAGAAACAATAGTAACATAAGAGAAATCATGAGTGATTTCATTTAATCTTCAAACACAATAATGAAAGCTATATAGAAAAGCCAAAATTTATAAGTGGTGCATTCATTCTATAAGATTATTATTCTACAAACTTGTTTCTTTCATTTATTCTTATATGGAAGATAAGCACAGTTCGCAGACTCACAAACTTATTTATTTCCTTCAAGATTTCATAGAAACCCTAGGTCGGGTTGTATGCAATAGGAGCTATAGGAAAGAAGCATGATGGAGGGTTAGAGGGTTTAGAAAGCCCTATGATATTTCTTCTACAGTAAAAAACTCATAATACATATGGCCTAGGAAGTAAAAGAGTAAGTCTGGATACATCAATAGAGGAAGGTGGCCTCGACCATAAAGAATATAAAGGGGCTTAAATCCCAGATGATGGAGGATCAGCCATAAAAAAAGAAACAAAGAAGTTTTGTTTTGAAAAGACAATGAATCTAAAGGTCGACTAAGAAATATTTTGCATCTTAAATAGGAGCAAAAGGAAAATGTGGAATCTTTTATACCGAAGTGCATTTTTGGAAGGCCCGCAGCCTATACATACAAAGAGGGTTTTCTTTCAAAGAAACCCCTTTGCTTTGATTCTTAGAGGAAAACAAAATCATTGACAGAGGAAAGATAAATAATCAAAATATTGAAACATTTAACTAATAGTAGCTCTATTTCGAGCTCTTTTCTTTCTTAGAAAAGTAAGAAACAATATAATGATTTCATTATTAGTTTACTTGGAGGTTTCTATGTCAACCTTTTATGGATTTATGTCTTTGCAACTGTGTTTTCTTCCTCAAAAATCCCTTGGAGAGCTTATCAAAAAATTCTCATGGTGTTAGCGGGATAACTTCTTCAAGAAGCTTTAGGAAGAATGAAATCAGTATTTTCATTTTGGTATTTATTTTGTTGTTAGGGTTTGCAATGCCCTAAAATGTCGATGGCATTTTTATCATTCTCTTAACAAAAAATTAATGCCAACTAATATGCTTGCAGGTCCTCTCAATGGAGTATCATTTTCCTTAGGTAAATATTTCATGCCTTGTGATATTCTTTACAAACTTTGTAATGAAATGCCACATCAAATCCTATGGTGAAGACTTTTGACAAGTGGACGTCACATTAGCTAGATTTTCTTCATGTTGTAGCACATACGTACCATTATTGTTCCTTGACTAAGTTTTATTTTCATGTGATTTAATTGTAAAGAAAATGGCTTTAAAGTATAGTTATAAAGCTTTAAGTCATTTTGTTACTCTTTAATGCAAAAGAGGATGACTTAGTCAATCAAGGAGAGGTAGTTATCAGTTGTGTTATTTCTTTTGCAAGTATATATGTGTCTTGATGAGATTGTTACATACATATGGGGAGCATCTCGGAGGTTTTTGTTGCATTTGAGAGCTTTTTACGGGTAGTCTCATGAGTCACTATGTTGGACCAAGTCAAACTTGACTTTTCCATCTATTTGGAGCTCTTTTGGATGAATTCTAGTGGCTAGATTTTAGGCTTTTTGAAGGCTTACGAAAATGAAGATTCTAGTGCCTTTTTTGGTGGAACCACTTGGTGTTGCTTACTTATTCACTTTTGTAACTCATTTTTTAGGGAGTTCAGATTATGTAGATTGGGGACTTGACTATTCTTAGTCCTTTGATACATAGTTTTGGCATTTTTTGTAAATCATGAGATATTGAATACAAATATTACCTTGCTCATTTTTGGTAATTTGGATTCCTTGCTTATTTGTTCTTGTAGTTCATTGTGCGTTTTATGATTGATCAAGTTGTCTTGTAAACTTAGTTTCCTTATAGCTTTGTGTCATGCTTTTGTACCTTTGCTACAAATAGTTTGTTTATACAGGTTGCTGTTTGTGTTTGAAAAATACAAACTACTTGATAATTGTGAAGTTTATCTTCCTTTTGTAGGTTGTAGTATTTGAAATTTCAGTGAAATATTTATGCATAAACATGCTGTAACAAGTTGTGCAAAATTTATTTCTACCAAATTAAAACAAAGTGTATAGTTCTAAGTTTCATTGTCTCCCTTTCAGTTTGGTGTATCACTTTATGTTTTTCCTTTGCTTTTAGTTTTACTCATTTTAAGTTATCCTTCTCCCTTTTCCTCATAAATTCAGTAGTTTTAGGTGATATAAAAACTAGGAGCCAGCCTCATCTGGAGATTCACTCCAATCATTAGGTTACCCACAACCTAGTAGGAGTGTTTTCATATTTCTCCAAAAAGCTAAGTTCTGCAACTTAGCAAGGGTGCATTTCTGAGAGATAACAATTTTGGCACATGCCCAATGGGAAATGAACATCAACATATTTTATTCTTCCAGTAAGTTCAGACCATTGAGGGGTTATTTTTGCATATCTGGTGACTTCGAAATCCAGTGATTAACAAAAATATAGTTTAAAAACAACATATGAAAAGAGTATAAACTAGAAGTAGTGTTGTACCCTTTGAATATATTCAATTATCACCACCTAGGAGAAGTGGTAGGACTATTCAAAGAACCCCTATTTTCTCAAAGAGAGTTTAGTCAACTCCACCCAGTTTTAGACCAACAGTTTCATCAAGTTTTGTTGCTTCAACAAATTTTGTACTTGTTATCACAGTGCAAATTAATCCACCTCAGCCACCTCAAATGGCTAGAAACCAACCTTTTGTGCCATTTAATGGAGGCAGTCCATTAAATTTAGCCCAACATGATGACATTCCTATAGCTGCTTTAAAAATTCTACCTTTCTTTATGGGTGAAGACCAAACAACTCCTATAGAGCATATTAGAGATGTAGCTAACTTATGTGGAGTTCATCATATAACACAAGACAATGTTGTTGTGAGGTTATTTGTTGCTTCATTGAAAGGAAAAGCTTTACAGTGGTCTAGAGGTCTGCTTGTGACTTCTATTACAATATGGGATGACTTTGGAGACAAGATATACAAGAAATTCCAAGACATTGAATCTGATCATTTGTTGCTTGTAGAGTGGTTGACGACAATTAAGAGGGCTCCTTAGGAGCAAATGTCTAATTTTAACTTTAGGTTTTAGAGAACATGGGATAGAATACCTGTCATAGTAAGTCCTCCACTTGAATATACATTTTTATATTATTTGAGGGCTTTAAACAGTGACATATCTTTCATGATTTAGTCTATGGGAGGTACTTCATTACCTAATGGTTACGAAATAGAAATTAGGGCATAAAACAACTTAATACAAGCTAGAAAAATTACACCCAGAACTCCTATGCCCATTTCCCCATAAATTCAACCTTTTATGCCTTTGCAAATCCCACCTTTTACTCCTTTTCCTATTGTTCCAGTATTACTAGTTGATGGTAAACAACAAATTTCAATTCCAATTCAATCACAGGAGTTGCAGGAGATAAAGGAGAGTCAACAGAAAATTGAGAACTTTTTACAGAATTTTGGAAATGAGCTTGTTAGCATCAAGAAATAACAATTTCAGAATAGACATCCACTTCAACAGTAGAACCAAGGGCCAAGTCAGCCTTATCAAGTTCAACAACAACAATACCAAGGTAATAAACAATTTTACCAAGGTAATTATTAGGGTCCAAGATAGAATGTGAATCCAAGGCCTTTTCAAGCATACAATCCTGCTCCAGTTAGTGCAATTAGATACCTTGCTCTTGTTTAGAACAACCTTGCAATAGATTATGAGTGGTGTTATCCTTACAACCAACCTCATAATTAGGCTACCTATTCAAATGGAATTATTAACCAAGCTTTGATGGTTCAAAATTTTTCAAGCTCATAGTCAAATGCACCCAATGATGGAGCTTTGTAGCAGTAAGAGCAGCCTCCAAGTGATGCTACTCTATTAAATTGGTAGGGAGAAGATTTTTGTGGAGTTAACAAAGATGATTCCCTTGTTACAACAGACACAAGAGCAAAGAAAAGAGCTTTTGAGCTTGAGAAAATAACTAATAAAGGAAAAACAACAACTGTAGAGCCATCTACTTCACAAGTGCCTTGCATTTTACAAAGAAACACACAAGGTACTACCAGGGAGTAGCCTTATTTGCAAGTTGATCTTGTTGTTGCAAGGGCCCATCAAAAGGTAAATCTAGTTTTACCTTTTAATATAATTGATAATATGAAGAAGATGAATGTGATGATATCCATGTAGGATTCATTAGCTATCCCAGGTCAAAAAGAACCTTATACAATCTACTTTAACTGATATGACTATGTCTAGTGATGTTCTAATTGGTCAAGCTAAGGCTATTTTTACAAATTCATCTAAAGATAGTAAAAAACAACCAAGTAAGGATATTAAACCTCCTTTTTATGTATCTCTCATCATAGGAGATAAGTTAGTACATAATTGCATGGTAGACTCAAGAGCTAGTAACTCTGTTATGCCAAAACAAATTGCTGATAGGTTAGAACTTAAATATCAACCACTTGAGAAAGGATTAGTACAGCTTGATAGTTCAACTATTAATACTATAGGTATTATCAAAGGTGCAAGTTTGACCTTACATGCATGTCCCAAATTTTCTATTCTTCAAGACATACATGATTGATTTGCCACCATACTTTGCATTGTGCTTATCAAGAGACTTTACAACCAAGATAGGGGGATATTTATCCTCAGATTGGTCCCATATGTTTTTTATAACCAGGTATGGAACAAAAGTGACAATTAAATCTAAGGTACTTCCCAAGGATCATATTGAACCTTATGTACCTAGTGCTATAAATGCTAATTGTGTAATCCTAGATGATAGTGAGCTGCTACTGCATAAGAATTGCAAACTGAAAGTGTACCTGATATACTCTTAAATGAGTGGGTAGTATAAAAAATGATTGATAATCCAAATGATAGCATAAAGGAGGTTGATTTAGGGGTATATATGTTCCATGAACCTAAAACAGTTGTGCCAAACCTTGAAAAAAGTATAGATCAGTTGTTAAAATAGTAGAATGAGCTTTGGGGAATGTGTTTCAATGACTTTAGAAACAAAAATGGAGCTAGTGGGGGTGTAATGCTTGTGTCCCCACAAGGTGATAAGTATTTTTTAGCCTTTTGTTTTGCTTTTGCATGCTCCAATAATACTGTTGAGTATGAGGGTCTTATTCAAGGTCTTGAATGAGCAAGGAAAAGAGGAATAAACTACCTGAAGGTCTATGGAGATAGTGAGCTAATTGTTAATCAGGTAAGAGGCCTGAATGTTGCTAAGAATGATGCCTTGAAGTCATATAGGAATAGGGTTTGGGAGGTGATAGAAGAGTTTAGTGCTTTTAATCTAGTTTCTATTCCAAAAAATCAAAGCAAACATGCAAATAGGCTTGTTACCATTGGTGCATAGTTTTATATTCCCAATGATATCAAGAGGGAGAAGGTACAACAGTATGTTAAAGTAGTAATTACACCCTCAATTCTTGATAACAATGTTCACTGGCAAGTATTTGATAGTGATGAGCATATTTTATCTCTCCTGCTTGAAGAGGATCAATTTTCTGTAGTGAATCAAGAGAAACTAAAACAATAGTATGAAGATCAGATTATCCAGCTAAGGAAAAACAAGTTACCCAAGGGCTTAGTTATGTTGGAGTTAATTTTTAACTTTGATGATCAGCTTAAGAAAAGTAAAACCAACATTCAAGTTAAAGAGTAGCACTATAAGGAACTTGAAATCTTTAAAGGTAAGCTCCTTAAGATAGGGAAAATTTGTTCATCAGAGGATAGACAAGATTTTATTAAACTTAGTTAAGAATTTCATGATATTTTTGCATGGCAATATTCAGACCTCAAGGGATTTGAACCTCATATTGCCTAGCATACAGTTGAGTTAGGGCCAAATGTTAAGCTTGTTAGGTAGAAGCAAAGGCCTTTGAACCCCAAGCTTGAGCCTTTAATGATTAAAGAACTGACTAAATTAGTTGAGGGGGTATTATATTTCCAATCAATGACTAAATCAGTTGAGGGGGGTAATATATTTCCAATCAAACACACCTCCTGGCTTTCTAACCTTGTTCTGGTTAGAAAGAAAAATGGGGAAATTAGGCTTTGTGTGGATTTTAGAGATCTTAATAGGACATCTTTGAAAGATCATTACTCGTATCCCTCCATGGAATAGATTCTTCAAGTTGTTTCTGATTCAGAGAGGTTTTCCCTTTTAGATGGTTTTTCTGGTTATAACCAGGTGTTAGTTAAAGAGGAAGATTAGTTTAAGACTACATTTACTACAAAGTTGGGTACTATGGCTTACAAGAGAATTCATTTTGGCTTAAATCTAATGTTGGTACCAAATTTTAGAGAGCCATGGATATGGCATTTCAAGGTCTAATTCACAAGCTTGTTCTAATTTATCTTGATGACATAATAGTTTTCTCAAAAAATGCAGATGAGCACTTTTCACATCTCAAGCAAGTTTTTGAAAGATATAGGGAGTATGGTATATCCGTCAATCCAAAAAAGAGTATCTTTACTATTGATGAGGGTAAGTTGTTAGGACACATACTATCAAAATAGGGAATTACTATTGATGTTGAGAGAGTCAAAGCCATATTAGAGCTTCCTTTACCCAATCACAAAAAAGGGTTGCAAATCTTTCTTGGCAGAATAATTTTTTTTAGAAGATTTATACCTGATGTTGCAAATCTTTAACAACCACTAATTGTTATGTTAAATAAGAATGTAGCTTTCAGCTATACTAGAGAAGCTAAACACAACTTTGAAGCTATTAAGGAGGCTTTAGCAGTAGCTCCTACACTGGTAAACCCATATTTTTCAAAAAACTTTATACTCTATGCTTTTGGTAGCATAGATTCTATTTCTGCTATGCTGGTTTAGAAAAATAATGATGGTTTAGAGTAGCCAATAGCCTTTTTCAGTCAAGGTTTAGATGATTATGAGTTAAGATACAACTTTGTTGAAAAGCATGTTCTTGTTGTCATAAGAAGTCTAAAAAATTTTAAGCCATTAATTTCCAATAATAAAATTCATTTAATGGTTGCACATCCAAGTGTAAAGGAGTTCCTGTTGAGTAAAGATCTCAATCAGAAGAGAGTTGTATGGATTACTAAATTCATGGAGTATGATGTTGATATCAAGTTCACAAAGCTTGTAAGAGGTAAAGGACTCTGTGAATAACTAGCTTCAACACTAGAAAATGATGAGACAATAGAAATAGATGTTTTTGGTTAATACTGATGATTCTCAGAATGTTGCACCTACATTAGTAGTAGGTTGGGTGCATGATATGACTCACTTTTTGTAGACTAGTGAGTGTCCACCAAGTTTTGACAGAGCTAAATGAAGGTATTTCAGACTTTAGTCTATTCCATATGTACTAATTAACAATACCTTTTAGAAAAGATCTAAATGGTGTTATGTTAAGATGTATTGATAATGATCAAGCTAAGAAAGTGCTTCATGAGTTCCATGATGGAACTGCAGGTGGTCATTTTTCCCCAAGAACAACAGCATGGAAGGTAATGAGAGTTGATTATTATTGGCCAAGCTTGTTTAAGGATGCCCATGTTTGGGTAAGGAAGTGTGTAAAATGTGCTTTATTTGCAAGCAAGGAAAAGTTGCTAGCTTTTCCTTTGCATCCTATTCAAGTGGAGAAGCCCTTCATGAGGTGGGGTATTGATTTTATTGGACCCATAAATCCACCTTCAAGTGTAGGTCATAGGTGGGTACTTGCAACAATTGATTATTTGACATGATGGACTGAAGAAGTGGCCTTGAAAGAAGCCAATGAGTCATTTGTTTTGAACTTTTATGATGATATAGTAACTAGGTTTAGTGTTCCAAAATCAATCATTTCAGATAATGCTCTTGCATTTATTGGATTAAGAGTTATTGATTGTGATGTTAAGAATGGTATCCGTTTGAATACATCTTCTAACTATTACCCTCAAGGTAATGGTTTGGCTGAAAGCACAAACAAGAATCTGATCAGAATTATCAAAATAACTATGGAAGATAATAAGAGAGTTTGGCACAATAAGCTAAAATCTGCCTTGTGGGTGGATAGACTGACCCCAAAAAGGTCTATTGGAAATTTTCCATATGTACTTGTTTATGGAAAAGAGTCAAGATTTCCTTTGTTTATAGAGCTACCAACTCTTGATATTGTACATCAGCTGGAAATGTTTGAAGAGAAAGATCCAATGTCCATAGATATGCTTAGCTCATGTAGCTAGAAGAGACAAGAGATAAAGCAATGAAATCTTTGGAGTATCATCAACTTCAAAAAAAGAGAGTCTTTGATAAGAAAGCAACACCCCAAGTGTTCAGAGAGGGTGATGTTGTACTTAAATGGGATGAATTGAAAAGTAGGCCAGGAAAGCACACTAAGTTTGATAACTTTTGAAGTGGCCCATTTATCATTACTGAGTGGAAGGAGCACAATGCATTCTAGTTATCAAAGATCAATGGAGAAATTATGCCTATCCCAGTTAATGAGATACACCTCAAACATTTTTTTGAGGTTTGATCTAACCTGTACATACTAGGTTAGGAGTTTATGCTTTTAATAAGTGTTGTTGCACCATAGACTACTTACAAGTTTTCATTCCCTACGTGTTGTCCAACATAGTTAGGTAGTTTCATTTCAACATTTTTGGTTTTTTCAATAAGTATTATGGTATTTTGACCAATCATGATAAGTTATAGTCATATCCAAAGTTGTTATTTTAGGTCTATCTCCGAGTTTACTAAGTGACTGTGTGCCCAATGGACAAGCCTAGGCAACTGGTCTTCATGTTTAGTAGGAAAACATACAACATATGTTTCCAAAAATATTACCTAATATCATTGTTGGCTCAATTAGGTAGAGCTCTTTGATTTTAAACTGAGAGAAAGGCACATTTTATAATATTTCCTACATTACATTAAATTGTATAAATCGGAAAATCAAAAGATTACAAGATTATTGTAACAGATTATTGCATTTATACATGTGCATATAACATACAAATGATTTACACAAATCTTTTCTAAAAAGTAATATTTTTTGATATTAAAAGTGTATATCATCTCACACAAGCCTGAGACTAACTTGTTCAATGTAGATGAAGAAAAGTTTATACATTGATAGGTAATGAAATAGAATGCACATATAAGGAAAGAGGTCAATCATTTCATGAATGACTGGTTTGGTATGTTGTCTTGCTTTGCTGCTGCCCTAAGCTGCTTGTGTCCCTCCTAGCTCCATCTTGCTCCTAGTTCTTGCATCTGGCAATAACAATGATGTTAGAGCAGTTCTCTAAGCAATGAAGGTCTTTCACATTACATGTACATGCACCCATGAACATAAAACTTGATCTCCAAATGCATTAAACAAGCATGTGAACCTTGGATGTCCTAGAGAACAACAAAGTTATCAATCACATCCAAAATAAGCATTTATTTTCTAACTTTTCTGCTTCATGTGCAGGTATAGGAAAAGTAATGTTGTTGTTTTGATTCATCTAATTACAACATGTGGGATAAATGTGGCTCCCACAAGGGTTGAGCCCAGCGTGTTGCTTTGTATACAAACTTTTGTGTCAGAATAGTTTATAGAAATGCATATATGTATTATTCCATGAGGATATAGCATTCACATGTATATGTGTTTATGAGAACCATGTTGGGTTATAAGAGAGGTACAGTCATTTGTGACTATGATAAGGAAATGTTGTAGTTCCATCAAATGATACTTGCCCAATGACATAAAAGTGACAGTCCTTTTAAAAGGAAGTAGTAAAATCATAAAGCTATCAAGAAGATATTAAGACATGTGAGAAGCCAAACAGTGAAGAAAAGAGCATCATGATTGCAAAGCAAAGTGATCTTGAATGATATAATAACAATCATGAAATGACAGTCATATATCAAAGATTAAGCCACAATATTGCTCTGGTTGTTAATGAAAGGGAGGAGAAACATTACAAACTTCATGAGGAGCTACTACTTCATCATATCCACAGGAACAAAAATTTTGAAGCATATATTTTTATCTTCATAGATGTAAAAGCACAATAAGAGATATTAGAATCATGAGTGCAATTTTTTTATCCCTGAGTGATGGAGCAGCAAATAGTGAATATAAAGTGTCATATTCCCATATTTAGGTCCAACTACGAAAGTTGGTGGTGTCTCATAGAGAAGTGCTTAAAAGAAGAGAGTATAGAAAAGACAAGTTTATGGAAGTTCAAGCAATTTGAGCTACAGGAGAATGAAAGCAAGAAAAAATATTGAGTTGAAGAGAAAATCCACAACCTTGGGGTTTTTTACCTTCTGTATTTTACCAAGAAAAACAATAGTAATAGAAGAGAAATCATAAGTGATTCCATATAATCTTAAAAAAGAGTAATGAAAGCTATAGAAAAGCCAAAATTTATAAGGGGTGCATTCATTCTACATGATTATTATTCTACAAACTTGTTTCTTTCATTTATTGTTATACGGAAGATAAGCATAGTCCACAGCCTCACAAAAAATTTTGTTTTCTTCAAGATTTCATAGAAACCCTAGGTCAAGTTGTATGCAATAGGAGCTACAAGAAAGAAGCATGATGGAGGGTTAGTGGGTTTTGAAAACCCTATGATATTTATTCTACAATAACAAACTCATAATACCTGCAGCCTAGGAAGCAAAAGAGTAAGTCCAAACACCTCAACAGAGGAAGGTGGTTGCGGCCATAAAGAACATAAAGGGGCTCAAATCCCAGATGATGGAAGATCGACCATAAAAAAGAAACAAATAAGTTTCAATGAATCCAAAGGTTGAATCAAAAATATTTTGCATCTTAAAGAGGAGAAAAAGGAAAATGTGGACTCTTTTATACCGAAGTGCATTTTTGGAAGGCCCACAGCCTATACATACAGAGAGGGTTTTCTTTCAAAGAAACCCCTTTGCTTTGATTCTTAGAGGAAAACAAATTCATTGATAGAGGAAAGATAAATAATAAAAATATTGAAACATTTAACTAATGGTAGATCTATTACGAGCTCTTTTCTTTCTTATAAAAGTAAGAAACAACATAATGGTTTCATTATTAGTTTACCTCAAGGAGGTTTCTCTGTTGGCCTTTTATGGATTTATGTCTCTGCAACTACGTTTTCCTCCTTAGAAATCCCTTGGAGAGAATCTCAAAAAAACCCTCCTGGTGTCAGCGGCATACCTTCTTCAAGAAGTTTTAGGAAGAATGAAATGAGTATTTTCATTTTGGTATTTGTTTTGTTCTTAGGGTTTACAATGCCCTAAAATTCCAATGGCATCTTTATCATTCTTTTAACAAAAAATCAATGCCAACTAATATGCCCATGGGTCCTCTCAATGTAGTATCATTTTCCTTAGGTAAATATTTCATGGCTTGTGATATTCTTTACAAACTTTGTAATGAAATTTCACATCAAATCCTATGAAAAAGACTTTTGACAAGTGGAGGCCACATCAGTTAGATTTTCTTAATGATGCAGCACATACGTACCATTATTGTTCCTTGACTAAGCTTTATTTGCATTTGATTTAATTTTAAAGAAAATGGCTTTAAGGTATAGTTATAAACCTTTAAGTCATCTTGTTATTCTTTAATGCAGAAAAGGATGACTTAGTTGATCAAGGAGAGGAAATTATTAGTTGTGTTATTACTTTTGCAAGCATATAGGGGTCTTGATGAGATTGTTACAAACATATGGAGAGCATATAGGAAGGTTTTTTTGTCTTTGAGAGCTTTTTAGGGGTGGTTTCATGAGTCACTATGTTGGACCAAGTCAAACTTGACTTTTCCATCTATTTGGAGCTCTTTTGGATGAAATCTAGTGGCTAGATTTTAGGATTTTTGGAGGCTTACAACAATGAAGATTCTAGAGCCTTTTTTGGTGGAACCATTTGGTGTTGCTTACTTATTCACTTTTGTAACTCATTTTTGAGGGAGTTCAAATTATGTAGATTGGAGTCTTAGTGACTATTCTCAATCCTTTGATACATAGTTTTGGCATTTTTTGTAACTCATGAGATATTGAATACAGATATTACCTTGGTCATTTTTGGTAATGGATTCCTTGCTTATTTGTTCTTGTAGTTCAGTGTGTATTTTATGATTGATCAGGCTGTCTTGTAAACTTACTTAGTTTCCTTATAGATTTTTGTCATGCTTTTGTACCTTTACTGCAAATAGTTTGTTTATACAGGTTACTGTTTGTGTCTAAAAAATACAAACTACTTGATAATTATGAAGTTTATCTTCCTTTTGTAAGTTGTAGTATTTGAACTTCTAGTGAAATATTTATGCATAAACATGTTGTAACAAGTTGTGCAAACTTGATTTCTACCAGATTAAAACCAAGTGTAGAGTTCTGAGTTTCATTGTCTCCCTTTCAGTTTGGTGTATCACTTTATGTTTTTCCTTTGCTTTCAGTTTTATTCATTTTAAGTTATCGTTCTCCCTTTTCCTCATTAATTAAGTAGTTTTAGGTGATATACAAACTAGGATCAAACCTCATCCAGAGATTCACTCCAATCTTTAGGTTACCCACAACCTAGTAGGAGTGTTTCCATGTTTCTCCAAAAAGCTAAGTTCTACAACTTAGCAAGGGTGCATTTCTGAGAGATAACAACAATATTTTATGCTCTAGTTCATTGGAGATTTTTCTTCTAGGTAATCACTTTAAGTTACATTCAACCACTAGAGCCTTCAGTACATATTCACCCAGATGAATCTAAACACTCAACGAAGGTGTTGGATGGATTTTTATGTGAGCATGATTTTAATGTGCATTACATCAAATGGAAGGAGAACATTGTAGGAGATTCTTTGAGTAGGAGGTGACATGAGCTAACATCTATTTCTTTGGGAATTGATTTGAGAAGTCTAGTACTATAGCATTTACTAGATGATGAGTGGTAAAAGGAGGTCCAATAGGAGATCTAGTCATAGAGGGCCCTTAAGGGAGAGTTTTCAGATATACGGGTATGTACAAGATCATGATGGGCCAAAAAGTGGTGATATGATGGGTATGTGGCTGACGACTTCTTTTTTACCCAAAATTGATGAAACAAAAAGGGTTTTTAAAGGAGACTCTTAGCTTTCCACCAATATAAATTCTTATGCTTTACTTTGAATTTAATAAATAATTATTATTCATTTTCTATTTGAATTACAACTAAAGTCTTGATTGATAGGCTTATTGAAAAACATCTATAGCTTTCAAACAGTATCACATTTTTTGAATCTGAAACATGCGTGACATTCTATGCTTCACATAATATAAGATTAAAAAAAAAAATTGAATTTCATGAAATTTTTGACCAAGTTAAGGTGGTCAGACATATGAGTTTTTATATATTTTAAAAATTGTAATAAAAAATCATAATTAATTATTTACTTGGAAAAAAATTATAAAAATATATGCATCACATTGAGACATGATTCCTCTACTTATATCTAAAATATTATAAAAAAATATTATCCTTTTATTGTGGTTAGGGTGGTCAGACAGACACCTACTTATTTTTTCCTAAAATTTAGGTACTACTGCATTGAAATTTCAAATTTTCACCAAATAGATTTTATTTATTTTTAAATAAAGTTAGTTGTTTAGAAACTATATTCAATTTTCTACAGATTATATTCTTACATATTTTTGAAATAATATAGATAACTTATTCATTTTTTTATGTCAAGTTTCCTAACTCTGATTTTTCTAAATTTTTTGCCACTTAAGGGCCTATTTTTTCCATGATGATCCTGCAGATACCCATACCTTAGATTATGATGGATTATTACATATAGAGGTTGCATATACATACCTAGTACATGTGATCTCTACAGTCATACTATTAGAGGCACATAGGCCACCTTATGCAACACATGATGCAGAAGTGAAGAAGATGCATACTAACTTTAGACAACTATATCATTGGGGTGGGATGTGATGAGACATTGTAGATTTTTTGACTCAATGACTTGAGTGTCAGAGAGTCAAAGACAAGCATTAGTATCCAACATGTCTTCTCTATCAACACAATATTCCTGAGTGGAAATGAAATACCATTTTGATGAACTTTATTATTGGTCTACGCTTGTCTTCACACTTCCATGATGGCATCATGGTTACTATTGAAAAACTAAAAAAGGTAGCTCGTTTTTCACCCATGCACATGACTTATACAAGTCCAATAGTTGTGAGGGCATTTTGTAATATCCCAATTAAATTATTTTGCAAATACTAAATAAATTATCAAATTAGGTATCTTTTAAATTACACCAAGTGATACCACACTATGTTTAAATGATGAATAACTAATGAGGAAATTATATTCACTAACATAATCATGAAATTATATCAGTTTTATACTAATAACATCAGCCAATAGTAATGCACAACTATTGTACAAACTCAAGAGAAACTAAAAAATGAAACCTACAACTAAAAACCCAAATCACACATCCAACTATGAACTTCAAGTTGTTGTTCTAGATAGAAAAATGAATTAAGGAATGCTTTGAGAAACAATTATATTTTGTATTAATCAAATTTCCAAATTGCACCAAATAATGAAATTGGGTACAATGAACCTTCATCTTTAAATATATAAATTCATCATTAATCATTGTTCCAATAGAAAAATCATGACTTGGTACAAAAAATTGATGATTTAAATAATGTCTTTTGTTTTCCATAGCAACAAAAATAAACATCCATAACCTTTCTTAAAAATTACAATATTTAGACAAGCAAACAATATCCAAAACTTCTATAAAACAACTATAGCTTCTATTAAAAAATATCCAACACTTCATACAAATTCTGAGACAACAAATAATACATAAATAAACTCTTATAATCTACTACCAAATTGATAACAACAGAAAAATAAAACAATACCAAAATCTGAACACTCTAAACCACTATTTGTGTCATTAGCTTGACCAAAAACCAACACAATGAAGTAACCTTTAGTAGCAATGCAACTTTTGTGTGATGTTGCACATGTAGACCCTTAGACACTATCCTTGAGTCCAAATATCCTTGGTTTTGTAGCTTAAGAGATCATTTCTACAATGGTTTTCCATCCTTTGCAAAAGAGCCAAAACTTGTGTAAGAATCATCATAGAATGAAACCTGAAATCAACAAATATGGAAATTAAAATACAAAAAATTGTTAGCCAAACAACATGGACGACTAAATCCCAATGCCCTAGCAAAATAGGTCTATATGAAGAGATTGTAACTCCCATCACTAAGTGTTTGAATAAAAATAAAATGCTCCCAAGAGAAATAATAAAATAAATCCCATTTCCAACACCACCTCTTAAGCCAAAAATTCAATAATTTATCCTTCCCAAAAATCCATGCCAACATTTGGAAATTAAAAATCTTGCAAAAATATTTAATATTTATCTTTAAATCATGTTTTTTTCCAATCAATTTGAAATATAATTTTTTTTGGTTTATTCATAAATCCAGACACTATTTTTGGATAAATGACTTACTAAAAATAGTAATTTTCTATTTTTTAGAGAATTCAAAAAAAGGGACATGACAAGTCCCCCCTTAGAAAAAATTCCTAGTCTCAAACAATTGCAACCATGGTGATTCAAATTCTTGAGAAATGTACCTATGTCCTAAAATTTTGATGAAAGGGAACTAAATGTGCAATATCTTACTCCATATTACTCAAGTTCCTACAACACGCATAATTTTCAATAAAAATTCTCTTCCTTGCAACTCATCTCCAAGGATGAATATGTACATTTTCACCAAGAATGCTAGTCCAAAAACTCATGCAATCTTTATCAAAGGTATAAATCTTGAAGCTATGGAGGCACTCCTCGCAAGAAGCATCACAAATTGCTTTGAAATTTGTTGCTACTAGATGGTTGCTTGTTACGATTTTAGGATTTGTTTTGGAGTAGTATTGGGACATAAGAGTATTAGAGAATGACATCAAATAATAACACACCAAACCTCACCAAAATATGAATATTGAGATTGCAAACCACATGCCCTTCTGATGGTAATATATGAACTCCTTGAATCCTCTAGCTAGCATACACTGATCACTCAATAAAATATTCAAAATATTAGTAGAAAAGAATATTATTGAATATTCTACTAAATCAAGTGATTAACTAGTGTTTTTGAATGTCTCCACCATAAAACACTTCCAAAGCAAGCTCTCTTTGTATGGTAAATATTGCCTAGGTTCTCTAGCAAGAAATGCACTGTCAATAAGCAAATTGTACTTGAGACTTTTGTTACAATTGATAATTCTATGAATCTATGTTTTTCTACTAATAGGATTTTTATAATTGCAATTATATATTCTACCATATAAAATACACCCTTTTGGAATATTTCTTCCATTCACATCTACACTATTGAGATTCATATCACAAAATTGCATAACCAAAGTTCCAAACATTACCTCAATCTGAGAGAAGTATTTTTAGCCTCTTGGGTTAGTCCATAGGATCCAAAATGTAGTAGTAGAGTGACCATACAATAGTAATAATAATTCAATGGTACTCTAAGTACCCAAAAGATAAACAACTTATTCTAGAGGAAGATGATGAAATGTTTGGAGTTATTATACTTGACTTCCTTCACAAATCCATTTAGAATGTTAGAAATAAATGCATCATCCAAAAAATGTAACATGAGGAAAATACTTTGACCTCTATGGAAGACTAGAGAATTCCAAAAAAAAAAATTAAAAAAATTCATCTATCACCATCCTTTCAAATGGCCATCTTTGTGACCCCTCACTCCCATAGTACCAAAATAAAAAGAGTCTCATTTCAAAGTGATTTATCTCCAACAAAATTTCTCATTTAAAAGTCATCTATCTCCAAAAAAATTCTTCCATGAACCATGGGATTTATGAATTATTCCAAAATCATAACTAATAAATTTTTTATCATCATACCTTGTGAATCCATCTCTCAAAACTTTGAGATTCATTTCATCAAGTTCCTTTAATTTCCACAAATTCATTGAGATCCCAGTTATACCCTTACCTATAACACCATATTCTATAGAAAAAGAATATGGAGGATTTGAAATGTTAAGTATATAACATGTGGTAATTAGCATATCAAATCCCTTCAATGCTTCTTGTGATGCAACCTCTTATATGCCTTGGGTATTTATGACTTGGCCAAGGTAATTGAACTCTATGATTTCTAGTTCGTGAAGCTTATATCCACTTGTAATTATTTTGAAATCTCCACAATATCTAACCAAGTCCTAAGATATAGAATTCTTTCAATATAAATCAATTCAAAATGAAATACATAATTTTTATTCAATTGGTAAGCCAATCCACAAGGCAAAAAATTGATCTTTGTGTGCTTCCTATAAATTATTATAAAAAAGTAGCCTAATTCCCAACAAACATATGATGCAATATGAATGGTATGCTGAAATCTCCTCTTCATAGAAGTTCCTAGGAGAGCACATTTGAAAAATCTTTTTTGCTAACTTGAAAGTAATGGAAATAAAATATGAGGCTCACTAGAGAATATCATAGCTAACATATTCTCCCAAAACTAACAACTTTTTCCTCAAATATCATTCATTAAAACACCATGATCTTCTACTAAGGGATGTTGTATTCCCATACCTATCAAGAAAATGGATAATGTATCTAATTTATACTCCAAAACTCATGGTATATAAATCTTGATCAAACTTTTGTTCACTCCAAATGATAAACAATATTCTTCCTTTTAGGACGTTAAAATTTTGTGGTATCTTCTTCTTCCTCAATCCTCCATCTTGTGGGTATCTTGAGTTCTAAAACACCAAAGGATATTTAGTCACAAAATTTTGAATATTCAAATGATACCAACCTTTCCTACAATGACCAAGATTCGAGCATCTCAAGTTGGTCACCTCCTCTTAGATATCACCAATAAATTTGTCTTTAATAGTGATACCTGGATCCCATAGATAGGAAGGTTGGTTATTGCAATCAAGGTATAAATGTTCATGGTGCTTCTTATGTGTGATTACCATTTTGAGGGATTCATTCTCCATCCTCATGGGATCAAAATATTCATCAACATCCTTTTCTTTGTCTCATCCATTTCCATAATCTGAAAGTGTATCAAATTTCCCTTCATCATTATCTACTCTATTGGATACATTAAAGTGGAAATTACCATCGAGTGAGTCCAAACTAGGATTCAAGGCTATAATCTTGACTCGTTATTTATGCACAATATTATCCTTTTCCATTGCATGCATGTCCATAAAATCATCTTGAAAATTTTTCTCACATTCATCATGCATCAAGGTACTCACTACATCAAATTTTCCTATTGTGAACTCTTCTACCACCAAATATTCCTCTTCAAATTTTTGTTCAAATTTATCAAACATTCTTTAACAAAACTCATCAAAAGAATTTACCTGAATATGTACTTGGGTGTTCATAACTTGGTACCACTAATCGAGATAAGCCCCTTCAATATGTAGGATCACATATTGAATGGCAGATCACTCCTTCATGGAACTAAGGAAGTAACAATCTTGCATCTCCAATAGCCATGTTCTGAATATGATCTTTTCTGACCCATCAAAATTTGGAGCTGAATATTTTGTAACTTTTCTCCTAGAATCTCTTCCACCTGAGTTTGAATGTTGTCTATGGCCCTTGATGGCCATCATTATTTGCATCTAAGTGACATAATTAGTGTATGGTATAGTATTTATAAATCCTTCATCTTGGTTAACATATGCTTCTTTATGGATCCTAGCTCTCTGGAAAAATATTCCATGGAATCGAGCATATTTTAACTCTTTCTTTTTAAAAAGTATAATTAAACCCTTAGGCTAGTATGATCATTACTCTGATACCACTATAATATCCCAATTATGTTATTTTGAAAATACTAAATAAATTATCAAATCTGATATCTTTTAAATTGCACCAAGTGACACCGCACTATGTTTAAATGATGAATAACTAATGAGGAAAGTATATTCACTAACATAAACATGAAAATACATAAAAAAAATTATGATAACATCAACCAACAACAATGCAAAATTGGTGTACATGTGTATAGGTGAAATTCCTATTTAAAATGAAAATACAACAATGAAATACAAAAGTAAAAACACAAGTAACACCTCAATTATAGCCTATTTTAATTCAAGAAAAATAAAGAACAAAAAAAAATACCTTTACCTTGCTCAAATTGCTCCTTTGGTTGGCCCTTAGATCAAATATTTGTGTGCTCCTTGCTTGATAAAATGGCTTCAGACCTATGTGAAATTGGATATGATTATGCAAGAGATGCCATGATAATGGTGAAGATGGATTAAAATGCATAATGCAAGACCAAGAGTTTCAACAATGGTGATGCTTGAATGCCATAAGTGTTGTGAGAATGAAAATTGGCTAAGTATTTATCCAACTTGGAGAGGATAAAATGAAGGGTTAGGATTGAATTTATGTTTAAGAGATCAATGGTTGAGATGCCTTGAGGCATCTCAACTCATGTGGTGAAGATATTTTGAGACCTAGGTGGAAAGGAAATGATGATGTGGAGATGAGGTGTACAACATGTGGAAGTACTTGCAAGTACCTTGGGGGAGAGGAAAAGGTTGACTTGTCTTATCCTTCCTCAAGCGATGGAAGGATGTGACAAGTCAAATACTTCTAGATTTTTGGAAAAGGACATTGGAAAGAACAAGGAGAAAATTTAAATTAACCTTGTAAGGACATGGGGATGTGGGAGGTGAATTAAAAATTACCTTTTAATTCCCTCCCAAGTTGTAGGAAGAATATAGTGGAATTAAAAACTCTGCGTAGGATGTCTTGGGGGGATAAGTGGAATTAAAAATTACACATGGGAATTTTGGGAAGATAAAAAGGAATTAAAAAATCCTTGGAGGATGGGGATAGCTTCTCCAAAAGGATAAAGCATTTAAGAGGGTTGACCCAAGTACCCATAGCATAATTGGAAAGAAGCCTAGGCTAGGGATTAATTAATCATGATTATTGATTGTGATAGTGATTAGGAAAACTAATGATGGGATTAGAGGTATGTGGGATTTTATGGAGGATGTGACAATAACCACAATTAGTGGTGTGCACATCCTAATTAGAGGTTAATTAAGTTAACTTGGATTAAAGATGAATTATGAAGGATGGTGACATGAGGAAAGAGAAAATGGATTAAAAATTAATTTAATTCTTGTGACTAAAATAAATAAATTGGTCTATTTATTTAACTTATAGAGGAAAGGGATAAAGAATTTAATTAAATAATTAAACACTTTAGGGATTGTTAAGAATAAGATAAATATTAACCAAATAATGAATTATTTAATTAATATGGATATGCAAATGAGATAGAAGAATAAAAGGATAATTTGACCATATGGGAGTGGGAAAATTTAGGTGCTTACATTTTTTCCCTCTTCAAAATGTCATTAAAATAATGGTGTTTTGAAGAATAATAAAGTGTACGCGACTTGATGGAAGAAAAGGATTGCAAGATTTCCTAGTATGGTAGGGAAAATGGTAGAGAGGAAAATGAAAGAAATATGGAGGATTATGCCCCGTTGAGAGGGTGGATGGGAAAGAAGGGGCCCCGAGTGGCATCTCAATAGGAAGAAAAGGAGGGTACCATGAGGACAGCAATGAAAAACCATGAAAAGTGGCTTTTGAATGGAGGAAAATAGATAAATGGGGTGAAAATGGTGGCCAAATGAAGAAATTAGGTTAAAAAGGTTAAAAAGGGGGAAAAATGGGAAGGCTAAACAGGGTCAAAAGGTAAATATAAATAGTAAATGGGAAAATTACTTTTACCTTTTAACTTTTGTGTACATGTGTCAGCAAGAGAGTGGAGAGTGATTAAGAGTGAGATAGCATATTATAGAGTGATAGTACATTGATTGAACCATGTGTGAGACTATTAATAGGAGGAGAATGTCCCCCTACAGGTACACCTTGAAAATTGAGCTTCGTATTTTGATTTTGCACCTTTTTTTTTTACATTTTCATATGAGGAGGGTAGACTAGGGCTTGGTGAAGTCACCTTAGAAGAGGTGGGTTCACCCATTAGGGGTGGAACAATCACCCCTCTAGAACATGGGTGAGTGCGCTAGCGAGGAGGGGCGAGATTACTTCATCATGGGTGATCACGTGAGATTAGGGGCAATTGTGAAATAGTCCCTAAGGGAAAAAGGTAAAGCCATGAAGGAGGAATGACCATGAGATCTCCCCTTAGGGGGATGGGCAAGTGTGAAATTTCCCAAGGGGAAGAGGGGCAATTGTGAAATCACCCCAAAGGGAAAAGGGTGGGTCAACGCCTGAGCATTTGAAAATAAGAAATTTTTCCACACGAGGGTGAATACGTTGATGGGTAGGAAAATACACCAAAGGAGGGCTACATGGCTAAACTCACTCCATACAAGGGAGGATGCACGAAAAGCCTAGATAGGTGACTCTGTGACCTACAAGGGTGAATTTGTGAGAAGAAAAAAGGGTGATTATGCATCACATAGGAGTGAATGTGCAAAAGTGGGCATAGGAAGAAAATACCCAAGGTAAGAGGAAGAGCTAATAGATGAATTGTATGGATGTAGAGGATAGATAACCTATGGACCAGGGGTGGCACTCAGCCACCCTAACCATAGAGGGACTCACCTTGGCTGATTACAAGACCCTAGACTAGGTGAGGCTTCTCCACATGGTGGTGTACCAGATGATTCAAGCACATCGACCATTATTGAATGCACTAATAAAGTGATGGAACTCAGAGACATGTGCATTCCTCTTCCCCACATGGGAGATGAAAGTGACCCTAGAGGACATCTAGAGGATCCTCTAATTTCCCATTAGAGGATACCAGGTGAGTAGGGTTGTGAGGCAACCAATAGAGTAGCGTCTATAGGTTATTTTTGGGATAGTGGACCTCCCCTACATGAGGAAGGGCTTCTAGACATAGATGCCTACATTAGGGTTGCACCACCATTCACATTATTTTGATGTGGTTTGATTAGAAAGATTCTCCTTTCGAACAGGAGCAGTCATTTCTTTAGCCTCAAGTTGATTGTGGTTGTCCAACACATCATGGAGAGACAAAGGCAAGTGTATGCATGGGGGCCTTGTACACTTTCCCAGCTATACCAAGACATGCATGTGGTCTACTATAGGGGCATAGTCAACATCACACACATGACACTACTATAAGTGTGGGTGTGGGAGGATATTCAGGTTACACAACCAGATACTATGGTGGAAAAGGAGGGGATAAGAGGTATCCCAGTGGCATATGAGTATGGGGGAGACTACACTACACTACAACATGGAGCATATCTTTTTGGTGCTAGGATTTGGATGACATGACTGTAGATCCGATCTTGTGGAGGCCATATGTAGACCAGGATTTTCTCTCATGGAGAGAAGAGGATTGTCTATATAGGGGTTTCACGTTCTTGAGATGTTATCTAATTGGGAGAGATTCTTTTATCATTGAGATGTACAAGTTAGATCATGTCACTTGATAGTTTGGTGTCCAAAAATATATTTCACCACTAGAGGAGAGATATCAATAGATTATCCAGGAGAGGCATATCAACAGAAGGGCTTGAGAGTTATGGTACTAGTTGGAGGAGAGGATATGGTCATGGAGGAGTGGTCCAAATGATGTAAGATTGACAAACCAATATGTTGCATGGTGGAGAGAGAGATTAACTGAGAGGGTGACACTAGTAGCACAGTTAGTATAATCACATGTGTAGGTGTCAGAGGTGGGGAGAGGGGGTGAGGAGGAGGAGGAGGAAGAATCCCTAAGATGGGTCCAACAGAGGATAGTACGATAGAGGGGAGTCATTATCAAGGAGGAGGAGGAGATCGACGAGGTAGCAATGGATGCACAAATGGAGGGGGGGCAAGATACATAAGGAGAGAGGGCCTTAGTGATATATTAGTTCCCACTAGAGGATGATACAACTGCTAGACCAGTATGGGAACATGAAAAAATTTGTATCTTGTAGAGGATGCTACGATAGTTTGAGGATAGGGAGAGACTAGAGGCAGAGTGGTATCCAATTGATGGTGGAGGAAGGATCAAGAGTAGAGGTGGATGGGTTGAGGAGGGAGGTAAAGAGGCTACAAAGACTACTGGATGATATGAAACAACAGTGTGATATGGTATAGGGGCTAGTTGACAAATCCTAGGTCATTTTGTAAACTGTACAAGGGGATAGGGACAAGACTTAGAAGGAGTAGTATGAGGCTCTTGCATGGGTGGAGTAGGAAAAGGGAGAGTGGCCTAGCATGAGACTAGTGTAGGATTCTTGGGAGTTGGATAGGAGCAGGATGCAGTAGTAGTGGGATAGATACTAGAGGGAGAGGGATGCAGCATAGGTATCAACATCTTGATATGATGATGCTACCTGGGAGGCAGGTTACTAGATTGGGGCATACTATACAACCATTCTTGATCCCACACAAATAGTATCTCCCTATGCATAGGTTTTTGGAAGGAGGGAAAAGTTGACATGATCAGGACCCTCATAGTCAGGGGGGTCAAGTGAGCCTAGTGGTTATAGGGAGACACTATCGAGAGGAGAGAGGAGAGTGCCTAAGTTGCAATAACAATCGAACATAGCCAATAGTGGTCGGTAGGGGTAGGGGTATATACAGATGCCCCATTTTTGATAGATATGCATATGGTAGTGTACATATATGTAGAGGTCATGAGGATTCATTGATTCTTCACATTCATCCATTCATATGATATTCTTTTGTATATATTATGGGAGAGGGTTGAATATTGTACCTTTTACTATGTCATTAACTAAGACGACACTAGAACTTTTATTATTTCATGGACTATGGATGGAGATTGGACTTTTTTATTATGTAATGGACTATGGATGAATGTTATGATACTATTTCTTTTTTGTGATATGATATAGATGATTATGATTGCACTCTATGTGATGTGTTTATGGCTTTATTTATCATGGATGGATGCATGATAGATATGTTATGATGGTCACAATATTGGATATGATGTGTACACATGTATGGAATTTATGACATATATGACTAACATGTTTGTGATGTAGGATGGGATGGATTATGTGCATGTCTGTGATGTGATATATATGTATGTTGTGGATGTTATTAAAATTAATTATTAGATGTTATTTTTATGTGTATATAATGAAAAATGATATGAGTACCTAATTTTTGCAATAGAATATGTACATGTGATGGATTAAGATGTTTAGAATAACAAATCTATATTAAATACCAAACAACTTAAAAATGAGTATAAAAATGAAAATGAAAAAATGAGCAATGCAATCTAATGAAATGAATAATGCAATCTAATGAAATGATTAATGAAATGGATAATGAAATCTAATGAAATGATTAATGAAATGAGTAATGTAATCTAATGAAATGATTAATGAAATGGATAGTGCAACCTAATGAAATGAGTAATGCAACCTAATGAAATGATTAATGAAATGGATATTGAAATGAGTAATTCAATCTAATGAAATTATTAATGAAAATAGACAATACAACCTAATGGAATGATAAATGCATATGGATAATGAAACTTAAAAAAATTATAAATGAAAATGGATTATGCAAACCTAATGGAAGGATAAATGCATATGGATAATGAAATGGATAATGAAACTTAATGGAATGATTAATGAAAATGGATAATGCAACAGATAATGAAATGATAAATGATAATAAAAATATGATAATGGAAATACAAATGAGAATGGGGTGATGGGTCTAGAGGACTTGTCAAAATTGAAGAAACATGATAGGAAGAATAGGAGGGAGAAAATCATATGTACAACCAACAACCATGATTATGGGCTAGGTGAATGGACATGGTAGATGGAATAGGATGGGGAAATGGTGGGGTATTATGCCATGAATCATGTAATTTAACTACATGTTATCTTTTAAGGAGCACTGGATTTTTCTATAGAATAGGACACTACATGCCAAGGTATAAAGAACCAAGGCACACTAACATCCCACATAGAGGATTGACACAACAAACAAACATTTTATTCCAACATCCCAAAGTCACAAGGGCTTTAGTTGGGTCGATCCTACAAAACCACAAGAACAAGAGGTTTCCCCAACATAGCACAAGACCATAAAGCTCTTGGTGGGTACAATGCAAGACAACTAGGAAGACACGATCTTATAGAAAAATCAAGAGTTGCCCCTATGTTGACCAATCAAAGAACACCATGATATGACGGATCATGATGACCTTGAATTGGTATAATAGGAAGCTCCAAAGATTAAAAAAAAAACGCAAGAGCACCAAGAAATCACAATACTTCAAAGGTCCTTTTCCATGAGGATGATAGGTTGATGGGATTGACATAGTCTGATATGAGGAAGGATACATCCTACTAAGAATGAAGATAGATGGGGGTAGATCATATGATCGACACAACCTAAGATAATTGAAGTGAATTGAAACTACTAGGATCTAGTGAATTTTGTTGGTTAAAACTAGTAAGATAGGGGCACTCTTGATGACGTGACCAACACAAAGATAAAACCTAAAAGATAACCTAAATCCTTGGGGGCTCATCAAAGATGGCCTTGCCTATGTGAAAGTGAATAGGTGTCATAGTTTGATAAAATGGTTGATGACATATGATGGAAAAAGGTGGAAAGAGGACCATGAAGACTTAGATGGATGGAAAAAAGCCTTGGGGCCCCATCAAAGATGTCCTTGCCTACATGAAATTATAGAGAAAACATAGTTCAACAAAAAGACACAACTGAATAGATGAGGGATGCAAGATGGGACCTAATGATAGAGGATGTGAAGATGGATCCTAGGTGAGGATGTGATACCTACCAACAGGACATTATATAAAAGCGATGATAACAAACCAAAGCCCAACTAGCATAGGGATACATGATCAGGATACCTAGCAAGACTTAAGGAGATTCATCACCAACATGCAAGAGAAGCTCAAGATTTAGGATGGTGAATCTAAATCATCTAATGCTAAATCAAAATATACCATGGGATAGTGAATCTAATGATATGATGGATGGGATGTGTAGATAAGATGTGTTGATAGGATGGGGTAGATACGTAATCATATAGGAAAATAGGATACCAAGTAGATAATGATTAAGCACTCTACAAATGGCACCTGTTACCAATTTTTCACTACATGTACCAATCCAAGGTGCCACCAAGGGTATTTTTTACCATAAGACAATTTATTTCTTTTTACTATTGACATCTTTTTTTATTTTTCTAACAGTTTTAACTTTTTTTGTATTTTTTTTTTTTTGGCATTTTAGGTGGGGTAACCCACTAACTTAGTTGTAAAACCGCTTCAGATGCATAATGTTGATGGGTTATTCCAAGGGTTCACCCTTGGGTGTGGAAAGAAAATATGCTTAGGAACTATACTTATCTATGATGATATATGGACCCAACCAATTAACTTCAAATTTCCCTTTCTTCTCTTGATCTTGTTGGGTATGTTGATTTTCCTTAAGGACAAGGTCACTAATCTGGAAGTAGCGAGGTTGAACCTTCTTATTTTAGCTTCTTTTGAGCTGATGTTGGTAAGCTTGCAAGTGATTATAAGCATTGAGATGCTTCTCATCTAGAAGTTGTAGCTAACTAAGATGTGCCACCTGATACTCCTCATTAGTTATCAAGTTCTTCAAAGAGATACATAGTGAGGGGAGCTCAAATTCAACCAGAATGTTGGCATCAACACCATATATGAGTGAGTATGGTATGGCACTAGTAGGGCTGTGAATGGATGTATTATAGGCCCAAAGGGCATGATTAAGATGGAGTTTCCAATCTCAACCAGTGTTATTGACAACTTTCTTCAAAATTTTGATTAGTGTTTTGTTGGTGGCTTCAGCCTAACCATTACCTTGAGGGTAATTATAGGGTGTTGACCAATGATGTTGGATATGGAATTTCTTACAAAGTTTTCAAACATGCTGGATTTTGAAATGTTTTCCATTATCAGTGAGATGGTAGAGAGAATACCATATCTACAAATAATATGGTACAAGATGAATTTGGATATTTGAATGTCAATGATAGGGAAGAGTGGAATTACTTCCACCTATTTGATGAAGTATTCTATGGAAGTGATGATGAAGGTGTGGATGTTAGAGGATGCTAGGTAGATATTTTTTATTAAGTCAAAACCCCACTATTAAAAAGGCCATGGTGTGGTTATTTTTTGTAGGTCTTGTGTTAGAGCATGGATCAAATCTATGTGTTGATGACAAGGTACACACTTTTTAATAAATTCACATGCATCATGTTCCATAGTGGGCCAATAGTATCCAATCTGAAGAAGCTTATTTTCTAGGGCCATTCCATTAGTATGTTCCCTATGAACACCACTGTGCACTTCACCTAACACTATTTTGGATTCTGGATCATTCAAACATTGAAGAAGAGTATCATCATACCCTCTATAGTAAAGAGTGTCTCCTAGGAGGGTGTGACGGGATGCTCAATTTGTTGGTTTCTATTTAACTTGGATGGAAGGATGTTATTGCAAAGGAAAGTGTAAATATTGTGGTACCACAGGGATTGGGGACCTATGATTTCACAGACCATCTCTATATCTAGGATGTCATAGGTAGGGAATTGTTATCAATTAGGATTGCACCCTAGCTAAGTGAGAAACTTAGCCATCCCATGTAACATGGAAACATGCTCAAGTTGTGGGTTACTTATAATGAGGATGAATCTCTAGAGTTGATTGGTTCCCTTTGATGGATCACCTCAACTACCAAAAACTTCAAGGAAAAGGGATAGAGAGATTACTTGAAAGTAGAAAACTAATTCCTAAGAGGTGATGCACCAAAATATTTATGTTTAACCACTGCAACCATATCACAATATGAATCAATAAGGTTTTGACTTGTTCACAACTTAGATCAAACCATGAAGCACATAAGTGTTTCACATGAAGGTGTTGGTTTCAACTTATTGAATGAAGGAAAATAGGTTTCACAACTTCAATCAATTGCAATTGACACACAACATATGACTTGCACTTAGACATGTATCCTTTGCCAAAACATTGCATAAAATGGTACAAAAAGGACTCAAAACTCCAATCACAACTAATCATCTACCAATTCATTTGCAATTTGAGACAAAAGAAGATTGACAAAGAACTGTTGTCATCATTTTTATTGAATCAAAAGGATTGTTTACAATGTATTTCAACCTAAGTTACAAGGTCAATCATTTCTGCTATGATAATGAAAAGATAGCAAGAACTAAAGAAAAAAAAGGCCTCGAGATGCCTTTATAAAGAAATTGAAATTGTAAATCCATCCTTGATTGATTGAGACATGAATATAAATCATCTAGTTTTAATGAAGCTGATTACTAACCTTGATTATTGTAAACTCCTTGAAATCAACTCCAAGATTGAAGGAAACTCCTAACTTTCCAACTTGGTTTCCCTCCATTTTGAAATATGATTCTATTCTTGCTAAGAATCACTACCAAAATTTTTTAAAATTAGGCAACTTGCTCATATTTTTTTATTTAGAAAGGTTTCCTTAACAAGGAAATCTACCCTTGACATCAAATTCTAAAATTTTCCCCTCAAATCAAGTAATTATTCCCTTGAAAAACTACTTTAATCAGCAACTTGCATCATTTGTATCATTTCAAAATTTGATTCTACACCCAAGGCATAAAACATGAGCACAACTAGAATAATAATCAAAGAAAACTTAACAATAATCACTTCTCTTCCAGCAAACCATTTGTCATCTTTGGATGTCTTGAGCACTTCGACAAAACTCTGTTCATGATGCTTGAAAACCAACCCCACTGTATAAGCCCAAACCAATAAAAGGAAATCCATCATTGTCAAGCTTATCTACTCTCAGGATTTTAGTGCTTGGCTTTCCAAAATCCACACTAATCTTGGATGAATTTGTAGAGTCATAGTCATTCAGCCTTACATGTGGTTATTCAATTCCCTTGAATGAAGCATAAAGGGTAACACTACTTTCGGTTTGATGATCAACACTCACATGATTCTGTGGTGATTGGAAAATAGTGAAAACCATTGCTCTTGAACATTCAAAATTAGGATCAATGTTAGCTTCTATGAACCCCTCTTGACTAAGGCATAATCATTATCCATCAAGCTATACCAATGGCTTTACTCTGTCATCCAGTTTTGATAGTGTAGACCCACACAAAGTTTATTCATTTACAATGCACAATTCCATGAAACCCTCTTGAAACCATGCTCTTGACATCACTAATCTGCTACCTTCTATCACTCACATAGTCTAGCATTTGATGAAAGAGACCACTGGAACTACTTGCTCAAAGAAGCTTCCACTTTTACATATTGCAATTTGTCCCTTGAAAGTGCTCAATATTTCAAATACAGACCTCAGTTCAAAGGTTCCATAGTGACACTAATATATAACAACAAATTATTGTCTAAAATCCTTTTAAGATTGTGATTACTTATTTACCTTAGAGACTCTTAAGTACAAACACTGCATTCATCTTGCATTAAATAAAATGTTTTATTTCTACTTTGCACCTCCATTATCCCTAAGATAATCTCATCTCAATGGAACTACAATGTTTCAAACCTCATAATGCCTAAAGATTGAGACTACACCGTGACATTTACCTCATGACATCCTTTCATGCACCATAACTTTCCACTATAAATAATCACATGAGACCTCAAATGGAACATGGGAACATGTACACCCTCAACACTCCATAAAAGGTCTAGCAAAATAGATGAAAAGTTAAGAAAAAACACAAAGCACTAAGAATATATTATGCACTTGAGACTTGACTACCACTATTATTCCTCTGTGATCCTCTTCTAATGATTGAGGTAACATTCTTCTCCAACATGTTGTCTCTCTCTTTCCATAAACATGTTTTCACCATTATTAAATCTTCCTCCATTTCATGCCTTTACAATCACCATTTTCCATTATACTATCATTTCTAAGATGATATCACAATCTAGAAAAGACTGCCACTAATGCACATGTTTCACTCCATGATAGGTTATCTACTGCCTTGAAAAGATGATTGTAAATGTTAACATTAAGTACCTTGCTCGATGGTATTACTATGATAGTGACTACCCTTATTCTTCTTTCCCATAGATCTGCACTATAGATGGAAACATGTGATAGTGCTCTTACATTCACCATTCTTACTTATCACAAGTTTTTGTATTTGAATGATCTCCAAGGGTTTCATTGTTTAACCCTTCTAGTGCATTCCTATTAGTTTTTTCTCCAAATCAACTATCCTTATTCAATTAATAGTTGATCTTGAAAATATAGTGATAATTCTATGTCTAAGAGCACTTCAGATCCATGCACACTTGCTTGTCTTTCCATAAGTTATGCATGCCCTCCCTTCATTATAATCACCTTTCTCAAGAATCTTCCCTTGGAAAACCCTTATAACTGTCATGCTCCATTGGGAGTGTCTTGATAGTCTTTAATATAGTGTGTTGTCCATTTATGAACTGAATTCTCTCTTTTTACCATGATAGTAAATCTACACCATATAGGATGGTTCCTCATCATGCATGATGACCATATACTCCACAAGAAACCTACCACTATGTCTACACTCAAACTCTTTCTCATTTAATATCATTCACATTATGCTACATGTTCATGACATCACAATGACTATGACTATCTTTTCCATTATTACTAGTGTCACTATTTTTATGAGGCAATGTTATTAGCCTTGTCTCATCATTGCCAATAAAAATTGAAACACTCCTAGGCCTGTAGGAGTATTTGCTAATGAAACCTCACTATCACCATATAAACATTTTATTCCTTTTTACTAAAGAAAAAACACCACTCTTTAATCCATGAACTAACCTTCACATTGCCATTAAGCTTTGACAACCTAGTAACCAAGTAGGGTATTTCCTTTTCATGCATAAAGAAAATGGTATTGAGAGTTCTATCATCATATGCCTTCACTACTCTGGCAAGGCTTCTTCACCATTTACAAACCTTTGACCACAAGGGCTTGAAGAAATGTGATTGTCCCCATTGTATATTGTTTCCCCATATCAAAACCTATGAAACACTCCATTTTCATAGTTTGAAACCTCCCTTATAAGGTGATAGTGGCCTCTTATTGGCTTTATTCATGATTATCACTATTTTATGATTTTGGACTGCCTTGATTTATAACTCCATTTTATCATTTAGAGGTTTGCAAGGGTATTGATACCTAGGTTTCTAATGGAAGAAATTGCAACCTTAAACATGTAATCATCATTTGTTTATGCCGTCCTCTTCTAGTGTGTATTTCCCTTCACGTTAACTATCCCTGCACTTTATCCACCATGCTTGAAGTGGAAAACACACTAATTCCTCCTTGAAAAGGAAGTATAAGAAGTGGTTTCCTTATTTCTTCTATGACAGTGAAGGGTGATCAAGGGCTTGGATATTTACTATCACCTAAACATTGTTTATGTTGATAGTGACATTCACATCAACATCTTCAAGAAAAAACACACCATTTATGCTCATAGTCACTACAACATTATCAAACCTCATGGTGACTTGATTCTCATCTCTTGGAAAAGAGGTTATATCCTCATTTAGATACACAAATACATTAATCTCCATTCCCTAACTATTGTCTCTTCATGAACCTGAAAAATAAAGGGTTTAATGGAAATTGTACCCTATATTTCAAAGCACAATGATTAAAATATTGTCCAAAGGCATCCTTAGCATGGGTTTTTTTATCATGAAGACTCTTCAAAAAATGATTTCTGCTCTTTCTTCTTAAAATAGAGAACAAATGGTAGCATCTTAACATGAATCAGTATTCTTAAGATACAAATAAAAAACCCTAACCCATATGTGCAAAGGAAAGAGCCTTCAAGCAACTGAAAAACACCCTAATATGCAAGAATGAAGATAATAACTACCCTTTTTTATTTCTACAACTTATAAATGAAACCAAAAATCTCTACAAAGAAGGAAAAATGTAGAAAAGAGGCAAAAAGGAAGACCAACTGAGTAAATGAAAGCTAGAAATGCCCAGAAATGCTGCCATGACATTGCTCCATGATTCTAGCTAGGTGAAACTCAGATGACTACCCAAAAATTCTGCAACTTTCCTCTGTGATGCAGAAAACAAGGGAAATGACATTCAGTTTGGCATGTAGAGGTTGCAACAAAAAACTTCCCTCCTCAAAAAATGAATCCTTCCTTGAAAAGATCAAGCTATTTTCAGTCCTTTTTTTCCAAAAGAAGTGAAAACTCTTTATTTGGAAATAAAGCAACATGAGTCTCCCTCCTTTGCTTCAAAAATAAAAACTTCAACTTTATCTCTCATTCACCTTCACCTGGATTTGAATGAAATAATATTTCAAAAAAAAAATGTTGTCAAAATGTTTTATTATAAAAAATACACCTCCTTCATTTTTTGCAAAGTATAACATAAAGTCTAAACACCCCACAAAACATGAAATGGATTAAATGACAACAACTTAATGAAACCCCATTGACCACACCAACCTAGGGTTTACGACCAAATAATTTAAACTTAGAAAAAGTTGAAAACTTTGCAAAAAGGAAGGCATTTTGACACCATAGGATAATAATCAGGTTTTAAAAAATACAAATTAGGTTCATACCTGATTTGGATTACATTTTTGGTGACATCATGGGGTGTTCGCCTACTAAACATGGAAGACCAGTAGCCTACTTCCATCCATTAGGAAAAGGAGTGAAAGGAGGACTAAAACAACTTAGGAGAGACCATGTAACTCTGTTGTTATGAACACTAACAACTAGCAAAGCTCAAAAAAAGAACAACATATCTATGCACCAACACTTAAGGAAAGGGAAAACTAAAACTAAAACATGTGCAAAGCACTTGGAGGAAAAGAAAAGAGTATAATAGTGGTACAACAACACCTTACTAGAAATAAAATCCTAAACAAATATGGTACAAGATGAAACAACAACACCTCAATAACAAAATTTGAGGTGAATCCCATTGACTGGGATTGGAAGCTCCTCTCCATCAAGCTTAGAAAGATGAAAGGAATTGTTCATTTTACAACCAGTGATCACATAAGGAGCATCCCACATAATGTCAAACTTGGAATTCTTTCTAGGTGTTCTCTTCAACTCATCCCATTTAAAAATTAGATCACCCTCCTTAAAGATTCTTGGAGTTGCCTTCTTGTCAAAAGTTCTTTTTATTTAAGCATGATGGATTTCCAAATTTTGCAATGCCTTTCTCCTTGTTTCTTCCAACTCCATCAACTCAACAAGCCTAACCTCCATGGGTTCTTCATCCATCATATCAAGCTCTTTGATTAAACTCAATATTGGTAACTCAATAGAAATAGGAAACATTTCTTCCTTGCCATAAACAAGAACATAAGGTGAGTTACCTATAGATCTCTTAGGTGTTATCCTATCAACCCATAGAGCTAGCTTCAATTTATCATGCCAAGTCCTTTGATTGTCTTCAATTTCCCTCTTAATTATTCTAATCATATTTTTGTTTGAAGACTCAACTTTCCCATTACCCTATGGGTAATAATTAGATGAAGTATTCAAATATATACCATTTTTTAGAGCCTAGTCAATAAATTTTAGACATACAAGATCCAAAGCATTATCTGAAAATTGACTCAGGAAAACCAAACCTTGCAACTAAATCTTGATAAAAGTTTAGGAAAATAGTCTCATTTGCTTCCTTGAGTGCTACACCCTCTATCCACTTAGTGAAATAATTAGTTGCAGTCAATATCCATTTGTGTCCTACACTAGAAGGTGGGTTAATAACTTTAATGAAGTCAAGTCCCCACTTCATGAAGGGTTTCTCAACTTGTATAGGATGTAATGGTAGAGCTGCTAATCTTTGTTTACCTACAAACAATGCACACTTCATACACCTTCTTACCCATGCAAATGTATCTTTATATAAGTTAGGTAAAAAATAACCAGCTGTCATAATCTTAAGACATATTTTCCTAATTGAAAAATGGTCACCAGATTGTCCATCATGAAAATATTCATGAATTTTATCAATATGATATAATTCAACACATCTGAATAAAACTCCATCAAAGTATTTTCTAAATAAAATGCCATCAATAATAACATAAGGAATAGCTTGCAACCTATAATACCTTTGTTTTACATTGTTTAGACCTCTTAGAAACTCACCGGTCTGAAGGTAATGCACCATTTCTTGAATCCAACTTGTAGGAGGAGTTGTTACAACAGTTTGTTCATCATCATTGAGCACTAAAATAGTTTGATTTTCACCTCCTTGTCTACTTTATAAATCACCAACAAGCTATTCACATAATCCCTTACCTCTAATCAACTTTCTAACCTTGATTTCTACATCATATTCCATTACTTTTGTAATCTAACCTACTCTTTTATCATTTAGATCCTTATTCAACAAAAACTCTTTCACACTAGGATGAGCAACCAACAAGTGTATCTTGTTATTTGAAAGCATGTATCTAAATTTTTTTGAGGCTCCTAACGAAAACTAAAACATGTTTTTCAATAAATGAATACCTTTTCTCATAATCCTCCAAACCTTGGCTGAAGAATGCTATGGGCTGCTCTAAACCTTCTTCATTTTGTTAGACCAACATGGCTGAGATTGTATCAATGCTACCAAAGGCATACAATATTAAATATTTTGTATAATATGGATTAATGAGCATAGGAGCTACTGCTATGGCTTCCTTAATCTCCTCAAAACTTATTTTCTCTTCCTTAGTCCAACTGAAACTCACAATTTTTCTAAGCATGAAAGTTAGAGATTTTGACAAAAAATAAATATTAGGGATGAATATCCTTACAAAGTTGATTCTTCCCAAGAAACTTTGAAGAGCCTTCTTATGAGCTAGTAATGGAAAAACCAAAATTACACTTGCTATTTCAAGATCTATGCTAATACCATGCTTTGAAACAATGTGACCAAGAAACTTACCCTCATGAACAACAAAGATGTACTTTTTTGGATTGAATGAGACACCATACTCCTCATATCTTTCAAAAATCTACCTCAAATGCATGGAATAATCATTAGCATATTTAGAGAAAATGGTAATACCATCATGATATACCAAAACAAACATGCTCAAAAGACCCTTGAAGGCCATATCCGTGGCTCTTTGGAAAGTTTCCCTTCATTGGACAACCCAAAAGGAATTTTTATATATGCCATGGTTTCCCACTTTGTAGTGAATTGTTTTTTTAATTGATCCTCTTCCCTAACCAAAATTTGATTATATCCTTAAAAAATCCATCTAAAAGTGAGAATCTTTTAGAACCTGAAACAAGCTACAATATTTGTTCCATTGATGGTAGTGGGTAATGATCCTTAAGAGGCACCTTATTAAGGTCCCTAAAGTCAACACACAATCTGGTTTCAACATTTTTCTTTCTCACAAGGACCAAATTGGACAACCAAGATGTGTGTTTGATGGGAAAAAATGATATTGGTTTGAATCGTCTTATTTAACTCAACCTTCATCAAGTTCTCTAATTTAGGATTCAAAGGAATTTTTCTTTGTCTAACTGGTTTTGCATCAAGTTGCAACTCTATGGTTTGTTGAGCTAACTTAGGATTAAAACCTTTTAAATCACTATATTCCCAAGCAAACACGTCTTCAAATTCTTGACAAAGTAGAACAAAATCATGTTTTTCTTCTTTAGTGGATATCTTGACAAGCTTTAAAAGTTTACCTTTGAATATCTTAGTGGGCTCATAATGATCATCTTTAACATGTTGGTTTATCCTTCTTTACCTGATCATCTGAGTTAGATATTGACTCAAGATTCACCAAACCCATTGGAAACTTGTTTGACTTTAGTTGAAGAATCTGATCTCCACTATGTTGCTTCAACTTTTGTTGATTTGAAGTTGAGAACTCAACCTCCTCAATCAAAAAAACTTACAATCTATTCATCACTATCAAACACTTTCCAATGTATGTTATTATCAAGAATAGAATGTCTTACAACTACCTTAACATAGTGTTGTACCTAAAATTTTATCTTAGCTAGAATATCAAACTCACCTCCCATTGCAGCCAACTTATCAGCCTATTTATTCAAATTTCTTGGGATAGATAGCAGATTAAATGAATCAAACTCTTTAATTATGTCCCAAACTCTATGTTTATACTTTTTCAACAAATCATTTTTTGCAACATTGATATTTCTCACCTAATTTACCACAAGATCTCTATCACCAACACCTGCAAGAACTTAATATTCCTCTTTCTTGTCCACTCTAACCTATGGATTAGCACTTCATCCTTTGCTATGTTGTTAGTACAACTTAAATCAAAATTAAAAGTAGAGTAGTACTTCTCACCTTGAGGAGAAATTAACATTGCACCTCCACCAGCACGAACTTTACTCCTTGAACCATCAAAGCAAAGTTGCCAAAGTTGATTAGATTGTTGTTCTAACTAATTTTTGTCATCTTTCATCAAATTTTGGATAGCAACCTCTTATTCATGAAACATTTAAATACCCATCCCAACTTGTTCAATTTATTTATAAGAATCCTCCTCATGATTTTTAGCTGCCCATTCATCCAAAAATAGATTAAGAATACCTTCAATAGGGGAGTTAGGAATAGGAATAGGTTGTTCTTCATGGTCATGGAAGGAAAAATTTGCATTTATAGTAGATGGGACATATGGTTCTACATGGTTTATGGTATATGGTTTTTCTTTTATAGTAACACTTGTACCATATCTTATTCTGACAAACAAATGAGTCCAATCAAATGACAAGTATCCCTGAATTTTGCAGTGAAATCTCTAGATAAACACAAGGAAAAGTGAGCTAGAAGGTAAATGACATAGATATTTTATTGGATATAGAAGTTTGGACAAGCATGTAATGTAAGACTCAAACCCTGGATTACCCCAATTTTATTCAATGATGACCGATCTAACTGAACAATCCCTTTGGAAAGAGGTTCATATGTCAAACCCAACTTATCAACTATGGACTTTGGCATAACAGAGCTACTAGCTCTTGAATCTATCATGCAATTATGGACCAAGTGGTCACAAATGATCAAAGTGACATAAAGTGGAGAAGGTTTGGTCTCTTTACCTTTTTGCTCACTATTGTCTTGAGAGTTATTAGCAAAGGAAATCTCAGGCTATTCTTTAGGAGGTTCATTTGACACACAAAGGTTAGATTAAGCATCTTGCAGCAAATCCTTTTTCCCAGGAAAAGATTAGGAATCCCACATTGAAACACTGATGTTAGATTTTTTTATATGCTCCAAAATATTAAAAGAAGTTGACCTCACCTTTGGCTAACCTTTTGAAATAGTAGGTTCATTTTGTGTTTGTAATGGTTGTGACTAATTTTTAGGCTGCTATTTACTCACCACACTCTGATGTCTTTTAAAAATATGAATGTTTTGTGTAGGGAGAGGTCCACTATTACCTTGTTGGCTTGTAGAAGCTTGATTTTTTTGATTATCAAGTTGTTGTCCTATATCTACAACCCTCTTCTTTTAGCTTGTTTTGGCTGCTACAAGAGTATAGAATTGAATTGAACCTTGTGGATGATTCACTTCACAAAATTCTTCCCCTTGCCAATTCATCAAAGCAACACCCTAATTTTCTTGCTTAGAATGAGGACCTTGCTAACTACCAATTTCTTATACTAAATTTTTTGAGAAAACAACATTATTTTGTACCATGAGAACTTGATTTAACATGCCATTAAAGCAAGTTGAATAATTATGAGGCTGGTTACAGGGAAAGCACAAACCATAATCCTATGCCTTGTTGTTTTGCACTAGAACTAACTCCCTAGAAGAGCTAGTTGCATTGGATTATAGGGTAGAAAAGGTCTTGCATTAAAACTCCTTTTTTGAGATTAATTATCAGTTTGATTGGGTGGTTTATATGGTTGATAGGGGGCTTTGTATGGTCTTAAATTTTTCTCATTTTTCTTCTTTAGGTTAAGTATTTCATTAGAATGAGTCTTCAATATGCCATAGACCTCTTTAAGTTGATTGGATTCAACTAGGACAACATTTGGTGGTGGAAAAGCTAGCTAGTTTAATGTTGTAGCAAGTGGGACAATAGCTATAGATGTGGTTTGAAATGGGGTAGGTGGCTGCATTTCAGGGAAAACATGCATTGGGGGTTTAGGAGTAATCTTACTATCTTGAATAAGACAATTTTCTTCCCTTATAGCAATATCAAAATCTGGTGGTAATGTGTATCCACCCATAGACTGAATCATTAATAAAATATCAGTATTAAGAGCCATAATATAATACAAAAATGAATAATCATTTGAAGGCCTTATCATGGTTGGAATTTTGTTCCAAGTCTTCTAGAAATGAAAGTTGAAATCAACCATGTGTTCATGTGGAGCTCTTTTTATGCTAGTAAACTATTCAGCCAAAGAAATATGATTAGATTTATCTTCAAATTGTCTATTCAATGCATCACCTAGTTGATCCCATGTAGCAATGGAATTATCAACCAAGCCCTTAAACCATTGGAGAGCTTTTCCTTTGAGAGATGTAGTGAACAACCTCACTGCAACATATTTAGCTATTATATTATAAATTGCACACAAAGTTGCAACATCTCTAATGTGTTCAATAGTTGTAGTTTGATCTTCTCCAATGAAATAAGGAAAACTCTTAAGGGTTGATATTTGAATATCATCATGTTGTGCTAGATTCAATGGGATCCCACCATTGAAAGACACAAATGCATAAGGTCTATTTTGATGAGCCATGTTACTGTTGGAATTACCACCATATCTTGATAAAATTGGACTTCTTGAAGGTGAATTTGCAACTCTAAAACTAGGAGGAGTTGATTATGTACTAGATGAAATAGGAGTCCCTCCTCTTGATGTACCCATTCTTATAGATGGGGAGAGCTATTAATATTAAAATAGGGGTGCAATTCTTCTAGTTTAAACTCTTCTCATATGTTGCATGCAATAGATCAACAAAAATAAAGAGCATGTAGTTGCTAGGTATGATATTTTTTTCCCTTAAGAGGATGAAATCACCGCTGATCATTTCAAATAGCAATGAAAATAAGGATTTAAATGGATTGAAATCTATTCACAATCCCACTGGGTGTACCAAAAATTGTTATCACTTAGGATTGTACCCTAGCTAAGTGAGAAACTTAGCCATACCATGTAACATGGAAACATCCTCAAGTTGTGGGTTGGTTCCCTTTGATGGATCACCTAACTACTGAAAACTCCAAGGAAAAGGGATAGAGAGATTACTTGAAACTAAAAAAATAATTCCTAAGAGGTGATGCACCAAAATATTTATATTTAATTGTTGCAACCATATCACAATATGACTCAATAAGGTTTTGACTTGTTCACAACTCACATCAAACCATGAAGCACATAAGTATTTAACATGAAGGTGTTGGTTTCAACTTATTGCATGAAGGAAAATAGGTTTCACAACTTTAATCAGTTGCAACTGACACACAACATATGATTTGCACTTAGACATGTATCCTTTTCCAAAACAATACATAAAATGGGACAAAAAGGACTAAAAACTCCAATCACAACTAATCATCTGCCATTTCATTTGCAATATGAGACAAAAGAAGATTGAGAAAGAATTGGTGTCATCATTTTTACTGAATCAAAAGGATTTCTTACAATGTATTTCAAACTGAGTTACAAGGTGAATCTTTTTTGTTATGATCTTGAAGAGATAGAAAGAACTAAAGAAAAGAAATGCTTATGGATGTTTTTATAAAGAAATTCTAATTCTAAATCCAGCCTTGATTGATTGAGAAAAGAAAATCAATCATCTAGCTTGAATGAAGTTGATTGCTAACCTTGATTGCTGCAAAATCCTTGAAATCAACTCCAAGATTGAAGAAAACTCCTAAATTTCCAACTTGGTTGCCCTCCATTTTGAAATATAAATCGATTCTTGCTAAAAATCACTACCAAATCCTCTAAAAATTAGGCAACTTGCTCAGAGTTTTTGATTTAGAAAGGTTGCATTAACAAGGAAATCTACCCTTGACATCAAATTCAAAAATATTCCCCTCAAATCAAGTAATTATTCCCTTGAAAAACTACTTAAATCAACAACTTGCATCATTTTTATCATTTAAAAATCTAATTCCACACCTAAGGTATAAAACATGAGCATCATTGGAATGATAATCAAAGAAAAATTAACAGTAATCACTTATCTTCCAACAAACCATTTGTCATCTTTCGATGTCTTGACCACTTTGACACTTGAAAACCAACCGGGCACTATATAAGTCTAAAGCAACAAAAGGAAATCCATCATTGTTAAGCTTATCTACTCTCAAGATTTTAGTTCTTGGATTTTCAAAATCTACTTTAATCTTGGATGAATTTTTAGAGTCACATTCATTCATCCTTACATGTGTCATTCAGTTCCCTTGAATGAAGCGTCAAGGGTAACACCGCTTTGGGTTTGATGATCAACACTCACATGATTCCATGATGACTATAGACTAGTGAAAACCATTGCTCTTGAACATTCAAAATTAGGATCACTGTTAGCTTCTATGAAACCCTCTTGACTAAGGCATAATCATTATTGATCAAGCTATATCAATGGATTTACTCTGTCATCCAATTTTGACAGTGTGGATCCAACCAGAGCTCATTTATTTAAAGTGCACAATGCAATGAAACACTCTTGAAACTTCTCTTGACATTATTGATTTGTTGCCTTCTATAACTCACATAGTCTAGCCTTTGATGAGGGATACCATTTTCACTACTTGCTCAAAGAAGCTACCACTTTTACACATTACAATCTATCCCTTGAAAGTGCTTAGGAGAAAAATTGCATCCCTTGTACAAATTCCCCTTTCACATACCCTCACCTTAGCAAATCAAATATTAAGGAAAAATTCCACATCACCCACCTTCCTTCCATCCACTTGATGTTTTTCCTATGTGTCGGTGAGAGAAAATTTATCAAGGATGAACGCGCGATGTGTGGACATCTGTGTGGCGTACTGTCATCCCTAATAGTTTCCTACATCTAAAGTTTGTAGAGGCATTACACACCTGATTAGGGTTGAATTGTAACATCCTTCTTCGACCAACCGACTCAAAAAATGCCTTATTCCTTCTCATCCCACCTTCAAAAACATTCATTCTCACTTCATTTTAGGCTCTAGACATTCACATTCGATCTCTCAAAAAAATTCATGACATTCTAGCACTTCATTTTGAGCATTGTGGCAACATTAACACTCCATCAACTCCACATTGCAAGTGTAAAGAAACCATATAAGTTATGGGCTTGGAGTCTTGTGAGACCTCCCTTCATCACCGTTGTGGTTGTGGTGACTTTTCCAAGTTCATACCTTGCATTCTCCCTCAATTGGCTATTGATTTTTTGGGTGGAGGTGGTAATGCTTCTCTCCTCTCCTTTATGATTTGATAGGGTAGCATAGTATTTTTCTATAGTGTTCATTCCAATCTATCTTTCTACTTTCTTAATCGTATATTCTACTCCATTACTTCTGGCTATCCATGGTGGAAACACCAAAATAGGGGTATGACTTAGGAAAGCCCCTATACAACCCCAACAATTTTCCCCTCTTTCTTGTGTGTAGGTGAATGTGTGCATGGAGCTAGCTGGTGAATCAACGCTTTTGTGAGATCATCTTCATCACCCTAGCTTTTATCTACTTGCTTTGTCATCACTGTCTCTATTTTCTATACTTTCTCATTTTATTTTTTCCATCAAAATCAACTAGCTAGGATATTAGTAAATTTTTAGGTAGTATTTACTATACTTTTTGTTTTATGGTTGTATAGATGCTAGCACACTAGAGAGACATTAGCAGGTTGCATTGTCATCCCAAAAATGCTTTGTCATCCTTGAACAAAGAGTTGTCTAAAGTGTAGTACTGATTCTAAAAACTAGCTCACCTAGCCTAAACCTAAAGTTTGGGTCTGTAGAGTGACAAAAGTACTACATAGTGCTCTTCATTCTAGATGCTTACCCTAAGACATTCTTTAGAGTGAGGTAAGTTAGGGCAGCCCTCCGCTCTTGGCTCTCTATAGCCTGCAGCCTTAACATGGTTGGTCCCCCCTCTCTTACATTTTTAGTGAACCCAATGTGAAGACCGTCTGCCCATTTTTCTTTGTTGAGACTTTTCCCTTGTACCTTGTGATTGTTGTAACCCTATGTGTTGTGAAGGTTTATGAGCATCACAACCAAGTCCATTAATTTTGGGTATGTTGTCAGGAGAAGTGTGTCACACCTATCAATGGAGAAAACAAAGGTCCCTTCTAGTTTCACTCCTAGTTTTTCCACTAGTTTAGCTAATCAGTTCACCATTGGTTTTCGTACAAACTATGCTAACAAGATGGGATTCATGGACCATATGTATGCCTATTCCTCTCGCATCCCCTATGGTTTCATCCATAAATGAGGATGATGCGATACGTATTCATGCAGAAAACCTTATGGAATTAGATAATAGATTGCTAGACCTTTTACATCACATAGAGAAAGCATTGAACATGGTGAGAGTTGCTACGCTTGCAAACAAGGTGATACATATGCTAGGAAAAGATCAAATGGGTGTAGAATTCCTACATGTCCTTATAGATCTAATTGAAGCTTATGTCCCTTTCTATAGGCCTAGATCATGTACCACTCAAGGAGAAGTGTTTGATTCCCATGGAAAACATATAGGAATTTCAATGCCCACTAGGTTCATCTGCATGGCCAAAATAGGGGCCTTGATTAGTGTCTCTTCTGCCTCTCAAGAGCCTCACACTCCCAAGGTGAGTAAAACACCCCTTGCGTTTAGTTTCACTCCTCCTACTGCCCTTGGCAGAAAATAATTTCATGGAATGGGTGGTGGTGGTCTTGGTAGCATAGGTTGCATTGATGGAAAAATTATTCCCTCAATATATTAAGGATACAATGCTCAAGAGGTACTGTTCCTTACCTGACAACTCTATTTTATCATTTGATCAACTCATAAATTAGTTTCTTTGATAGTTCCAAGCCAACATCGAACCAAAGATGACCTTTTTGGATCTTGTCTGGTGCAAGCAAGGGAATAATGAGAAGATAAATGATTTCATAATGCGGTATGAAGCGCTCTTTTCACAAATCTCGTACCTGCTGCTTGATTCTGATGTATAAAATATGTTCATAGGGAACTTGTAGAGACCATGGCAGGAAAAGTTTTCCCTTATGGAATACCCTTCTTTCATGCATCTATGTGTGGCATTATGAAAGTATCAACAAATGGTAGTTTAATTCAATGGATCCTCTTTACACTCCCATTCAGAAGGAAAATCCATTATATCAATCTCGAGAAAAGGAAAGGTTGTTGTGAATGTAGTAGCTGCAATGAATGATAATGGCCTCATATCTAATAGAAAGTTCACAAAGTTAGCAGAATCTTATTCTTCCATCTTACATAAGTTTTTGAAGGATAAGATCATAACCTTAGAGTACCATTGACCTCTCAAGGACCCTTACCCTAATTGGTACAATGAAAATTCCTTTTGTCAATACCATCTAGTCAATGGACATGATACTAAATGTTGTATGCACCTACATTACAAAATATAGGATTGCATCAAGGAAGGTACTATTCATCTCAATGGGAGTAAACATAATGCAAATAAATTGGCGGAAAAAGAAAATAGTGAGTTGAAGATATACTTGAACCCATTTTTATCTCATTCTACTAACTTTATTATTGATCCCTCTGATTCTACTACTCATTCCTTAGCATACATTAACATGGTCACAACTTCTTCCCCACAACCTGCATCTAGTTCACCAGATGTGACATTCACCTCATAGGATATTCCCTTGAAAAACAAGCTCTCTCCCCTCTACATTCCCACTTGTCTCAATGGGAACTTGTGATAGGGGTCTAGTTGACCCTACGAGTTGAGTGAATGTCATTATAGAAGATACATTATGGTTGAATTCACTATAGGAGGAGTATGAAGAAACAAAGTCCACCATCCATACACATGATTGCCTCTCTCAAACCATATGGTTCAATCAGTCTGTCCATCCTTGTTGTACCTAGGACTATAGATAAAACCTTTGATGTTATCCCAAAACCTTATTTGTTCAGAGTGAAGTTAGGCATACCTTGGCTACCTTCCATGAATGGAATCACTTCCATCATTCATAAGTTTTTGAAATTCTCCCATGAAGGTGCTATGCACATCATGCATGACACTAGATATCAACCATTGGTGTCTCATGGAGGCTACTCGTTAGACCATTTTTGGCCCACCTCAGTCTATTCTCTTCCCCAAGAACAGACCTACTTTACTGAAACTATGCAAATTATAAGACTAGGGGCAAAGGAAAATCAAAATTGACCTTTCTGATAATGCAGCAACAAACTACCTCCTCTTCTTGAAAGGGAAAGGAGAGGCTTCCCATCCTTAGGGTGCCTCTTCCACTATTTCTAAAGAAGATTTTTAGATGAATACTCCTAGCTTTTAGATGAGAAGTCTGATGGTGCCTGCTCAGTGTAAAGCTAAGATCAGGATATTAGAGTTTCCTGCTGTGCCTCTTGGACTTTGGACTTACCTATATGGTAGAAGGAAGGGTCTTTATGGGGAATCCTCTATGTCCTATCCTCCATAGCCTCCCACTAATTCTACTCCTAAAGTAGTGAATGGGAAGAGGACCACCGCTGAGGTGCTAGAGCTAGCTCCCCCCACTATCTCTCAATCTCTTCCTCCTCCCATTTAAGAATCTATCCCTTCATTAGAAAAAGTTGTGATAGACACCCCTATGGCTGAGCAAGAGCCTTCTATCCATAGCTCTCGACATCTAGCTCAAAGAGTCATAGAAACTACCTTGCACATGAGCATAAGTATTAGAAAAATACTCTTGTAGCCAAGCAGGCCACTTTGCAGAAAAAGGAAGAGGAGATGACCAACCTTGCTTTAGGGCCTCCTAATGCATCCTCCTATCCTCCCCTCTACTTTTGTTCAATCAAGTTCAGTCTCGATTCTGACTCTCTATGAGTGCAAGTACATCTGACCCTAAAAAGGTGTAGATGTTTATCACTCCTTTGGTTGAGCCACCCCTATTGATGTCCCTTCCAGACATCTCACCATTCCCTAAACGCGTGGACATTTCAAATACCTTGGTGGTGTCTTCCACAATTTTCTCCTCCTCCTCCATACCTCTTGCCTCATCTATGGGAAGTTCACATTCCCCAATGAAGCAAAAGGTAGAGGTTGGCCCTTCTAGCAATGGAGGGCATAAGAGGATTCCACCTTCTCCAAAGGATAGAGAAATTTTTGGCTTCCCCTAAGTTTGTCACCACTCTCGAGTCACTCAGTGAGCTTGGTGGTGAATCTTGGGTATCATCCTCCCCATCCATTGAGGTACCACATGGAACTACTATAAAATGCATGTTTAACTCCCTGGATGAAGTTTCGGTCTTGTCGGCGATCTTCATGAAATCCTTAACCATAGCTCCACAAGAGCTCATTGAAGAAGATCTTGCATGGCCTTCTTCCTTAGCCCTTGTTGTAGAAGGTTTAGAAGCTCCTCCCTTTAATATTCCACCACTATAGGCTCATCCTCCTTCCCCTTACAATGATCTAGATTGGGAAGTGGATGACCTCCTGATTGATGAATGTTATGGGGAGGCCTCTTCTTTATCCTTAGAATAAGTATGTGTTTGTTGTGATGTGTACCCCCACGCTTGTGTTATATGTTCTTGGATGGCCCTTTTCACCCTTATTGGTGCTTGGATATAGGAGTGATTTTCTTTCGTAAACCTTCTTCTATTTTTATCATCATTCTTCCTCTATTATGTGTTTTTATTTTTGATAAATTAGGGATGATGCAAAGTGTTGGGGGCATTTAGGTTTCCCTTTCATGTTGACCCAACTTTTTATTTTTATTTTGTCATCTTGTGTATTCTTCACATGGTCTGATATAGTAGGGGTTGATGACATTTCATCTATATAGTATTATTATACTTATATATATTTATGAGTAGCTTTGACCTTGAAATATCATATCACCCCTATGTCTCTTGTTCATGCTACTTCTCTTTTTCTTTTTTATCTTTCTCTCTTCTTTGCTTGAGTTGTCCCTTGTATGTGTGACAACATTACTTTTGCAATGTTTTTATTTTCAAAAAATATATTCATTTCCAACAAATATTTTCTAGAAAATCATTGCAAGATTTTTCAAGAATCACATTCTCAACTTGGACCCCAAATGGAATGTGTTTCCTTAATCATGAGTTTGCAAAGAAAGAACTTGAAGAACTTTCCTTCAAGGTGGGAGAAACTTTTCCTATAGGAGAAGCCTCAGCCTTCCCCACACAAGGGAAAATTTTCTTCCTTTTGAATTCCTTGATGAAGTAAACATCTTTTGAAATGATTCATTGATGATAAATTGATTTGAGAAAAATGTCTTTTTAACACTTTCAAACAGTGTGTCCCTTGAGTGGACCCTGTTGGTGTTCTAAATCAAACAATCCAATGAATCCTATAGACTAGCCACTTTCTAATGATCATACTCAATGGTGGATTTGACCAACTGACAAGATTTAGTCAAAGACTGAGTTCCTCTGTACTTTTGGATCTGCAGGACCAAGGTGGTTCGACCTATACAATGCCTAAAAACTTTATTGCAACTATACACTGACATTGTTTTTTATAGAAGATAACTCCCAATGAAAATACACCAAGGAAAATATTGAAAACTTCAATATGGCTAAATTCTTGGTAAACCGGCACTCACTTAGTAATTGGGAGGCGGAACACTAAACCAAACCAAACAACAGGGATTTAAAATGATTTTGAATTTAAACTTGTTTATGAGATGCATTAAGTTGAATGATAGATTGGTGCCTAATTTTGGGCCATGGAGTCAAACACATAAAAAGAATTCATTAGTAAATGAAATTCAACCAATGAAATTACAACTGTTAATGTATTACATAAATAGATCCTCTCCTATTATCAATCAAATTCTTCTCATAGATCCAACCTACACATTTACAATCACAATTATCTGCTCAAAGTATTTTAACCATTTCATTGAAACAGAACCATGAACAGACAAAACAATCTCATGAAATTGAGATGACAAACCCAAGAATAATCTATATTATTGAATTCATATGACTTAAACTATACAATTTTGGAGAAAATTTGATGACATTCATGAATGTGGAGATAATTTGAAGACATTCATGATTTATTTGCACAATCTGGCTGAATTTACTCATGAAATTAGCAATTACAATTTATAGACTCAATTCATGACTTGAACTCAACATTTTCTATGTACTTAGCCCCACACAAGAATTCAAAACCCTTTACAATTAGAGAAAAAGGGAAGATATAGAAGAATATAAGGCTCCAAAAGTTGATCTATTGAAGACTTTTGGTAGCTTCATTCCCGTTGATCAGCAAAATGAAGAGAATCTCTCCTCTCTCTTCCATTCAACGAACTTTGCCTCTCAATTTTCCTTTGCTTCAAGTTGTTCAATAACAGAAAATTTCCCCATGTGGAGAATTTCACTCCACTTACTCTGTTGTGTAAAAATGCCTCTTCTTGCCCATGAAAACTCTTGTGAAAGCCTTTAATTTTCTCATTACTTGTTGCACATTAAACTTTCAATTTCAAACCAATAATAATGCTATGTGTCTATAAAGTGAACAATAAATTCACTTTATCATAGTGAATATTAAATACATTTTATCAGGGATAATAAAATTATCACTCGTGTGCTTAATGTTTTAAACATTCCATTTAAAACATTCACTCATTCTCATGTTCCTTTTAAAATCTGCATTTGACTGGGCAATAAAAGATTTTACCTGTGCTAAATATATCCACCATTTCATTTTACACTTCCAACAAAGAAAATACTTCTCTTTAGGAATAAAATCCATTTAACTTGCACTCTTCACCCTCAATTCATTTTTAAAATATTCAATTCATGTTGGGCCCTTTTAAAACTCTTAAAACCTTTTCACAAGCAATATTTTAAAATCTTAAAAGTTTTTATTTTGTAAAAAGAAAAATGAAAAATCTTGCAAAATTAAACCATTGGTCCCCTTTAAAACATCACTTGTACATTTAACATTCCCTAGCCTACACTTCATGTGGCAAGTTTTTGCTAATCCCACGGGAGTTGAAGAGTGAGAGGTTTGGACCTGTGAGATAGTAGGGAAGGGCTGAGATGTGGCTACATCATTTCCCCTTTTCTCTGTCATTGATCACATTATTGCCCTAAATGTTCTCTACAAACTCCATTTTTTTGTTCCCATGGAAATGGTGGTGGCTTTGCTTCATAGGGTGCATTTGATCCCTTCTATCCTTTGTATTTTAATGGATGTGCATGTCCTACTCCAACTCTTTCCATAGAATTCTAAACTACACCAATCTTATATCAAAACTTGCACCCTTTAGCTTATTATCTTGCATCCCATTCATTCAGTGTGGAAGCTGCTCTTTGCAACATAGGCATGTTTCAATCTACACCCATACACCATGCTCATACTCTATCTTTCCTGGAAGTTTTCAAAGATATTTGAACAAATCCATTATATATACCTTGCATTCTTGGTGTGCCTGTCAAATGCATTTGCTTGGAATTTTTACTACTGGGGTGGGAGAGATACGCGTTTTCTAGGAGAGACTCCCCTCCAAAAAGGTGTGGCTACGTGTTCGTCATATTCTCACCACAAACAACTTCAATACACACTCCAAAGTAAAAGTTACACGCAACTTATTTTGGTGCCCTGACTGCGATAACATAGACATTTTAGTTCATGTGCCAATTGATTCACTCTGTTAGCAGGCCTCTTCAAGGTGCATATTGGTTGCTACTTTTAGAACATTGTCTCTATCTTAGTATTCTTCATTTCATTTGGATCGATCTCTCCTAAAAAATTTTGAGGAATTTTCAACAAATACATTCTATTTATTTGCTGCCAACATTTTCCCTCCCTGCCATGGTGGTGTGGCGTCCAATTGCATTTTCCTTAAAGTTTCCAAAGCATTTTTTAACACATTCATTTGTATGCCATCTTCCATCTAGTGCGTATTCTATAGTGATGGCATTCTATCAGCCATTTCCTATGCAAAATCCTCTTTATGCCTGCCGCACTATGTTCATTTTGTTGGCTCGTTCCTTGCAACACTTTGTAGTGCATACTTCATGTCTTTCAAAATGCATTGACATTTGCATTTGCTTAAAAGTTACTAAAGCTTTCAATTCCTTGACTTTGTAAACATGTTGCAATTCTTCGATTATGATGATATTGAGTATCTTTCAAATTTGTTTCAACATCAGCTTGACCCCTCAGCTAAATATCACGTAGCTGCTCAAACAACACAACAAAATATTGTGCCCCACAATACCTTTTTAGCTGTATAGAACTTTCCTATGCAATAACCAATTGATCCAATTAGACATCAGGGTGGCTACACCTTTTTCTCATTTTGCGTTCACATTACAATACATTTCCCTTTATTCGAATCCTTCCCTCATGGCAGAATATGAGGAACTTGATGAGCTTTTTCATGTTGCCAAGAGGGTTTGTGCCTTCTCTATTTTTTGTTTATTGGATCCCTCCTCTGATGAAGTGACATCCCATACTTTGTTGTTCATTTGGTAATTATATTTTCTCAAAAAAAATTGAGGCATTTTCAACATATCCGCTTTGTGCACGGGCTTCTTAAGCCATTCATCATCTCTCAACTTAGAATGCACAAGCTTATCCTTGGCATTTTGCTAACTACACCATAGTATCAAAGTGTTTCAAGGTACCTATGCCAATGTTTACAAGGCAACCATCAAACCTCCATGGTTTAGCTCTACATTGTCTTCCTCTGCATATACATTCATTGCTAACCATAGACGAATTGGCTCTCTTGGTTAAAGTCATTCATTAACTGATCTTAGTTCAATTATGCAAATCTTCATGTAGCTGACCTTGTTTCTTGATTTTCAATTAATCAAAGACAAATATTAACCAATGTTAACGTACACAACTAATAATAGTCTCTCCCTTTAAGCATGCGATCTCCTTCTTCAAATGTAGCACCATTTGATGCTCATATCAAGTATAATTGAACCAAGTCCACAAATGGACCAACATCCATAATCCTTACCAAATGCCATCTTCATTAAAAAAATTATTTTCTAGACATATGTACGCAACTTTGTCTAGTGCCTAATTATGTTTGCACTCACTGCATTTTTGAGACAAAGTTGTCCCCTATTTGGTATCACTCTCTACTCGATGGCATGAACTTCATACTCCACAATTAAAAAGTGGATTTCACTTTGCATTTTAAATCTTGAAAGAAAACAATTTCACAATGGTGCAAAGCATGTCAGGTCCCCATGTGGGCCTGACTATTTTTTTTGTTTTCAAACAAATTTTATGCTCACACTATCTTGAGACAACTTCTGAATGGTTGTGAAGTGAAATGATAAACTAGGTTATCATTAAACTTTGTTTTTATGCACATTTGAACACTGAGAAAAATTGGCCAAGTTGGCTCTAGAATTGCTCTGGGAAACTAGTTAAACGACCTCTTATAGGAATGAAAACTTGAAAAAATGTAGGCATTTGGTCTAAGAATTGAATGCAAAAGATAGTTCGACAAAAGAGATTTTGAGGTGAAATTTATTAACTGTAAAAGTTGCTTACTCGAACTTTATGCAACAACAGCCTATTCAGAGCCAATTAAAACTCACGAAATCACCTCATTGAAAAAGTATCAAATCAACTCTTGGCGAGCTACCACTAGACACAATAGATAATTTTGGTACAATGATCATGTTTTCAAGATGGATTAGCTCCAATCATCATTCTACATGAGATATTGAAGGTCAAAGTTGACCTCTCTAAAAGGTTTCTAAAAATGCAAGCGCAAAAATGAACAAATTACATTTGGTTTTGACCTCAAAAAATAGCAAATCAAATCATGAGGCTTTGAAACCTGACATGGGAGCTCATGAATGTGTGGAGAATGGAGAGAAACAATCATTTTGACATGATGATCATCCAATTGCAAAATATTAACTTGAATAGGAGGCTACTTTTCAAAATAGAGAATTTACAAACATTAGAAATGTGCCAAAACCCTCTAGCTTCACTTTTCAAAACCCTATCAAAACTCATCATGAGAAGCTGAAAATTTACATGCCTGTTCACATATGTCACATGAGTACACCTTAAAATGGGTTGGATTTAAAATTAGTTGACTTCAAATTATGACCCTCCAAAGTAGGTCATTTAGGTAGATTTTTCAAGTGCACTTCTAAAAGTGCAGGGGAAATTTTTTGAAATGGGCACTTCAAATTTGTAAAATTTGAGAGTACGATCAGTGACTCCAACTGGGGATGTATTCCCCTTATGGGCAGAGCAATATTCTAGATCTCTGGGGAGTAGACCAAATAATGAGTCCATCAAGTGCTCTCAAATTGCTTCTTTATTCTACCTTCTTTTTCAACTTCACCTGGTGACCCTAGGCCACCAAATGAAAAAGGGGAGTCAATTCTTACCTCTTTCAAACACCAATTTGATAAAAGAGCTGATCTCCCTCAACTCATGCTTTCCTCTATCAAATGACAACAACATGAACAACTACACCTTTGCAAAAACAAGTATCAAGCTGCCTTTGTGCAAGTGGAAACTTGCTCTCGGTTTGGCTTTGTTATCACATGACAACTAAATCACATAGGCCACATTGTTTCCACTCTCTTCATTTTTTGATTTTTCATCAAGTGGAAAAATTTTAAAATGGTGATCAAAACCATATAGAAGCATAGCCTGATCACAACCATCTGCCTAATTAAACATGTTGGTACCTCCCAATAGGAAATCACATACAACATTATCAACATGTTCATAATCACTATGCATCTGAAAGTCAGGAACACTCTTAAAATTTTGATTATCATGTGGCAACAACTTATCATATTCATCATTTAAACCATTTTCAAGCTGAAAACAACTTTTTTCAATGTCTTGCACATTGGCACACTTTATGAAAACTTCTTCCAGCTAACAAAAATAGCACTCACATTCTTCTACATGGCTGATACTATTAAGCTCAATATGATCACTAGTTTGCATGTCAAAAGTAAAACTATCACAAGAACTTACTAGAAGATCTTACTCATCATGCAAACCATCTCCAAGTGTTTGTAAAGGGATACACTCATGCATTGGCACACTATGTACTTGTTCTCCATCATGTTGGTACTGAGAATCATTAGAGATTTCTGAGCTGTCCTCATCTATAGTCATATTATCATCCTCTGAACATAACATATCAACCTTTTCAACATCCCAAGCTTGCTTAGAAATAAGCATTTCTGGTTCAGAAAGATAATTTGATTTCTCATTGAAATCAGCTTCCACATCCACATTCAAAAACTCATGACTAGGCTCATTAAAGCCAACAAAAAAACTTTTGTCCAAATTTTCATTAAAATCTTCAAAACTTGGCTCATTAGATATGCAATCATCATGGTCATCTACTACTTCAAGCTCATCTAAACAAATTTCTGAGTTTGCATCAACATGCACACTGTCATACTCATCATACAATGCATCATTACAATCAAATGGTTGCTTGTCTTCATCCACATTATCATCATACCGATCAATTGGTTCATAATTGGAAAGATAATCAAATTCACATGAATCATACCTTGCACATTGAAGATCATCATTACTGTCAAAATCAATGTGACAAGCACACAAAATTTGAGGGTCATTCACATGTGCACACTTTTGATATTCAGTGGTCAATAGATTTGAGATTTGTTCATTGCTCAATAGATCATTGCTTGGGTCTATTCTTTCAACCACTTCCACTCTTTGACATTCACTTGAATTGGATTCATTATCAAATTGTAAATCATGATATGTTATGATATCATCATCTTCAAAGTTTGAAAACTCAATGGACTGATCATAAAGTGGATTTTCCCAATCATAGGAGATTAAATTTCTATCAACATTCTCAAATGCATGGTTACAACTCATCATAGAGAATAGGCTATCCATTTCTTCCTTCTTTCTTACTTTTGGGTTGTCATAACAATAATCCACATCTTTCTGCATTTCAATATTGAACTAGATGTCTTATTGAGTATGACATTTACATCCTCTTGAGGATAGACACAAGCATCTCCATTGTCAAACTGAAAACCCTCAATGATTTCTTCATTGCCACTGCTTATGGTTGACCTTTCCAACTGAGATTCATGGAATACATTATCACTTGCAGCCGATAGACTGACATTCTCAACAACATTTCCCAAATCAGCAAATTCCAATGTCTCATTATGGAGACTTGCATCAAGACTACATTCAACACATGTAAAATTGACATGATCAATTGTACCATAGCATTTCTGATCACATATATCCTCTTCAAAGAGTAAATCCAACTCATATCCCTCTTCATGTTCTTGGCTTGGAAAACTAAGCTACTGATTTTCATTTGGGTACATTTCTTTTGTGAGTTGTTCAAAGACAACTTGCTTATCACCTAGTGATGCTTCCTTCTTGTTTTCTACCTTCTTAAGTCTACATTTACTTGAAGAGCTTTGATCATTTGCATTCACATAGCTATTGATTTCATCAGCATGTTTATCCATAAATGAAGACAATAAACTTTGCACATATTCATGTTGGAGTTATCAATAGACACTGAGAGGGGGGGGTGAATCAGTGTCTGAACCTTTTTCAACTTTGACAAAGAATTTTAAATCTGATTTCCTTTTTAATGACAACAGAGAAAAGTAATCACCTTGAGAGCATTCATGAAAAGGGGTAAATAAAGATATGGCAACATTAAATTAGTCCACTAGGCAACTTATGCAAATATGATTTGAGTGAGATATCTTGCATTTTCCAAAACAATTGTGACTAACATTGATTAACAATCAAAGAATGATGATAGTGCAGGTGCAACTCATAAGACTGTGCAAATGAAGGTCAACATTATTGATTCACTTCTTAAACAACTGATTTGAATGCAGCTTCATAAGACACTACAACAACAATGCAACATAATGACACAAGAAAGGTATTGAGACAACAAACACTTTTAGCAAATTATAACAATTCTTGAGCTATGAATCAAATGAGTACTTTTATGCTTCCTTTTAAATTAGACTCTTTAGCAATGACTCATGCAAGATATTTTAAAATAAATATTTGTAGATATGAAGGAACTAACATTCAACAATGTTCAAACTGATAAAAACTATTACTCACAAAATCATCACAATCAAGAAGCATTATGACATCAAAACAAAGAGACCATAAGACAAAGGATTTTCTAAGTGGAAAACCTTCCTAAGGTAGAAAAACCACTCTTAAACTACCTTACTAGCTTAATCTTCAAAAACCACTATTAACAATGCCTTACATGCTAATTTTTGAGCACCAACTCAAGGAGCACCAACCCCTTACTCAAATTTCAGAATTACAATAACACAGAGGATCTCTCTATTTCTCAGATAAGCTCACTCATACCTCTCTATCTAATTCCCTAAAGATTCAACATGAATCCTTAAAATATTAAATATATATATATATATATATATATATATATATATATATATATATATATATATATATATATATATATATATATATATATATATATATATATTATCATATTACTCTACAACACAACATGTTTTCAAACTTTTATAATAGAGCTTTTTCACAATTTCATTTTTGATACAACAATAAGTTATAATATCACAGAATCACCTCCTTTCTCTTTTTGCAATGATAACATACTGTGTATATATATTTTCAAATATAGGTCTGCCAACAAAAAAATCTTCATAGATTTCATTTTTCAAAGGAATCTAAAACCCCCATTCTATTTTTAGAATATGAGCCAGTAGAATGATGATCAACAAATGGAGAATAATCATGTGTAACGCCTATACTAAAGGTCGTTTCAAACTCAAATGAGAATATTTCAAGTAATGCTTCCTTTTCAAACTACAAGATTTTTCATAACCCAAATCTAAATGTAGTGAAGTATGCACAAGTAATATAATTTCCCTTTTTTGAAAAACCCATATGAATCTGTATTCAGAAAACTTTATGTAGAAAGCCATTTTTGAAATCAAAGACAATGACAATAAAACCTTCACTGCAAAGTCAAAATCCATATCTCCACCAAATACTAATCAATAAATCAAAATTTCAAAATGCCCATAATGCAGCCAAGAATAACTAAAATCAAAACATGCATTTCTGATAGAGATAAATGAGTGCCCATTTTTATTCAAGAAAAAAAAATAACTTCCATAAATATCAAATGATGGATGTGATACATGTTCAAGCAACATGGCAATCAAATAAATACCAGTCAGATTCGATGCCAACAACCATAGTTGTCTAGTTTTGAAACTCCCATGAATTCCTTTAACCTTTGCCGAGCTTCTAGCCAAAGAGTAACGAAAAACTAGGAACCAACCATGTCTTAGAGTTGCAGCAAGTAATCAACACTTAAACACTGAGATTTTCTCTCTGACATAGCCATTATAGCCAACAAATCTAATAAAAAAAACAATAGTTACACTTCATCATGATGGTGTGGCTAGGGTTTCATACTCAACCAAACTGATAGCACCATAAAACACACTTTTCCCTAAAATTTCCAATACAATCGATGCATTTTCAAAACACGATAGCTTTTGCAGTCCAAAATAAATCAAAACATAATAATGAACAACTTAAAATTTGATGGAGTTCATTGTCCAAATAATGTCGACCACATAATTACCACCAAGTATTGCATGTAAACTATTGACTCATAATACTCACCAAATAATTACCACCAAGTATTGCATGCAAATTGTTGACTCATAATACTCACCAAATAAACTTTATTTTGAGTCAAATATTCTCATAATGTTGACTTAAACAAATGGAGAATGATGGTTGCCAAGAGACATAAGCAAGTAACCTTTTACTTGAATTGAACACAATATATCACCATTGAAAAATGCTCAGGGAAACCCGATAGGGTTAATTCCATATAGATATCGACCCCACAATTCATTAGCATGGATGCTGACAATAGAGTCAATGTGATAACCAATATCGATTATCAAGGCTAAGACATATCAAAACTGATACAATCAAAAATTTAAATGAACTATATGAAATATGGTAAGCCCGAGTGAGGTCAAAATACACTAAGTGTAATATGCAATGTAAACCATATCTCATGTGAAGAACCCGATTACTAAAAAAAGCCAAGTCAAAGCCATGTGTGACTTTACCTTCAATAGAGTGTCTTGAAAAAGCTCAATAATAATTGAATATCATATGCCAAGATAAACCTAATAGATAACAGTGAAGCCAAAATCATACTGAAAAATGATATACCTGAATGACCTATCAAGATAGCAATATCGTTTATCACAAAAGCTAATGCATTCCCTATCACAATGATCATCATATGAATAACTTGTATCAAGCCTTATCAACACTGTTAGTAACCATAACCATTTGAAGATATATTGCATTCATAAATCTGAACCAAAATTCTCATGAGAATCAACATGAACCTGAATCATAATGATTATCCATCTGCAATAGCCAAGGGGAATCAAATATGTATCATGTCAAGACAACTAAAAACTAAATATGGAGAGCATAAAGATCTTGAGAGACCAAATTTGAAGCAGTCAAATCATGAGACCCAAATAAGTGATTTTGTCATCAAGGAAAAACCATGAACACAGCTAAGATCCAACAATTCATTCCTTTATTTCTCCAAATTATCTAAAAAGGTGTAATCCATCTGCATACTCAATGTTCTAAAATATTTTAACAATGCACTAGATCCCTCTTCAAAGGCTTCAAATTACATATGAATACAATCTAGAGTACTAGGTCTTAAATTCTTTAGGATTAGTGAGAGAGCAACAACAAATATATGACAGAAATCAATGCTTGACTCTTCATTTTTTTTTAATGCTTCAACCTTGTGACAAGGTCAAAAGGGTCTCTTGCAAATTTTTTTCTATAAGCATTCACTAATTTATCCCAACAAGGAAATGAATTCTTAGGAAAAATTAAATACCAGTCCCTAGCTCTTGCTTCAAGAGATCTGACAAAAAATCTCATCCACATATCCTGATATCCAAATGAATGTTTCTCCATGAAGTTGGAAAAACTTTTGACATGTGTATCTCCTTCACAAACCTTGTATCCATTAAATATAAGCATCTTCTTATAGACTTGGATTGGCATACTCTTAGTTTTTAATCAACCCATGAAAAAACTAATTGAGCATATAATGGATCAAAGGAATTGACAAAAGGTGCATTATCTTGGAAAATAGACACATTATGATTGTCTCTTAACTAGGCTTGTTAAAAAATCCAGTGCCCTTTTATCTATCTCTTTAATTCCTCTTTCAAATACATCTTTCCATCTCGGACTGAATCTAGGCTTGTTCACTCTTAGGTTCTTATACTTTGGGGTGCCAAATGTTTAAGGATTATCAGATTTCTAACACTTCTTGACAAGTTGTCTCAAAGTGTCTATAGGTATGGCTATTTTATCTTGATGATCCATAGATATTTACAAATTAAGGCTCAACTAATTGCACATAATCTTGACCATTACCATATGAAGGATTACTATGACAATTGTTGACATGGTAATAACCTAGACTTGAAACGTATGATAATGCAAATGGATGGGAATCCCTAAGATATACAAATGCATTCTAACCATCCACACTATAAAATATTTGAGCACTAGACAAAAATATTTCAATGGAACTATAATCACATTCAATATAATAGATCCAACAAATGGGAGTGTGCAAATTCAATATTACTATCATTTCCCTTTGTTAGTGCTAATTCACTAAATAGGGAACAAATTTTTTTCCCAAGATGTTCAAATATGGTTTTCATACACAATTTTCTTGAAAAAAAAGGTGAAGAATACCTGGAAATACTGCAGCTATTGCAAATTTTCTTCCTAATTGGAAATATTGTAGATCTAGAACTGTATTCACCTCTTCAATAGGTTCTTCTGACAGAGTCACCACCTCTCTTCATAGATGATTGAACTTCAAACAGTAGGAAGCTCTTTCACATGTAAATTTTCCTTTGAGTTCCTTTCACTAGCAGAGCACCATAGATGATGAAATTTTTAGGTTCACTGCAACAATTCCTTCTCCAGGTTTGAATTCCTCCAATATTTGAACCAAATACAGTATGGAAAATAATATAACTCTGTTTCTAAACATCCTACAACTAGAGATTCTCAAATTCTCCCCAGCAGAGTTGCCATTTTGTTGGTGTTGTAAATCAAAAAATCTAATGAATTCTATAGACTAGCCACTTTCTAATGATCAGACTCAATGGTGGATTTTGCCAACTAACAAGATTTATCAAAGATTGAGATCTTTTGCACTTTTGGCTATGCAGGACCAAGGTGGGTCAACCTATACAATGCCTAAAAACTTTAATGCAACTATACATTGACATTTCTCTTTATAGTAGATAACTCCCAATGAAATACACCAAGGAAAGTATTGACAACTTCAAATATGGCTAAATTCTTGGTAAATCAACACTCACTCAGTAATTGGGAGGCATAACACTAAACCAAACCAAACAACATGGATTTAAAATGATTTTTAATTTAAACTTGTTTTTGAGATACATTAACCTAAATGACAGATCAATGCCTAATTCTAGGCCATGGAGTCAAACACATAAAAAGAATTCATCAGTAAATGAAATTAAACGAGTGGATTTACAATTGTTAATGTATTACATCAACAGAGCCTCTCTTATTATCAATCAAATTCTTCTCATAGATCCAACCTGCACATTTACAATCACAATTATCTTCTCAAAGTATTTTAACCATTTCATTAAAATAGAACCATGAACAGACAAAAAAACTCATGAAATTGAGATGAAAAACCCAAGAATACTTTGTATTATTGAATTCATATGACTTAAACTATACAAGTTTGGAGAAAGTTTGATGACATTCATGACTGTGGAGACAATTTGAAGACATTTATGATTTATTTTCATTAACTCACTGATATTTACTCATGAAATTAACAACTACAATTTATAGACTCAATTCCTGACTTGAACTCAGCATTTTCTATCTACCTAGTCCCACACAAGAATTTAGAACCTTTTACAATGAGAGAAAAAGAGAAGATATAGAAGAATAGAAGGCTCCAGAAGTTGATCTATTGAAAACATCTAGCAACTCCATCCTCGTTGATCATCAAAATGAAAATAATCTCTCCTCTTTCTTCCTTGCAATAAACTTTGCCTCTCAATTTCATTTGCTTCAAGTTGTTCATCAACATAAAATTTCCCCGTGTGGATAATTTCACTCCACTTACTCTACTGTGTAAAAATGCCTTTGTTTACCTATGAAAACTCCTGTGAAAGCCTTTTATTTTCTCATTACTTGCTCAACATTAAAATTTCAATTTCTAGCCAATAATAATGCTCTATGTCTACAAAGTGAACAATAAATTCACTTTATCATTGTGAATATTAAATACACTTTATGAGGGATAATAAAATTATAACCCATGCACTTAACTTTTTAAACATTCCATTTAAAACATTCACTCATTCTCATGTGCCTTTTAAAATTGGCATTTAACCGGGCAATTAAAATATTTTACCCGTGCTTTATAACCACCATTTCATTTTACACTTCCAACAAAGCAAATACTTCTCTTTAAGAATAAAATCCATTTAACTTGCACTCTTTACCCTCAATTCATTTTTAAAATATTCAACTCCGTAAAACTTACGAAGCACTTTACCTTTTAAGTCTCCATTATCTTAAAATATGAGGGTATTTTAAATATCATGTCGGGCCCTTTTAAAATTCTTAAAACCTTTTCACAAGAAATATTTTAAAATCTTAAATTTTTTTCTTTTGTAAAAAGAAAAATAAAAACTCTTGCAAAATTAAACCATTGGTCCCCTTTAAAACATCACTCATGCATTTAACACACCCTGGCCCACACTCCACGTAGTAAGTTTTTGTTAATCCAGCGGGAGTTAAAGAGTGAGTGGTTTGGACCCGTGAGATAGCGGGGAAGGGCTGAGATGTGGCTGCATCGTTTCCCCTTTTCTCTATCATTGATCACATTTTTTCCCTAAATCTTCTCTGCAAACTCCATTTTGTTTGTTCCCATGGCAATGGTAGTGGCTCTGCTCCACAGGGTGCGTTCGAGCCCTTCTATCCTCTGTATTTTAATGGATGTGCATGTCCTACTGCAATGCTTTCCACAACATTCTAAACTACACCAATTTCATATCAAAACTTGCACCCTTTAGCTTATTAACTGGCATCCCTTTTCATTCGTTGTGGAAGTTGCTCTTTGTAACATAGGAATTTTTCAATCTATGCCCATACACCATGCTCATACCATATCTTGTCTTAAAGTTTTCAAAGATATTTCAATAAATCCATTCTATATACCTTGCATTCATGGCATGCCTGCCAAATGCATTTGCTTGGAAGTTTTACTGCTGGGGTAGGAGAGATAACTTTTTTCCAGGACAGACTCCCCTCCAAAAATGTGTGGCACAACTTCAATACACACTACAAAATAAAACTTACATAGCTTATTTTGGCTCCCTGGCTGCCATAACATAGACATTTTAGTTCATGTGCCAATTGATTCACTCTGTTAGCGGGCCTCTTCAAGGTGCATACTAGTTGCTCCTTTTAGAACGTTGTCTCTATCTCAATATTATTCCTATCATTTGGCTTAATCTCTCCTAAAATTTTATGAGGTCTTTTCAAAAAATACATTTTATTTATTTGTTGCTAGTGTTTTCCCTCCCTAGTGTGGTGGTGTGGCATCCTATTGTATTTTCCTTAAAGTTTCTAAGACATTTTTCAACACATTCATTTGTACACCATCTTCCTTGTAGGGAGTATTCTTCAGTGATGGCATTCCGTTGGCCATTTCCTATGCAAAAAACCCTTTATGCCTATTGCACTATGTTCATTTTCTTGGCTCATTCCTTGCAACACTTTGCAGTGCATACTTCATGTCTTTCAAAAAGCATTGACATTTGCATTTTCTTAAAAGTTATTGAAGCTTTCAATGCCTCGACTTTGTGCACATGCTGCAAGTCTTTGATTATGATGATATTGAGTAGCTTTCAAATCTATTTCAACATTAGTTTGACCCCTCAGCTAAATATCACATGACTGCTCAAACAACACAACAAAATATTGCGCCTCACAGTACCTTTTCAACTACGTAGAACTTTCCTGTGCAATAACCAATCGATCAAATTAGACATCATGGTGGCTGCCCATTTTTATCATTCTACATTCACATTACAATACATTTCCCTTCATTCAAATCCTTCCCTCACGGCAGAATATGAGGAACTTGATGAGTTTTTCCATGTTTCCAAGAGGGTTGTGTGCCTTCTCTATTTTTTGATTTATTTGATCCCTCCTCTAATGAAGTGGTGTCCCATACTTTGGTGTTCATTTGGTAATTATATTTTCTCAGAAGTTTCTGAAGTGTTTTCAACAAATCTGCTTTGTGCATGGGCTGCTTAAGCCATTCATCATCTCTCAACTTGGAATGTGCAGGCTTATCCTTGGAATTTTGCTAACTACACCATAGTAGCAAAGCGTTTCAAGGTACTTGTGCCAATGTTTACAAGGCAACCATCAAACCTCCATGGTTTAGCTCTAGATTGTCTTCCTCTACATATACATTCACTGCAAACCATAGAGGAATTGGCTCTCTTGGTTAAAGTCAATCATTAACTGATCTTAGTTCAATTATGCAAATCTTCATGTAGTTGACCTTGTTTCTTGATTTTCAATTAATCAAAGACAAATATTAACCAATGTCAACATACACAACTAATAATAGTCTCTCCCTTTAAGCATGTGATCTCCTCCTTCAAATGTAGCACCATTCGATAGTCAAATCAAGTATAATTGAACCAAGTTCACAAATGGACCAACATCCATAATCCTTACCAAATGCCATCTTCATTAAACAAGCTATTTTCTAGACATATGTAATCAACTTTGTCCAGTGTCTAATTATGTTTGCAATCACTGCATTTTTGAGACAAAGTTGTCCCCTATTTGGTATCATTCTCTACTTGATGGCATGACCTTCATACTCCACAATTAGAAAGTGGATTTCGCTTTGCATTTTAAATCTTGAAGGCAAACAATTTCACAATGGTTCAAAGCATGTTGGGTCCCCATTTGGGCCCAACAAAAAAAAAATGTTTTCAAACAAATTTTATGCTCAAACTATTTTGAGACAACTTTTGAATGCCTGTGAAGTGAAATGATAAACTAGGTTATCATTAAACTCTGTTTTTGGGCACATTTGAACACTGAGCAAAACTAGCCAAGTTGGCTTTGCAATTGCTCTAGGAAACTAGTCAAATGACCTCCTGGAGCAATGAAAACTTGTAGAAATATAGAAATTCGTACCAAGAATGGAATGCAAAAGATCATTTGGAAAAAGAGATCTTGAGGTGAAGGTTATTAATTGTCAAAGTTGCTTCCTCTAACTTTCTGCAACAATAGCCTATTCAGAACCAATAAAAACTCACGAAATCACCTCATTGAAAAAATACCAAATCAACTCCTAGCAAGCTACCATAGGACACAGTAGATAATTTTGGTATAGTGAGTACATGTGGAAGAGGGATTAGCTTCAATCATCATTTTGCATGAGATATTGAAGGCCAAAGTTGACCTTTCTAAAAGGTTGTTGACAATGCAAGTGCAAAAACTAAACAAATTGCATTTGGTTTTGACCTCAAAAAAATAGTAAATCATATCACGAGGCTCCGAAACCTAACATGGGATCTCATGAATGCATGGATAATGGAGATCAACAATCATTTTGACATGAAGATCATCTAGTTGCAAAATATTAACTCAAACAGGAGGCTACTTTGCAAACATCAGAAATGTGCCAAAACCCTCCAGCTTCACTTTTCAAAACCTTGTCAAAACTCATCATGGAAAGCTGAAAATTTACATGCCTATTCACATATGTCACATGAGTGAACTTGTAAATGGGTTGGCTTGAAAATCAACTAACTTCAAATTACGACCTTCTAAAGTAGGCCATTTAGGCAGATTTTTCAAGTGCACTTCTAAAGTGTAGAGGAAAATTTTTTAAATGGGCACTTCAAATTTGTAAAATTTGAGAGTTCCATTAGACTCCTTTTCCTTTGATGGGTTCTCGAGGGACCCCTTTGAAAGCCTTTCAATTTTTTGACTATTTGCATGATTGTATGTTTTCCTATGTGGCTGCTTCTTGTTTCTTGGCATGTTTTATCTACAGATTAACATGTTGCTTTACAAGTGCACCAGTGAAGCTGCTTTCCAGTCTGAATTGTGGAGTCCCCTTACATTAGGTTTCCTTCATGAGAGATAACTTGGGGGTTACCTTCTTGTAGGTTTACGAGCCTGTAAGACACTTTCATCTCATGGGATTTTTCCATTGTTGGTCTAAGGGCCTTTAGTGTACTTTGTGCAACTTCATAGTTCTATAGAGATATGGAGTCCTTTTGTTAAAAAATCCCCAAGGAGAGTACCTGTGGTGTCCTTTGCCTACCCTACACTTTCGATTTCACTAGATTGCAGTCTGCTTCCTTGACAGTTCAGGTATACATTCCTAACCCTCATCGATATGTGTGCTCGCTATAGTAGGGGAAAATTTTATAGGAGAAAATTTGCACCCCTTGTACAAATTCCCCTTTCACATACCCTCACCTTAGAAAATCAAATCCAAAGGATAAATTCCACATCACCCACCTGCCTTCCATCCACCTGGCATTTATCTTGTGTGTCGGTGAGAGAATATTTATCAGGGATGGATGTGTGGCACACAAACATCTCTGCGGAGTGCTAGCATCCCTAATGGAATCTTGTGTTTGAAGTTGGTAGAGGCATTACACACCTAATTAGGGTTGAATTGTAATGTCCCTCTTTGACCAACCAACCTGAACATGCTTTATTCCTTCTCATCCCACCTTCAAAAACATTTATTCTCACTTTATTTTAGGCTCTAGACATTCACATTCGATCTCTCAAGAAAATTCATGGCATTCTAGCACTTCATTTTGAGCATTGCAACAGTATTCACACTCCATCAACTCCACATTGCAAGTGTGAGGCAACCATATAAGTTATGGGATTGGAGTCTTGTGAGACCTCCCTTCATCACCGCTGCAACTGTTGTAACTTTTTGAAGTCCAAACCTTGCATTCTACCTCCATTCTCTAGTGATATTTTGTGTGGAGGTGGTAATGCTTCACTCCTCTCCTTTGTGTTTTGATAGGGTAACATAGTATTGTTTTGTAGTGTTCATTGCAATCTTTCTTTCTACTTTCTTTATCACATATTCTACTTCATTTCTTTTTGGCTATCTATGGAGGTGGAAACACCAAAATGGGGGTTTGACTAAGGTAGGCCCCTATACATGCCCAAAAATTTTCCCCTTTGGCTTGTGTGTAGGTGAATGTGTGCATGAAGCTAGCTAACGAATCGACAATTTTTTGAGATCATCTTCATCACCCTAGCTTTTATCTACTTGCTTTATCATCTTCATCTTTTTTTTTGTACTTTCTCATTCTATTTTTCTTGTCAAAATCAATTAGCTAGGTTTTCAGTAAGTTTTTAGGTAGCCTTTACTATACTTTGTATTTTTTTTCTGCACAAGCACCAACGTGCCAGAGAGATGTCAGCACATTGTGCTATCATATCAGAACTATGCTACCATCCTCAGACATAGAGTTGTTTGAGGTGTAGTACTGAATCTAAAAAATAGCTCACCTGGTCTAAACCTAATGTTTGGGTCTATAGAGTGACATAATTACTACATAGTGCTCTTTATTCTTGATCCTCACCCCAAGAAATTCTTTATAGTGAGGTAAGTTAGGGCAGCCCTCTACTCTTGGCTATCTATGACTTGGAGCCTTGACATGGTTGGTCCCCCTCTCTTACACATGTGACTATGCTTTTCCATTCACTGTTCTTAGTTATCACATGGTTTTTCATTTGAATGGTCTCCAAGGGTTTCACTAATAAACCCTTCCAATGCATTCCTATTAGACTGTCCTCCAAATCAATTTGCTTTTATTGGCAAAAGGACTAAAAATAGCTTGATTTTTTCAAGGAAATATTTTTTTTTGAGGAGGGAAGTTTCTAGTTGTGGCCTTTGCATGCCAAAATGAATGCTATTTCCCTTTTTTGCTACATCATAGAGGCAAGTTGTAGAGTTTATGGGAAGACATCTAAGTTTCACCCAACTAGAATCATGGATCAATGTCATGGCAACATTTTTGGGCATTTACAACTTTCATTTGCTCAGTTGGTTTTCCTTTTTTTGGAGTTGCTTGGTTTCATTTATGAATTACAAAAAGAAAAAAGGGGAGTTCTTTTCTTCATTCTTGCATATGATGGTGTTTTTCAATTGCTTTAAGGCTCTTTCCTTTGTACATGCGGGCTAGGGTTTGTTATTTGTATCTTAAGAATACTGGTTCATGTTAAGATACTGTCTTTTGTTCATTTTTTTAAGAAGATGGAGCAACAACCATTGTTTGAAGAGTTTTTATGATAAAAAAATCCATACTAAGGTTGCCTTTGGATAGTATTGTAATCATTGTGCTTTGAAATATAGGGTACCATTTCCATTAAACCCTTTATTTGAAAGTTTCATGAAGAGGCGGTAGTTAAGGAATGGAGATTAATGTAGTTGTGTGTCTAAATGAGGATATAGCCTCTTTGCAAAGAAATGAGAATCAAGTCACCGTGAGGTTTAATAATGTTGTAGTGACTATGAGAATAAATGGTGTGGTTTTTTTTGAAAATGTTGATGTGAATATCACTATCAACATAAAAAATGTTTAGGTGACAATAAAGATCTAAGCCCTTGATAACTGTTCACTGTCATAAAAGCAAGAAGGCAGTCACCTCTTGTACTACCTTTTCAAGGAGAAATTAATGTGTTTCCACTTAAAGCATGGTAGATAAAGTGCAGGGATAGTCAATGTAAAGGGAAATATGGACTAGGAGAGGGTAAACAAAGGATGATTGCATGTTTAAGGTTGCAATTTCTTGCATTAGGAACCTAGGCATCAATACCCTTGTAAACCTCTAAATGAAAAAATGGAGTTATAAATTAGGGTAGTCCCAGATCATAAAATAGTGATAATCATGAATAAAGCCAAGAAGAGGCCTTTATCACCATATAAGGGAGGTTTCAAACTGTGAAATTGGAGTGTTTCAAAGGTTTTGACAGGGGGCAACAATCTACAATGGGGACAGTCATGTTTCTTCAAGCCCTTGTGGTCAATGGTTTGTAAATGATAAAGAAGCCTTTCCAGAGCCATGAAGGAATATGATGATGGCACTCTTAATACCATTTTCTTTATGCATGAAAACACAGTACCCTTCTTGGTTAGTAGGTTGTCAAAGCTTGATGGCAATGTGAAGGTTAGTTCATGGATTAAAGAGTGGTGTTTATTCTTTAGTAAAAAGGAATAAAAGTTTTATATGGTGACAATGAGGTTTCATTAGAAAATACCCCTATAGGCCTAGGAGTGTTTCAGTTTTTATTGACAATGATGAGGCAAGGCTAATAACATTGCCTCATAAAAATAGTGATAGTAGTAATAATTACAAAGGAATTCATAGTCATTGTGATGCCATGAACATGTAGCATTGTGTGAATGATAGTAAATGAGAAAGTGTTGGAGTGCAAACATATTGGTAGGCTTCTAGTTGAGTATATGGTCATTATGCATGATGAGGAACCATCCTCTATGGTGCAGACTTATTGTCACGATAAAAAGAGCGAAGTTAGTTCATAAATGGACAACCCACTATATTAAAGACTATCAAGTCACTACCAATGGAGCAGGATAGTTATAAGGGTTTTCCAAGGGAAAAATCTTAAGAAAGGTGATTATAATGAAGGGAGGTCATGCATAACCTATGGAAAGACAAGTAAGTGAGCATGGCTTTGAAGTACTTTTGGACAGTGAGTTTTCACTGTATTTTGAAGATCAACTATTAAGTGAATAAGGACATTTGATTTGGAGGATAGTCTAATAGGCATGCACTAGAAGGGTTTATCAATGAAACCCTTGGAGACCATTCAAATACAAAACCTTGTGATAAGAATGGTGAATGGAATGGTTGTAAATGTTCAAATTTTGTGCTCCCCTCTCTTTTTAGATGTCCCCACTCACCTGATTTTGGGCTCATGAAGATAAGTCATGCATTTTTGTGTAGTGTGATGTTGTAAACCTATGTTGTAGCCATTGAGTGAAGGATTATGTGTTATGTGGTTGATGGTTTGTTTTAATGTTGTTGCAATATGTTATGTCATGATAGAAAATGTGAAGTTGTGCAACCTGGTCACCTTGGTTTTTCCCCTAGCTTGCAGGTGGGTTGTTTTCAACCCTAAGGCTGGGAGGAGAGCTCCCACTGGTCTTGAAGAAAATTTTTTGTTGCATGTGTAGGAAACTTAGAGAGAAAGAGGATCCATTTGGAGAGAAATTTTTGTTATACAAACTTGTTTTTGTCACTATATATATATATGTTAAGATTGTATATGAAAGTATAAATATTTTGTTTAAGTGAAACTCTAGTGTTGGAGATGTAAATTTTTGTATAATATTGGCTAGCTCTTGTTATTGTAAATTTTTATTGGAGTGAAGAAGTCATTAAGCAATAGAGTATAGGTTAAAGTGAAGTGACTATGTTTCAGATGCTTAATTTTGAAAAGAAAATTCCTACAATATTGTTATGAAAGGAAAATATAGATATGTTCTTGTAGGTCAATTGCTTGAGATTTGGTGTTATAGTTAAATTGTAGAGTGCACCTTCCTATGGAATCCTTACTAGTTTAGGTGAATACCTTCAAATATATAGAAAAGAAATGTCCAAAAAATAATTAGTAATGATCTAAATAGAAGGAAGAAATAGAGTTAATTGTTGCAAAATCTTGTAAATGTTTTCCATGTTTACTTATCTAGAAGATGTGTATGTGTAACTAAAGTAGAATGTTATAAATTTTTTCCATGTTTACTTATGTAGAAGATGTGGGTGTGTAATTGTGTAACCTATTTTTATGCTATCTATTAATGTTTCCAAGATGTTTCCTCAACAATATCTGAAATACTGTTGTTATTAGTTAGTATTCTAAAGATGTTTCTCAAAGAAAAATACGATTTATAGTAACAAAAAAAATAATAGGATTTATTTTTCCTTACCATCATGTATAATGTAGGATTCTACCCTTAATAGTTTCTTGTGCTAGTTAAGGCATTGTGCGAGCCAAAATGAAAAGGAACATGCCATGACTATTAGTTTCACATAGCATTTAGATCATCACCATTTAATTATACCCGATTGTCTATGCATAGATCCATTAGCATAGGGAACCATTTTTTTGAGAGGTAGATATATCTATGTGGTGTGGGTTTAAGGCTCAACATAGAAGGTCATTTTCTAAAGGAAAAGATACATGATGTCGATTTGGGAATATAATCCCTCTAATAAACAAATGGAGATTTGATAGCCTATACTATAAGTTGGTTAACCCAAGCTATATTTCATTACTACCATAGTCTGAGATGGCAAGACAACCATTGATAGGAGAGCATCTCAAAAAATGAGTAAAATCTTCTCAGACAATCATTGCATATACAATACAAGGTCAAACCTCTCACATTATATTCCTACTGTTGGTGATTTTTCCAGCTAACCTTGGAATTCTCTAAAAGGGTGCCAACCTTTATATTCAAAAATCGCCAAGGACTAGTGGCCAACATAATGAATAGAGGTCTCTGAGGTCTCTATTCCTACACTTTAGGCTCTGTAGGACCAAGGAGGGTGTTCCTTAATGTTTTCATCTACTGTATCAAGTTTTAAGAACACTTCATTACAAATTCATTCCTTTTGATGAAATCACACTAACTCCATTAAATATTTGGCAGACCTTTAAATGAAATAATGTTTATTTTGCTAAGAATGTGGATACACTTCAAATATTTTGGCATAATTTTATAAAAGTTGTTCTGATTATGATTCCATGGCTTAGTACGAGATTCATTTGTTTTATTACTAAAAAATCTATAAATCACTAGTGCCTCATCAAATTGGGTTAATGGAGTCAAATGTGAAACAACTATTAATACACCGATTATCTAACTCTAATATATTTAAACTATCTTCGCAATGCTTTACATTGCAAAGACTCATGAACTATCCAAACACTACTTCTTACCAAATCCTTGTAAATTGTCACACTACCATGACTATTCCTAAGCAATTTATTTAACCCTTTGAGTTAAAGCAAAGAAATGAAGCCACACATTCAATTGAACAATTGACAATACAAGAAATGATCCTTGATAATTTCATTTATAATATATGAAAATATAGAAAGGAGAGAATGTAATTTGGATTTTGAATTCTATTCTAATATCAGTAATTGATACAAAACTTATTAAGATCATGAACTATATGACTTAAAACCCAAGACAACTCACCAATGAATTCATTACGTGTTCAATATTATCTTTGCTTACTACAATTGGCTTATACTTAAGATAAAACTGGACTCAAAATTTTAGACTAGAACCCCTTACATTGAGCCATGAAATCCCTTTTATAGTACAAGGGAGAAAAAAAGCATCTAGCTCGAAATGTAATTACATTTGATATCTATTTCAAAGTTCATTTCAATGGGGTTAATTCCCAAACCATTACATTAATCATTCCACATGTATGGGAAAAGCAAAAAGGAAAAATGAGTGATAACCCATTTTTCAAAGATGCCACACAAGCCTTCCAAAATCCATTAGCGAAATTGGCACATTTTCTAATACTCAAACTGACCACCATCACAATTATCAGCACAACTCGACGAACCAATCACCATAAAAAAAATTGTAGATCACACCATCCAAAAGACACATCATCACATCACTCAAAACCCCACACCATTAGTAAAGGACATGAGTGTTACTTGGCCTTGTCAGCCATAGAGTAACCACCCTCACTCAGTCGTATAATAGAGAGTGGAGTTGCAACCATAATATCATCCTCATAGTCATTTTAAGGCACTCGGGAGGTAGGGCACTGGCTAGGGCTAGGGCTAACTCATTCCTCTTCACTCGTCAAGCTATCAGAGACAAGGATAGGAGTAATGGGTTTCTCCGAAAAAACCCCAAGACCTAGACCAAACCTCCTTAATTCTTTTGCAAATAGAGGCCTCTTCTCCTTTCCTTCAGTAAATTTTTATGAGACAATCTTACTCCTCAAAATATAGGTGCTCCTGATGGCCACCTTCTTAGGTTTTCTATGTACACTCCTCTTCTTCAGAACCATAGGCACCTCGGTCAAGGGAATTTTATCCTCTGGTGTCTATGCAATTGGCTCATGCATACTTAGCTTCCAAGACCTTTGTATTGGTGAAATAGGAGTATTGGGCTCACTCATCTTCTCAAAATAGCACAATAACCAGTGCGGGTGATGAAAAAGGATGAAGAAAAACATTCTAGAAGATCCACATGTAAATGCAGCAAAACGCTTCAAGACTTGAGCTATAGAGTGAAGCCGAGCCACAATTGGCAATGTAGAACGTACACACAATAGAAGATGTTGCACCACCACCCTAGCAGCACTTGCACTCACAACCTCCTATAATTCTCTTTCGTGCGTAGTTATAACAATTAATTCCAAACTCTAGCTATAACTTGTGAATTACTTGATTCATCTACAAAAAATCCTCATTAAATAAGAGAATGTAAGGATAACTACAAAATGTTCATCTTGGCTTTCTCGCATGAATAGGAACTCCATTACTCCATGTCAAATCTCCACCATTGATCATTGTAGCTTTAAAACTTGATTGACAAGGCATATTAAGAATCGCTAGTTGCTTTACAGACCATACCAAGAAATAATGAAGTACTTTAGAGCAACCACGCATCCATTCACTTCCTTACCCGATCATTCTTGCCCTATCCATCGTCAATCATTTGAGTCATGGAGAAATCCAAATCATATCTCTATAGCATCACTCATTGCCAATTTAAAACTCATCTCAAAGCATCATCACACGATGGCTAAAGAGCCAATGATGAGTTTCTCACCATTGATCCAACCCCCAGAAGATTTTACCCAAAGATCTTTGTTCTTCATCATTCATCGTAGATCCTCCTCCCAGCAAGCTACCCTAACCAGCAATAAACCATGCTCATGTGATGGGGAAAACTCAACCCATAAGTGGTCACGGGTTCCTCTTTCAAAGGAAAATGACAACCGGTGATTGTGTAAATTCCAACGATAAGTTACAAATAGTGACCATGTCACTAGTCACATGTTACCTTTCAAACATGAGAGAACAACATGCGATAGGTGATGATAGCCCATTGTCATTAAAAATAAAACATCGCTCATCACTGGTAACTTTCCCAAGGAACAACTACATCATGTGATGGGTGATGAACAAAGCTTTTAAAGCAAATACAATAACTCATTGTTGGTTTTTTTACGATGAATGTAGCACAACCCATGATGAGGATCAAGCCTATAATTATAGATCTTAACTATTCAAGTGGAAGGGCATCACTCATCATGCATTGAAGGTAGAATTCTAGAACAGAACTCACGATGGGTGATAGACCATGAATGGAGCTTTCATAGAATATAAAGCCACACGTGCACATAAGTCGTTCATAAGGAAAGAAGATTCTTGGGTGCATCTAGTGACTTGAGAGATGGGGCTAGTGCAGAATGATGATGAGGGTCATAAAAGCCACTTAACTCAAATAGTGACCTGATGTAGCTATTTAGTAGGAAAACATAAGGCAATGAAAAGATTGGAGAAAAGCTAAGAGTGTAATGAGTGGTAAAACCCTAAACCCTAATGATGTTGAAGGAAAATAACTCACAGGCTTGAACATAGCAAAAGTGGAATGATGAAATTAAGAGTTCCACCAATGGCTCCGACTAGGGATGTATGCCTCTTGCAGGAATAGCAAGAATCCAAAATCTCTAATAGAGCAGGCCATCAAGGGGGCATTCATTTTGTTAGCTTCAATTTTTCAAAATTGGAGGCTTGATGGCCCCCCAAAGCTTAAAAGAAGACCTTTCCTCTATCAAATACCCTATTTTTCTTTGATCTCAAAGGACCTAGGTCTACATTGTACACTTCTAAGCAAAAAATTTCATCATATCCATCCCCATTCATCCCACTTATCATGGGATTATTTTTCTCATTACCCTATTGTATTGTAGGCTCACCTTGATATATTAGAAAAGTAAAACTTTCATATTCCACCTTATCATAGATGGTGACACTACCTTCAAGTTGTTCACCAAGCTGAAGGTATTCATGAACATCTTGTATGCCATATTGAATATCCTCTAATGTATTCAAAAATTGGCCTACAAGCATAGGAAAATCAACATTTTTCACCACCATAACATCCACTCCTTCATGTGGAAGTAGCCCCATGATAAGATCCATAAGATATGGAACCTCTACAAGATATTGCAATACAACTTCATACTAACCAATATCATTCATGTGATTATCCCTTGTTCTGATTTGCTCTTCACATGGATCAAATAATCTGGCAATATTAGCATACTCTACAGAGTTATCAAATAATTCCTTCTCCTCAACATAAAATGATATTGCCTAAGTATCCATGTATTCATCCCCATTTGCCTTTTCGGCACCCAAGAGTGAATTTCCACTTATTCGAGGGAAAATATCATCATCTTGAACCCGAGCATTTGACATCTCAACCATCTCTTCAAACACATCTCCAGATATCATAGGAGAATTAGCACAATCACCCATATCTCCCTCAACAATAACACTATATTCAAGGTTACCATCACAACCTTCAATTTTTTCATCAGATGGGCCATTGTCACAATTAAGAATCAGCAAGCTTGATTTATTCTCTTAATGCTTATTAGGCACAATTTTTTCAATCACATATTGGTACACTAACTCATTAGTATTTGCATCACCCCATTTTCCATTCAGTTGGGGAACTAGTAAGACAAAGTTGACATTTTGAAAAACAATCTTATCTAACTTAGTATTAGTTTGGCTCGTGTTTGCATTATCCACAACATATTCATTAATAGTGCTTAACAAGCATCCATCAGGGTTTTCTTCAAAGAGAGGATTTCCTCTTCACCAGTATGGATCATTACTTATAACCTCACTTCCCAATGCAAGTTCATTAAATAAAGGATCCTCCCATGTCTTCACGATGGTCTCATATACCTCATCCTTGTTGGAGTCTGGATCCCAATACACTTGATCATTAGTACATTCAAAATTGGTACAATTATCTAAAGAGAAGAGAGATGCACTTTTAATATCCTATCCATCATTTGCGCTCATAACAATTGATCCACATTCAAAAAATTCTTCACATGAAGAAAATTGCTCACTACTGAGGAAACAAACCCCTTCAAGGCTATTGACACATCCTTCACTTAAAGCAAAGGACTCCATCTCCACTTCGTAAGAAGAATCATATTCATTAGAAGACTATCTCAGTTCGATCTCATTCCTTTTTTTCCTCATGTGTGTCACATCATTCAGATTCAACGCATTCAAATCACTGATTGGTGCATCATTGTTCATGACTAAATGCACATGTGAGGTTTCACCATGTTCCTCCTGTATTTGCTCATATCCTATGACATCCCAAGGAGGAAAATTAGATAAAGTCTCCTCATCCTTACACTTTGTCTCTTCATCTTCATCACTACTGCCATGCCCCACATTTAGAGTACTTGCACAAAATAAGAACAATCGTTAGTTGACTACCCTCCTTCCAGTGCATCTTCTTGACCTAGCATTTCTATCCTTCAATTTTTTCCACTATGGCAATAGCTATCCTCATTCTAGAAAACAAAAAATGGCATATGACTATGCTTAATGCCTTATACAATGCTTATCCAGTCCATTACTTGATCAAGGTTATGTAGTTTCTGATTCTCAAGCCATTTGCTTGTTCCTAAGTTGTAAGCCTCACAAAACAAATCAATACATATTAAATCATTAGTCCTAAATCTCTTGGGTATCTCCATCATAACATCCAAGAATCTTGAAAACAAGTCATATGGTGACTCATTTGCAAGTCTCTTTATCTCATACAATTTCCTAATCTAGAGGAAATTTAATCAACCCTTCCCAACCCTGGTTGATGTGAGGTTGATGCTTGCTCTTGTTCTGCATCTATTGAGAGCAATGCAAATGTAATGCAAATGTAACATTTAAGGGCTCCTTTTCTTGACAAACACTTTTATTTCTTAATTGGTTTGGCTCAATAGTTTGGATTCTATCAGAGCCACCCACATTTGTAATCACATGTACCCTCATGATTGAGTACTTCAAATTTTTCTCAATATCCATAACACTTTGATATGCTTGCTACAAAGTAGTAGGCTCTTTATCCCTCAACAAGAAACCCATCTTACTATCAAATTCCCATAAATACACAACTAGGCATTCTGCATCATTTGGTTGTATGCATTTAGGGATTTCTCTTATAAATTTTGAAAATATAAGGTTAAAAGCAGGGATCAAATACTCTTTATCCCTTTGGATCTCCATGAAATTCTTCCTTGCAACACTTGGTTTTATCCTCTCACCAAACTATCTCATGAAAACTATCTTTAGTTCACTCCAACAACATATAGACGACACTGGAAAATAAGAGAACCAATCTCTTGCATCTCCTTTTAGGGATTGAACAAATAACTTCATAACCACATCTACACAATTGATCTCATAGTCAGCCATTACATCAACAAATTCCTGCACATGTTTACTTGTTGACTCTAAATTTTCACCACTGAATTTTGGTATTTTGTCTCTGATCTTGGGTGGTATGATATTTGGGTAACCTATAACATCACTGAAATCTATGGCCATGTACCTTTCAGTATTGAAATTCCTTTGATGTGAAAAAGGGTATTCATCATGTGTGGTTGTATTCATTTTGGTTCTAGATGTACAATTTGACAAGACACTTTGTTCTATCCTTTGTTAGTCTTGTCAGTATCATCAAAAGGGTAACCTAAATTTCTTTTATTTGAGTAAGACTTTATGATGTATATATTCTACTACTTCTTTGCATAACATTATCCAACATGTGGCATTCATGAATATGATAGATTTCAACATTTATTTCAATTGTACTTCAAGATTATGCAAAGATATAATTTGTTTCCCTATTTTAGTGCTATTTCACCAAATTGGGAAACATTTATGGCCTAGATCTTGAAAATTACCACAAATTATCTACAAATATAACAATATTTCCTTAGATTCATGAAAATACTGGCATTTTAGAGCAACTTTTCACCTTTGGTCTTGAAGTGTGCAGATCTGATTTTTTTTTGTATTCTTTGTTAGGTTCTTCAAGTCAGAGTCACCACCTCTTCTTTAGAGGACTATGTTTCAAATAAATTGAAACATTTCAAAATGGATTGAATTTTGGGTCACTTCACCAATGGAGTCACCATCAAATTTCTCACACTCTATTGCTACAAATATTTTGACCAAGTTCAAGAAATGTACAAAATCTGAACTAAAAGTCCATATTCATCACCATGTGACTCTGTATTACAACCATCAACAACTAGAGGATGAAAATATTTATCCCCAACAGAGTCACCATTTCTATTGGTTATTTTTCCATCTAACCTTGGAATTCTCTAAATGGGTGCCAACCTCTATATTCAAAAATCACCAAGGACTAGTGGCCAACACAACGAAAAGAGATCTCTGAGGTCTCTACTCCTACACTTTAAGCTCTATAGGACCAAGGAGGGTGTTCCTTAATGTTTTCATCTAGTGTATCAAGTTTTAAGAACACTTCATTATAGATTCATTCCTTTTGATATAATCACACTAACTCCATTAAAGATTTGGCAGACCTTTAAATGAATTAATGTTTATTTTGCTAAGAATGTGGATACACTTTGAATATTTTGGCATAATTTTATAAAAGTTTTTCTGATTTTGAATCCATGGCTTAGTACAGGATTCATTAATTTTATTACTAAAAAATCCATAAATCACCAGTGCCTCATCAAATTGGGTGAATGGAGTCAAATTTGAAACAACCAGTAATACATCAATTATCTAACTCTGATATATTTAAACTATCTATGTAATTCTTTACATTGCAAAGACTCATGAACTATCCAAAAACTACTTCTTACCAAATCCTTGTAAATTCTCACACACCCATGACTATTCCTAAGCAATTTATTTAACCCTTTGAGTTAAAGAAAAAAAATCAAGCCAGGCATTCAATTGAATAATTAATAATAGACAAAACAATCCTTGATAATTTCATTTATAATCTATGAAAATATAGAAAGGAGAGCATGTAATTTGGATTTTTAATTCTATTCTAATATTAGTAATCGATACAAAAACTTATTAAGATCATGACCTATATGACTTAAAACCCAAGACAACGCGCCAATGAATTCATTAAGTGTTCAATATTATCCTAGCTTACTACAATCGGCTTGTATTTAAGACAAAAATGGACTCAATTTCAAACCAGAACCCCTTACATTGAGCCATGAAATCCCTTTTATAATACAAGGAGCAACAAGGCATCTAGCTCGAAATGTAATTACATTTGATATTTATTTCAAAGTTTATTTCAATGGGGTTAATTCCCAAACCGTTACATTAATCATTCCACAAGTATGGGAAAAGAAAAAAGGAAAAATGAGTGATAACCCATTTGTCGGAGATGCCATGCAAGCCTTCCAAAAGGCATCAAAAAAATTGGCATATTTTCCAATACTTGAACTGACCACCATCACGATTATCAGCACACCTCCATGAACTAGTCACCACCTAAAAGAACCATAGAGCCCACCATCCAAAAGCCACATCATCACATCACCTAAAACCCTACACCATTAGCAAAGGACACAAGTGTCACTTGGTCTTGTCAACCACAAAGTAACCACCCTCACCTAGTCATATAACAGAGAGTGGAGTTGCAAACATAATCTTGTGCTTAGAGTCACTATAAGGCACCAGGGAGGCAGGGCACTGGCTATTGCCAGGGCCAACTCCTTCCTCATCACTCGCCGAGCTATTAGAGACAAGGATAGGAGTAATAGGTTTCTCTGAACAAACCCCAAGACTTGGATTGAACCTCCTTAATTCTTTTGCAAATAGAGGTCCCTTCTCCTTTCCTTCATTCAGTTTCTGCAAGACAATCCTGCTCCTTAAAATATAGGTTCTCTTAATGACCACTTTCTTAGGTTTTCTATGTACACTCCTCTTCTTCAAAACCATAGGTGCCTCTATCAAGGGAAGTTTATCCTCTGGTGTGTATTTAATTGGCTCCTGCATACTTAGCTTGCAAGACATTCACATTGGTGCAATATACGTGTTGGGTTCACTCATCTTCTTGGAATAGCATAGTAACCAGTGTGGGTGATGAAAAAGGATGAAGAACACAATTCCAAAAGGTCCACACATAAATGCAACAAAATGCTTCAAGACTCGAACTATAGAGAAAAGCTGAGCCACAATTGGAAATGTAGAACGTACACATAGTAGAAGAAGCTACACCGCCACCCTAGCAACACTTGCACTCGCAACTTCCTATAATTCTCTCTCACCCATAGTCACAAAAATTAATTCTAGACTTTGGCTATAACTTGTGATTGAGTTGATTCATCTACAACAAATCCTCATTAAATAAGAGAATTTAAGGATAACTGCAATTAATGTTTATCTCAGCTCACTCATGTGAACAAGAACTCCATTACTGCATGTCAAATCTCCAATGTTGATCACTACAAATTTAAAACTTGATCAACAAGGCATATTAAGAATCACCACTTGCTTTACGGACTATACTAGGAAACTAGGAAGAAGTGCCTTAAAGTAGCCATGCGTCCATTCACATCCTTACCCGATCATCCTTTCCTTGTCCATTGCCGATCATTTGAGTCATGGAGAAATCCCAACCATATCTTTGTGGCATCACCCATCACTAGTTTGAAACTCATCTCAAATCATGATCACGCAATGGCTAAAGAGCCAACGATGAGCTTCTCACTGTTGATCTGACCCCCAAAAAAATTTACCCAAAGATATTCGTTCTTCATCATTCATTGCAGGTCCTCCTCCTAGTAGGCTGCCATAACCAGTGATAAACTGTGCCTGTGCAATGGGGAAAACTCAACCCATCGGTGGTCACAGGTTCCTCTTTGAAAGGAAAATGACAACTAGCAATAGTGTAAATACCAATGATAAGTTGCAAAAGGTGACCGTGTTGCTAGTCATGTGTTACCTTCCAAAAGTGAGGGAACAACACGTGATAGGTGATGACAGCCTGCAGTCATTTAAAATCTAACATTGCTCATCGCCGGTAACTTTCCCAAGGAACAACTACATCACGCGATGGGTGATGAACCAAGATTTTAAAGCAAATACAATATTTCTCATCGCTGGTTTCTTTACGATGAATGTAGCACAGCCTGTGATGGGTGAAAAGCCCATAATTGTAGATCCTAACAATGTCGATGGAAGGGCATCGCTCATCCTATGTTGAAGGTAGAATACTAGATTAGAACCCATGATGGGTGATAGACTATGAATGAAGATTTCATATAATATAAAGCCACACATGCATGTAAGTGATTAATAAGGAAAGAATATTCTTGGTTGCATCCAGCAACTTGAGAGATGGGGCCAGTGCAAAACGATGGTGAGGGTCATAAAAGCCACTTAATTCAAATGGTGACCCGATGTAGCAAGTCAATAGGTAAACATAAGCCAATGAAAAGATTGGGGAAAAGGTAAGAGTGAAATGAGTGGTAAAACCCTAAACCCCAATGATACTAAAGGAAAACAACTCATGGGCTTGAACATAGTAGAAGTGGAATGATGAAAATTAAGAGTTCCACCACCTACACCATCGTTGAGGTTTTCCCTAATGCCCACATTTACATTAAAAAAAATATAACAATGAATAACTGGTAGCAGTGGCCCCATTGAGGGAGCCACAGCCTCCTATGGAGGTCACAACTTCCCAATGGAGGTCATCCCTCCCTTCTTCTAAGGAAGTGCTAGCTAGGATAAAACTTATATGTTTTTGCATCAAAAAATAAAAATAAAACAACATTTTATGACACCAAACAAACAACAAGAACCATGGATTCTATACACCCTTCCATTATCTCCTAATACATAAGATACAAAAGAAAAGAATAACTCTTTGTGCCATATCTCATGAAAATTTCTCCGCAAATAGAATATTGTCAGATCAAAAGAAAGATGTTTATAGGAAAAAGGGGATCTTAGGGTTATGCTAGGGTGCAGACCCACTCAGGGTGCCACATCACTTTGAGGAGGCTGTGACCCCTCAATGGATTCTACTCCCACCCTTTTTTTGTTGAAAAAAAACTCAACCAAATCAAATCATTACAATCGGAATAAAGGAAAAAAAAACAAATGGTGTTGTAGGATGCGATAAGCTTTAAGAAAAATGAAAGAACAAAAGTTAGGGTTATGTGCTTGTAGCATAGGGCAAAGGATTAATTTAATGAACTTTTATTTATTTATTTTCTTGATCTTGTGACCATGTATTAGGTGCCTATTAGCCATTTCAAATTGGATTCAAATTATCATTCAAAATGATGCATTGAGGGACTCACAAATTATTACTTAGTTGTTCATAAGAATAGAGTTTCAGATGGAACAAAATTAGGGTAGATGTGATATAAATACAATATAATAATCTATTAAAATGAAGGATTATAAAATAGGCACGTCTCTAGAATCACCTATAAACCTTATGCGAGCAATAAAAGTATGGTGGTCACATTGAAATACATTTAACTCAACATTGAGAGAGAGGCTAATACTATCAAGGAGAGTTAATATTAATTTTGATATGGTTAAATACATAACCATAATAATATTAATAAGTCAAACACTAATTTCAATATGGAAGGATTAAATATCAATATTAAGTCAAATATCTTCGGGAGTAATTAATACCTACATTCATGGATTTAGTATGAAACCTTAGATTTAATATTATTAAACCTAATACCATTATTAGTATTGGCCTTGCTAGATTATAATGTGAAGATTGACTTGATAGATTAATATTGATGTCATTATTGGTAATGTTATTAAAAGATTAATTACAATAGGGATGTCATCACAAATAGGAAGGTCATGAAGAATTAGTTATATATGTAATGTGAAAACTAACTAAATGGTAATATGTTAATCAAGCATGTTGAAGAGAAAAAAATTACAAAATGAGGGTTTTAAGAGAGGAAACAATAATATTATCACTAACATTAATGTTGATAAAACTATTATTAATATTAGTGTAAATATTTAATAACGTTATGAGTTGGCAACACTAAATGAGCTAATGTGGAAGAATTAAGAAGTAATATTATTACTCAGTGATTCGAGTTAGGATATTGTACTTACAATCGAGGTTAATAGGAGTAAAAAGAAAAATATTAATTATTTAGTATTGACATTAGCTTTAATGTCATCACCTACAATTTTATTTCTAATGCAAGAAATATTAATACTAATATTGGAAAGCCAATATTAGATAGTTATATATATATATCTGTAAAAAAAACAATGAAAAGATGCTAATGAGGTAAGAAAATGTTTGGACCTAACGATTTCCTTCCCTATGGTGTGAAAAAAATATGTTCATGACCAAAAAAAATTGTTGAGTTCATTTCTTGGGTGGAAAAATTTAGGGCATGACATTAGGTATTAAAGCCTAGGTTTTTCAAACACTAGGATCATTTGGGCTTAGCCAAATAATAAACTAATAATTTATACTTTGGATATTGTAGGATACCTTATAAGGCCAAGAGGGTAGCTCCAAGGGGAGAAAGTGGATGTGATATGCCATGAGATTCACGACAGACAAAGGATGCTCATCAAGGTGAGCAACCAGTGCTAGGACCACATATACTATAGGAACTGTAGAATCTTATAGGAGTTATTAAGTAGATATTACCCATAGTAGTAGATAAACTACATGTAGAGCAGCCTGAGGGTGAGGGGAATAATGCAAGGTCAGATGAGAATAGGAGTCCCCCATGCCATTGAGGGGCATGAGGAGGGGAGTAAGAGGAGGATTCAGTGCATATCCAACCACCACCTATGGTAGCAAGGGTCCTACAAGATTCAAGAGACCAACTTTGTGATCTGCTTCACCTTAAGCTACCAGAGATTTTGGGATCCACAAATGGAGTGGAGGAAGATTCATGGTTACTTATTCTTGACAGATACTTTAGGTTGCAGCCATATGGGAGCAACCTGAAGGCTAGGGTAGCTATTCACTTATTGAGATAGTTTGCTTCTACTTGTTGGTGCCAAGAGGAGTATAAGTACCACTTATCCATGGACACGATCACATGGGATACATTCTTAGAGAGTTTCAGACCATGATATATCTTAGAGCATTTCTATTAGAGGCATATTGATGAGTTCCACAAATTGTAATAAAGGGGCCTTACAGTTGCTCAATATCAGAGGTTATTTCTTGAGCTTTTAAAGTATATGGACTATATTCAAGACAAGAGCTTGCTTGTCAATTGGTTCATTTAGGGGTTGAACCCCCACATTTTAGGACTTTTACATATGGTTGATCCCATAGAACATAGGGTCACTGTGGAGAAGGCGTACATAGTAGAGGAGGTAAATAATAGGACACAAGAGTCTCGTGATTGGTTTTGAAACTATAATCAGGGCCAGTTGGAGCACAATTTTTTTAGTCCACCCCTTCCAGTGAACACTAGTACACAAACAACAATATATGACTAATTAAACTAATAAAAATTGCATATAAATGACTAACATTAGTCACGTGACTATTAATAGTTTATTTGTAGTCATTTATAACACCACCAAATTTATGACTAAACAATTTTAGTCATTTATTTAGTCATTGATTTTAGTCATTAATTTGGTCATATATTTAGTCATATATTTTAGTCATTAATTTTTGCCACGTGACTATTTTAGTGGTTTATTTGTAGTCATTTGTAACACCGCCAAATTTATAACTAAACTATTTTAGTCATTTATTTAGTCATTGATTTGGTCATTGATTTAGTCATTAATTTAGTCATTAATTTAGTCATTAATTTAGTCATTGATTGTTGTTAACTGGTCATTTATTTAGTCATTGTTAACTGGTCATTTATTTAGTCATGGTAGTTATTTATTTAGTCATATATTTAGTCATTCTTTTAGTCATATATTTAGTCATGTAAGTCATTACTTTAGTCATATATTTAGTCATTACAAATCAAATCTAACTTAATTAATTCTCACAAATTAATACATATAAACTTCAAGTATCATAGATATTCAAATGTTGAAGAAGCACCATGAAATGAAGACTAAAATGCTTGAACAAATATGATTGATCAAACACAAACACAAACACAAACACAAACAACACAATATTTATGAGTGGAGAAAAAACCACTCTAAAAATTTACTTTATTAAGCCTCATTGGCAAATCAAAATCTCATTGGTTACATTCAATGTCTCAGTGACACTGTACAACTTACTAACACTATATAAACATAATACTCATATTTTCATATACTTATACTATTTTCCCCTTCCTTAACTACAGTCCTTTTGGAAGGGTAGCGACCTCCTATAGGGGCTCGACCCATTTAATCCCCTTGCAAATCCACAATTTTCCTACCGCTATTGGTTTCAACTCCTCCAAACTCTTCCTCACTGGTATTCACCTTTTACTTCTCCAATTTGGAGCTGCAATCTGAAAATAAGGTTTCAAAATTCACACATCAAAAGTATATTTGGAAGTAGATTTTTATCAAATATTGTAGTTGCAAGTTCCACTAATTATAATAAAGATAAATAGTTTGACCTTTCTGCATCAACTAATGCAATTTTGATAACTTTTAGAGGATTGACAATGCTAGCCTTTATCATATCAATATACTCAATTGCAAGTTGCAACACAACATTAAAATTATTAATTAGACTCAACATCTAAGAAAGAAAAAAAAACTTCAAACATTATCAATTTAGTTTCCTCGTAGCTTTCCTCTAACATATCTCGAACCTCTTTAGATGTTCCATCCAATTGTCATCACTCCCATATAGGTAGAATTGTGTATTTCTATCAAACTAGCATCTTTCCCATAGAGTTAGAGCTAAATTCATTTAGAAATATTTTTCTTGCTGAGCAATCCAATTCCCCTAGCAAGCCTAACATATAGACAACCTCCCTTATGTTCAAAAATTTACAATCAGAAACCCTCCTATGAGATACAACCAATCCTATCAAATTAAAAAACAAGAACTAAAACCTTCTTGAGAATCACAACAACAATACCTGAAATCAATCAATGGTCGAATGTAATTTTGTCCAAACATGTAGTAATCAAAAGGCTCTTGTATTGCTTTGTGATAATTAGAAAAAGTGAAAGGATCCTGAAATAAAGGAAGAAATAGAAGGAATTATGCATTTGTTCAAATGAGTAAATATAGTGTAATGTGTTAATTGTTTTTTCTTTACATCATTTAGGAACTAAAGCATAAAAAATTGCATAGAGAGGATTTGAAGCAACAAACCTCAAATTGTAATAGAATCTAGTCAAAAGTGTTGGAAACTTGCAGCCAATTAAAGACAATTTCCACATAACCCATAAAGAAATCTATACATTTAAGTATTCAGAATCCACATGCAAGAGAATAGACAACATACCCATGAAAATATGACACAAGATATACCCTGGGAAAACCCTCAAGAGGGAAAAAACCCAACCTCCAAAAGCATCCATCTCTCATGTATTATTCAACAATAATATTACAATACATCTTCTAAGTCCCCATAAACACCATTGAAGCAACAAGCTCTCTCCAAGCAATCCATATGAACAAGCATGCAACCACACATCCTATGCCATGCTTCAAATCCTCACAAATGCTAACCAGAGCTAATCATGCAAAATTACATCTCTTACAATAACTACCTTTGTAGTTGCTTTTATAGAAGCAAGCTCCCACAAAACCACTAAGTGGTATTGCACAAAACTATGTGACCATAACTATGAGATTACAAACCATTTCTCATTATTTAATATTTGGTGCTTTATTTATTATTTTCCCAATATTAAATAATTACATTTTATCAATTTAACTTATGTGCCAATGTTACATGCAACATTAAGTGGCCCCAAGAATAAATACATTAAATACATAATGCAAGGTGTACAACACACCTTTTCCAACATTCTCCCACTTGTTGTATACATTGCATAAGGGGAACAAGTAACCTCAAAACATGAATCAAATGAGCAATCCATATAGCCACATATACCATCATGGAATCAAAGTGCTCCATCAAGATACCTGCAATAAGAATCAAAGTGACCACAATCCCAAGCATGAATGCTCTCATCCTCCATCATGCCAATGCAAAAAGATAATAAGCCATCCAATATAGAAGCCACACACTCTGTCACAATGAATCATAAGTCCTACCCAACTGATATCCCAAACACATACACTCAATCCAAAAGTATCAATATGCACCAGTAGTTGTTAAGATACACAAACCCAAAAGCTGAAATAACACCCACAGCAAGTGCCAATACATCCAACTATCCATACCTCCAAGGTATACAAAACATAGTAAACTGATGCCATAAACATATACACTCATAAACTGCAATCATAAACTCCATGTGCAAAACCTATCCAAGAATGACATACACATCCAAGAGCTCCCACTGCATGGGTAATGCAAATCTGAAAAAGATCAAGGCATACCAAGTCTACCAATAACATCATATAAAAAGTGTAAACTACATCATGTAGTAACAAGGAATCATCCACAATGATATGCAAACCTGTATATCAATCACCTGTAAGAAAAATATCCTACATACACCTCTAAAAGCCAACTGTGTCAAGTATGATCTCCTCCACAACACCCCAAAAAAAAAGCCATAACTACACCCAACTGTTCAATCTCCAAGATCAAACATAACATATGTATCATGTAATCAACATGGATGTAAGCTTCTCAAGCCAAACAAGATCAAACTAAATCCATTCCCAATGAAGGAAATAAGCCCAATACATCTCCTAAACTCAACATCAATGAGTGTAATCACAATGCATAAGGAGATAAACATGCCAACACTCCTCAAAAGAACCCTCCAAAACCATATATCCATAGCTCAATATTCTTATGCATGAGAAGATAAAGCATAAAACACAAAGTACCTGAAAGTAACAATGGGAAACACCTCTCAAGTGAAACTGTCAAGTAAACTAAGAGTGGGGAATGAGAATGCTCCTCCAAGAAATCCAAGTCATCATGACTCATCCAAAAACACTCTCCTCATAGGTCCATGTTGAACTCATGTCCAACCAAGGTGTAGGCTCCTCAGACTCCCTGTTGAAATCTCATCAAGAGTATCCATCTCAACACATGTCTTGAAATCTCATCAAGAGTATCCATCTCAACACATGTCTCTAATCATAAGAGAACTCAAGCCTGACCTATGTCTCCAAGTATCCATGAGTAGCTATAACCAACCAATCCATGCCAAACTCCAAATGCAATATAGCGCCATCATGAAGTAATCAAGCAAATGTCAATGTACCCAATACCAAGAGAACCACACAAGATCAATGTCATATATCCAATCACGAATCAAGAACATAACCATGACATCGTGATCTAACCATCTCCTTATAGGAGATCACATGCACCATAACATATATATACATCTTGGTCTCAAGAGAGCATGTAATATGTGAAACTCTAAATGCATATCAAGAGTAAACCATGACATCCATAACAAATATACTCTAAACCAAGAAACCATATCTCCAATCACATGGAGATAACCTTACCAAATGATGCATCCATGTCACTGCCAACAACTCCCACTGAACTATGATACTGAATCACACATGGCATCATGACAACCATCCTCTCCATGAAGATCATCCAAGTCTACACACACAACTAAAATGTCAGTAACATAAAAATAGAACCATAATCTCCAAGCCAAGAAGATACCTACAACTGTCAAACCATCATAAACATATCCATCACCACCAAAACCATCACTATCAAAATCTCCCACTGAAAAGTGTAATCAAGCTATGCATGACATCATGATAACAATATCCTCATGAAGATCAACGAATGGCCCTCACACAATCAAAGAACTCAAATATAACAAGAGCTCCCAAAAGGAAAAGTAAAACCATGATCCTCATACCACGAAGATACATCACCACAACCATAATTAGGAACCAATCCAACACCACCAACAATGCACTTGCATAAACCATCGTGACATGCCAAAGTATCTAAAACACAAGAAACATCCATGACACCATAATCACCACCAAATGTAACAACTCAACCCAACTGTGTCCACATATCTGCATAATCATAGTCAACTACATATATCTCATATCATGATTGTACCTGGTAATACCATCTCATCTCCTTAACATGACAACAAAACTAGCAAACCAAGTGACTAAACCAAGCCACCAAAACTGAACACACATCAACATTGAAATATCAATGGGCAAAGACAACCCATGTCCAAGTCATAAATGCAACATGTAAGTATAGACCGCCTACAACATTGCACAACTTGTAGATATATCAATGAAGCATATAAATCCAACCATATACTGATAACCATGTCAAAAATAGAATAATCTGAGATATACAACTGAGCATATAATGAATCCAACATCAAATCTCCAAGATCTGATCATCCATAAACTCATAGTATCACCATAGTCAAAGAAACCCATATACAACTTAGATAAAGAAAATAACAAATAAACCATGCCAAAATATCTCCAAACCTGATCCACTATATAGTGCTCTAAACAAGCTTTCCGTTGACTATTCGAAGTTCAAAATCCAACTCCGTATGCACCCGATATCACCTCTCAAAACTCAAAACAAACATGTAACTTTGAACAAGAAAAACACTATCAAAACTATAGAATCTGGAAAAATATCTTTCACCACAGCATAGATCTCTGAGTCAGCTTTCCAATGAATCCAAGAAGTCAAAAAATGGACAATCTGAGCAAAAGTTATGCCTCTCCGAAGCAAAAACACAGTTTACACCTGAGGCAAAAAAAATTTAGCCACCACTGGTGGCTGGGCGGCGGCCCCACCCGGGCGGGGCCGCTCCTTGGGTGGTGGATCCAAAATTAAATTTCATTCTGTTTAAATTTTCCATACTAAAAAATTTCACAAGCGCCTTTAGTAATTCATGGTGGATTTTATATTTTAAAAAACATTTAAAATGTTAAATAAAAAACAACAACAAAATTTTATATAATAAATTTTTTGTTTATGTATGGGGTTTTGACCCCACCTGCGGGGCCCAAAGGCTGACCGCCGGCAAAGCTTGGCTGGAAGCGGGTACCCTATGGGTACCGCAGAGTACTTGCTATCAGGCAGTACCTGCAGGACCGACAGTGGTTAGGGGGTCCGCCGATCTCCCACACTTAGAATTTTTATTTTATTTTATTTTTTTCATTTCAAAGTTTTTCAAAAAAAACTTTTTCAAATCAAAATTTATTTATTTTTTATTTCTAATTTTTTTTTTGTTTTGTTTTTGTGTAGGGATGAATTTTAATGGCAATGGAGAAAATATTTTTTTTAATATTATTTTGACATTCGTACGCTCTGGGTATGGGCACAAAAAATTTGCAATTTTTCACAGTATTAGAAATAAGTCAAATTATATATCAATTTTCTTCTCTCGATCAACCTGGACCCAACCGTGAGGTCTATTTTGAGTCAGGAGATCATTTGTGAAAGTTCACCCCCAAAACCCCCATTTGAATATAAAACCAAGAAACCTATTTCACCCAAAATTTCTCACATCCTAGATCCACAAACAACCCATTTAATTAGCAAACCCAAAACCCTCTAATCTGCAATAACAACCTGCAACACCTTCATATCCTGCCATGTCTTTGATTCTCACATGCAATGCATAGATTCAAACTTAAACAAGATTTTTCTCAACCAAGGGTTATACAACCACAACCAAAGCTCTGCTACCACTTGTTGGAAACTTGCAGCCAATTAAAGACAATTTCCACATAACCCATAAAGAAATCTATGCATTTAAGTATTCAGAATCCACATGCAAGAGAATAGACAACATACCCATGAAAATATGACACAAGATATACCCTGGGAAAACCCTCAAGAGGGAAAAAAACTCAGCCTCCAAAAGCATCCATCTCTCATGTATTATTCAACAACAATATTACAATACATCTTCTAAGTCTCCATAAACACCATTGAAGCAACAAGCTCTCTCCAAGCAATCCATACGAACAAGCATGCAACCACACATCCTGTGCCATGCTTCAAACCCTCACAAATGCTAACCAGATCTAATCATGCAAAATTGCATCTCTTACAATAACTACCTTTGTAGTTGCTTTTATAGAACCAAGCTCCCACAAAACCACTAAGTGGTATTGCACAAAACTATGTGACAATAACTATGAGATTACAAACCATTTCTCATTATTTAATATTGTGTGCTTTATTTATTATTTTCCCAATATTAAATAATTACATTTTATCAATTTAACTTATGTGCCAATGTTACATGCAACATTAAGTGGCCTCAAGAATAAATACATTACATAATGCAAGGTGTACAACACACCTTTTCCCAACAACAAGTTGTTGCCATGTTTGAAATGACTATTTCTTTTGCATTGGGATTCCCACTCTCAAAAACCTGACAAAGGAAATCCAATTACATGACCATAAGAAAGATACAAAATTATCACATTAAAGAGAGGAAACAACAAACACTCTACTAAAATTCCATTTCTGCCTCAAAATCTACTACTTTACAAGAAAGGAAAGCATTTTAGGGAATTCCAAAGCAATACAAGTTTTCATATTTTTTTATTAAACATCAATATAAAGACCTTTGTTTTATTGCTCTTACGGGAATTTTTTAACTGGGAATGAAACTATTTCAACATTTAGAAAATCATGTTTGACAGGTATACAAGGTATTGGAAATGCAAACTTACAAACTATTTGCAAAAATGCTTTTACATTTTAAGATAGAGAAATTTCATTATGTGGACTTTCTTTAATGGAAAAGACAAAACAGAGTTGATGACCATCACCATCTAGGTGTGTGGCTTTAGGAAGGTTTACAAGGTTGGTCACTGCCCTTATTCAAGGGTAAAATCTATTACTAGGTCGCTGACAATAGTGTCTCAACTCCAACATCCAAACTAGGTTGGGATTCTTGTTGTCTATGTAATAAATGAACAAAAAATGAATGTGAATGTGGGTTAGTGCTGTTGTAGCAGATTCTGGAAACATATATTTTGTTTACTTGGTCACTGTATCATTTTCTAAGTTCAAACACTTCATATCTGCTCATTACATTGTCGCATTATCCACCTGTACAAGTCTGAAATACATTTTCTGAGTATTTTTATTGCTGCCATTAACGAGCTATGTAGAAAGTGAATTGGATGTCAGTATATATATTCCTTTGTTCATATATGTGTGTGTGTGTGTATAGTTCCCTTTGTTCATATATTGCTAATATGAAATAGGAATATAAAATCTTATCTCTTTCTTTTGAGATTCATTTGGAAATCAATTACTAAAGTCTAATTTTGTAACAAGAAAAGGTGTTTTGTAAAAGCATCCTTTAAACTAAGATTCAAAGGATGCAATGTTAAGAAACAAATGATTCAACTAGGATTCAAGTAAAACAACCTTAACTACAAAGTACAACGTTATACATAACTCATATAGAATAGAACCTAGAAGCCAAAATGTAGCAGTGGGAAATATGTTTAAGAAAATATTCTAGGGAATAGATGATAACCTTCACCTTGTTCAATAAAAAAGCTATAAAATAAGTAGCTAATAGGTAGCCTACTTTGTAGACTTACCATTACTCTGGTATTGAGATTTTCTTATATAAATTTTGGGAATTTATTTATCATTGTGAATTTTCTAATAAGAATTCTCTATTTTTACTTGCATAATATATTAAACATAATTTTTTCCCATAGTCCATAAGAAATGGCATGCGAATAAGTTTTCTGAATACAACACCTACAATATCAAGCCAAAGGGATTGCTAGTGGGGATGAGTTTTTCTTATGGTTGTGAGGTGACATAGTATACCATAGCTGACACCCTTTGCATTGTTTGCCTCAACCACAATTGCATCCTTCCATCCTTGTGAAATCATAACCCTGGTACAGGAAAAGAGGGATATGAGTATGGAGGTGGGGTTGGTTACATTATTTTGAAATAGGGCAGGGAAGTATATGAATAAGTGTACAACTATATTGCATTCCACTGAAGCAATTTTATATCTATGCTGAATGATTTTCTTTTAGTTACAGAAAATATAGTGAAAATTGTATTTATTTGAACAAGTGTTTTCAATTTCTTTGCATTACTTTAATATAAGGGCTTTTGTCACACCTTAGGCCTCATAGAAGATCTAAGTACATTACATAAAGGCATCACAATACCAAGTCCAAAAATAATAAAACTTATTCATCAAGATTTTTAAAACCAACCTTTTGGATTACACTTTGTGATCCATCATCAAGAAGAGGAAAAAAAAGTTACATTTTGATCATCACTATGGAATTTGGAAATATCATGATTGTTAAAAAAGAGGGATTTGACTGGGAAAAACAAATCTATAAAATGGTTTTAGCAAGCCACAAAGGTTGTGGAAGGGTAGTAGCTTATGATGATAAATCAAACTGAAGAGCTGCAAAATCCCCCAAAAAAGTTACCAATAAAGTTAATAGGTTGCAAAATTAAACCATATCTTTAGAGAATTCAAATAAGAAGGAAAAGTGTTGCAACATTAAAATGAATTTCTTGTAGATTATGCAAGTTTCTAAAGGAATTTTGCACAAAAAACTTGATGAATGAATTTAGAAGAAAGCCTGCAATGATATATTAAGTTCATATTGGAAATTTGTAAGTTTCAAAAAGAAGTGATAGAAAATTCAAATTTCAAAGTAAACCTAAACATAGGATGTCAAACTTTGGAAAAATGAGTTATAGGAATACAATGTTATTGTGTACTTGAAAGTTCCAACTCCATATCAAAACTTAAGAATAATCTCTTATTTGACATTTGAGAATCTGGGAAACTAAGAAACATGGTTGCATCACCATGAGTAAGAATAATTCTGAAGTACAGTTCAAGATTTGGGAATTTGAGAAACATAGGGATTCACTATATGGGAACTTGAGAGACCGATGGGGGTTTAGTGTCACGTGTACATGAAAACTTCTAAAACCCAAATTCAAAAAAAGCTTCAATATTCAAGAAACTAAGTAATTGGGATCTAGCACCATCTGTACATAATGAATCCTTATTTGAAAATAATAAAAAGAGAGAAATGGAAAACCAAGATGCCATATAAAGAATTTGAAAATGGTCCAAAATAGATAGAAGAGTTGAGGATGCACATAGGGTGCAAAGAAAGTTTCATGTTGGGAATCATATATTCTTAAGAGTAAAACCCAAGTGAATCTCATTGATCATCAAAAGTTGTAAATATTGGCACCAAGATATTGTGGGTTTTTTGAGAGTTTGGATGACCATGTCAGGACCATGGTAGAGAAGTTCCAAGTTAAGGTCAAATCAGAAAAACACACACCTAAAGAGTCAACCTAGGAGATGGAAGATGGAAGTAAAGGGAGTGTAATACAGTAGATTTGAACCCCTTGGATATGTAAACATATGGCATATAACTCAAGAGATAGAGGGAAAGACTAATAGGCTGGGCAGGTTTTTGCTAAGGCAAAAAAAGACCATTTATAGTTCCAATTATGATGGAATAGTTTATTGTGGTAGGCACACTTTTTTTCTCATTTCAACCACATTTGTGTGCTTTCATCCTTGCAATTGGTAATTCTTTTTTAAAGTCCCAATAACTATTGTGCAAACTGTCTATATTTGAACTAGTGCATTCAATGTCCATGGTATTGAATATATGTTTTTTAAGTTCCTTTCTCAAGTTCCAAGCCTCCAAAGAAGACCTAGGTACATGGAAATTAATCAGTGAAATTTATTAGAAAGTGTAGTTCTCCTCCATAAGAAAAAATCATGGCTTGAAAACTACCTTTTATTCTTCATGCCTATACAAAACATGATTCCAATTCCTTCCAACCATATGTTTAGAATTAGATTTGTCATTTATTTTGACAAAATATTAAGCATTTATAATATTGTTTCATTATACTAATGCAGATAAACAATAGTCTTACATGTTATATTTCACAATGATCAACTTGGTGAGATAAACTAGCAATTCACATGAGCATCTCAACATTTATTTATCACAAGAACTAACAATTAAATAGTACTTAATCCAACATAAGTTTCTAGAAGCTAGAAAGAAAATGAGAATATTGTCACTTTTAACCATAGGAACTGGATATCAAGTCCCAAAAAGATCATACTAAGGTTACTAGACAATGATTTAAATAGAAAGAACTGAATTCTTCACTCAATATGCATATGCTCTAGGCTTCAACAATGAATCTTTGCAAAGAAACAGAAGTGAAAAATACTAGCCACTGGCTACAAACATAACATATGAGTCTACAACTTTTCAACTTTCAAGTACTCATTGATGGAAAAAGAAATCCACTTACTAATTGATTGAGTGGGAAAAGGAAGAGTACAACCAGTACAAGCTTGGGAACCATTTCTAATAGCGCATCATCAAAACCATAAACATCGTAGAACTCTACCTCTTCTGCAGGAACACCAGGGCCCCACATAAACTGCAAAATGTACAAAAGAAAATTAAATTAGCTACCCAAATGCAAAAGCCATTCCTAATGTAGCTTAGCACAAATAATCAAACCATAATTTTTGAAAACAATAGTTGTGATCTAAGCCTTTCATACACTCAACACACAAAAATTCTAAAGAATGCAATGGTCATCTTTGAGATGACAACTCCAAGAAATGTTGCATTTCCATACTAGTTCTCATCGACATAGAAGAATTTTATTTTTAAAATAGAATACGCAACCTTGTTGCTCTTAAATAAAATGCACCCAATGCTCCCTTACTAGCTTTGCCAACATTCTAGCCAATTGGGACAAGTATTCTAAAGAATGTAAGATCGTATATGCAATGAGAGGCATATTCCTATGAATATCTAGCCAAGACCCATATTCTTGTTAGGTTTAGTAAAGAAATATTTTATCAATTGTTTTATTCATTTTATTAATATTTGGATTTTGGATAAATCTCAATTCCAAACATGTCAACTTAATTATTAATATAGTAAAGATAGAAGGAAAGGATAACCAATAGAACTCAAATTTAAGATACCAAATAGAAATTTGATTTAAGATTGAGTCTGTTTTAGAAAACTAATTTTATAGACCAATGTAAACCATATTTAAAGGGATGAGATGTAACTATCTGCGCATACAAAAGTGGTGTAATTTGGCACTTACCACAGGGAATGCTAAGAAAGAATCTCTCTTAAAATCTTACTGAGTGCATGATTTTTCTTTGACTTGTTGGATGGAAACACAACTACCTCAAAGATATTTGGGTGGCCTTTGAACTGATGTCAAGGAAAAAAGAAAGGAAGATAGGGTATTTGGGTGGCCTTTGAATTGATGTCAAGGAAAAAAGAAAGGAAGATAGGGCTTTCCTAAAATTGTCATCTCCAAGTAAAACAACCTTAACTACAAAGTAAAATGTTATACATAACTCATACAGAATAGACCCTAGAAGCCAAAATGTAGTAGTGGGAAATACATTTAAGAAAAGATTCTAAGGAATAGATGATAACCTTCACCCTATTCTATTTCTTTGTTTTCTTTCAGAAATCATTTAGTTTTCCTCTAAGATTGTTGTGTTCTAAAATTGTGATAATTCATAAACCATAGGTTATGACCCATAGGTAACAAGAAGTTTAAAACCACCAAATAAACATAAATTTCATTTGATAAGTTTTGAAAATTTGTACACAAAGAAATAAATAGGGATCTAACACTATGTTTTACAATAATATCACATATGAAAACAGGCACAAATATGTAACATATGTGTTACAAATAAAATTCATTTCACAATTTACAAACTCTGTTAATTTGATACATAACAACACTTTTTAGAAAGAAATACAACACAACAGTAAATGTTCCGGCAGTGACTTACCTCAAGACTTTGCAAAAAAAGTGTGTTGTAAACCAATCTCCTTAGACTTGTTGTTTCTATCTATTCACAATAAAAGAAAGAGTAGATCTAAGTATATTGGATTTGAGATTTGTTGAAACAAAAATTAAAATTTTAACCACCAAATAACAATTAAATTCATTTAACAGTTAAAATAATTGTACGTGAAGATGCAACAAGTTACTTACCACAAGATGCAGAACAATATGTGTGATGTTGTCAATGATGCACAATTGCTTACAAGTGACAGAAATAAAAACCAATCTCCCTAGAATATTGGCTTCAATCTATTCACTATAAAAAAAATAGATATAAGAATATTAGAGTTTAGCATTGCACATAGTAGGGAAAAAACTACAATAAACAAAAAGCAAGTGACTTACCTCAAGATTCTACACAAATTGTGTCGTGCTCAAAGCGGAAATCGCTTAATAGTGAGAGAAACCAACACCAATCTCCCTAGAGTTGTTGCTTCAATCTATTCACAGTAAACAAAAAGTAGATATAAGAATATTGGAGTTTACCATTATTAAACAAACCCATAAAAAAAGTATGGCCAAATATGAGGTGCCTTTAAACTTTTAAATATATAGAAAAGGCACGTAAACTATTTGAAAGAATGCCTCAAAGAGAGGTTATCTTATGGAATACAATGATTGTAGGATATGCACAAATTGGATTTTTTATAAGCTTTAAAAAATTTCAAGCAAATGCAATTGGAACGTGTAAATACAAACTGCACAACTAAAATGGGAACTTTCAAAGAGGGTACAAACATCCATCAAACCTTAATGGAAAGAGGATTTTGGAACTTTCAAAGAGGGTACAGACATCCATCAAATCTTAATGGAAAGAGGATTTTGGAACATTGAAAAAGAGGGTACAGACATCCATCAAATCTTAATGGAAAGAGGATTTTGGAACTTTCAAAGAGGGTACAAACCATAGAAGCATAAATCGGCAAAAAATCGTAAAAATCACGATTTTGAAAAAATATGGGAGGTTGCCAAATTTTTCACTAGAAAAATATCAATTTTTTCAGCAGTCAACGCCAGTGAAAAAATCGTTGAAAATCGTTAAAAAATGGGATTTTTCGAGCAAAAAATTCATTAAAAAATGTAAAAAATATGTGAATCGAGGGTTTCTCAGGTTGGCAAAAACTTCTGAAGGCATCTACTGATTTGCGGGCATAAATCCACTATGAGATCATGTGTTTCTCATCAGCACAAATTTCTAAAGCCATCTTTGTTGGTAGCGTTTTGTTGGTTTCTCATCGTGGGTTCATTCTTTCTAAAGGCATTTTTAATTACTCAGGTAGAGTTGCCATTGCCATTGTTAATTAATTTTTTGGTGTGTAAAAAATTTCTAAAGGCCTATTTTATTTTTTGGTTTTCTTGTATTCATAGCAGCTCACACATACACAATGACAAGAAAACCATAACTAAAAAAAAAATGTTTCTTGCTTTCTTGTTATTTTAAGTTTTTAAATGCACTGTATAATACCAGCACACAAGAAAATCAAGAAAATAAAAAATGCACTGTAACTATGTTATTCAAAATGCCTTGTAATTGCAATTTTTTATTAACCTTTTATTTGTTTGAAAAAATCCAAAATCCTTGAAATAAAAACTTTGAATCAAAGTTTAGGACAGCCATCATCCACAACCTTAGTCCAACACTATTTCTAAAAATCATTTCACCTTGTCTTAGTCCAAAAACCATAACTAAGTATTTACTATGCATTTGTTTATTTAAATTTTTTAGGAGAAGATAAATGTATAATAGTATAACTTACAGTGCATTGTGTTTACTGTTTAACATTGAATTGCCATAAATTGTTGGAGGAGTAATTCTCTTATTCGGTTTTTCTTATTTTTCTTTCATGTTTCGTCCATTCACATCAATTCTTTCTTTCCACAAATAATGCCACATCAAAAAGACTTTGCATGGTCACATTGTACTTCAGTTTCAGGTATAATGAAGGTTAAATGCAACTAGTGCAAGACTAATATCAATGGGGGCATTTATCATTTCAAATGGCACTTGGAAAAAGAACCGAGGAATAACAACACTCCATGTCCTAGATGCCATGTAGATGGCACACACTAGGCACTACAGGCTCTTCATGCGATTCCTGAGAACAAGGAAAAAAAGGCAAGAACCAGGGTTGAAATAGGTTCTAATTCTACAAATACTAGAGGGAATCAAGGTCAGGATGATGATGCAAGTGAGTTTTTGAGGGAATCAAGGTCAACACCTTCTTCTACAACACGTGGCCCAAACACAGGTGGAGGAAACATTAATGCTTTCTTTACACCTCATACTACACCAGGATCACAAACCACTTTGGAGAGTATGAGATGGAGAAAGAATGTCCATGAACAAGCAATGAAGGTGATTGGAAACTTTTGGTACTAATCTAGCTTGCCATTTCATGTTGCTAGATTGCCATATTGGCAAGGTATGGTGGATGCTATTGCAACTACAGGTCCTGGGTTCAAAGCCCCATCTTACAAGAGCTTGAGGGTTGGTATGCTCAATGATGCAGTACGAGATGTTAAAGATGTTGTTATAGAGCATAAAATAGAGTGGGAAAAGACTAGTTGCACCATAATGTCAAATGGATGGACAAATAGAAGGAATCAAACCCTCATCAACTTCCTTGTCTCTTGTGAGATTGGCACTATATTTTTGAAATCCCTTGATGCATCAGATACTATCAAATCTATAGCTACATTGTTTGAGATGTATGATCTTGTGGTAATAGAAGTTGGGCCAAAAAAATGTGGTTCAATTTATTATAGACAATGCTACAGCTTGTGTAGCCGCTAGTAGACTCTTGACAAACAAATACCCGTCTATATGTTTTACCCCATGCACAACACATTGCCTTGATCTAACCCTTGAGGACATTGGAAAACTTGAATGGGTTAAGGAGGTATTGCAAAAGGCCTGCAAGGTTACAAAATTCATTTATAATCACACGAGGGTTTTGTGCATGATGCATACTTTCACAGAGGGCAAGGAGCTAGTTCAACCAGGGGTGACAAGATTTGCAACACATTTCCTTGCACTATAGACTCTATTCCAACAAAAAATTAATTTGAAATGAATGTTTGTTTCAAATGAGTGGGAGGAGTCTAGCTTCACAAATCTAGTAGAAGGCATAGTAGTGGTAGGCTATATGTACTCTTCTAGTTTTTGGGATGCAGTTGAACAAGTTGTAGAGTTTTTAGAGCCTCTAGTAAAAGTCTTAAGACTAGTGGATGGGGATAAATCCCCCATGGGTTATTTTTACGAGGCCATGGATAGGGCCAAGGAGGTGATGAGGGGTAGGATGCAAAATGACAGGAACAATTATATGCCGTTATGGGACATAATTGATAGAAGATGGGATCAGCAAATGCATTCTCCTCTCCATGTTGTAGGATATTATCTCAATCCAAGTTTTTTCTATGAATCTTCATTTAGAAATGATGATGGTGAGGTAACACAGGGCTTGTTCATGTGCATGGAAAAAATGTTTTCCAGGGAACAATTACAGGCAGCTATGGGAGAGTTAGCAACGTACAAGCAAGCAAGGGGTTTTCTGTCATCTATAGCTGCCATCAAAGGTAGAAATACCTTGCTACCAAGTAGACTTTATAAACCCATGACAGTCTCTATTTTTTGGACATGATCATTAAGTGTTAAGATTATTTTAAGATATTCTTACATGATATCATCTCCATGTAATGTGTTTTTGCAGCACAATGGTGGGATTATTTTGGTCATGAAACCAAAAACCTTAGATGGATGGCGAGACACATTTTGAGCCAGCCATGTAGTTCATCTTCTTATGAGTGTAATTGGAGTGTTTTTTAACACATACACTCCAAGAAATGCAACCGGATAACACAACAACGGATGAGCGACTTGGTGTTTGTTCACCACAACCTCCACTTGAAGCTAAAGAAATCTCAAGGTTAGACTTTCAATATACTTGTAGTTAGTTGAAATTGTATTCATTATCTTTTTCACTTGTAAGGCCAAGACTAATTCCTACATGGGATATTGTAACAGGTATTGTTGAGGATGATGAGCCAATTGACCTTGATGAGATTGATCTAGAGAACAAATGGATTGTTGCTAATGAATATCCTTATGCGCTTGAGGATATCAATATACTAGAGGAGGATGAAGTGCCTGGTCAAATATTTGAGCATTTGGTTAGAAGAACTGGAGTAGGAGCTTCATCATCAAGACCTGCTACCCTCTAGCATTGTTGTCATTGGCTAAATTCTATTTTTGTCACTTTGTACTTAGATTAGAGGTTGAATTTGTACAAAGTTACACACTATATTGTAATTGACATTTTTTCATATGTCAACATCTACTTTTATTTATGAAGTATATTTTGTGCAATGCATTGATGCAATGTAATCAACGATATGAATATATACAAAAAAGATCTATTTTCTACAATTCATGGGTTAAAATATCTATTTTATTTGCTCTCTATATCTCTATGCGATGGAAATGACCTTGAGTTTTTAGAAAATGTAGGTTTTGTCTATTTTTCTACATTCCTTTACATTTTTTTTTCAAATCCAAATTTTTCCCAATTTTTTCTCGAGTTTTTCATGATTTTTCAAAAAATCCTAATTTTTTGGTTTGCCGATTTTTTCCCCAAATGATTTATGCTTCTATGGTACAAACATCCATCAAATCTTAATGGAAAGAGGATTTTTGTCTGATGTTAAGGTGTCCCATAAACTACTTGAACCTTATATTTTTAATTAAAATTCTAACTGTTCTATCACTGTAAAATTAAATTGTTTCCTCAAATAAATCAATCAATATGCACATATCTTTCAGAGGTATAAAATGGATTTTGAAACCCCACATATTATCCACCGTTTCTAACCACTCATAGAATACATCTTATTAAAACTATAATATGGCTATTCTAATGTTTTTGGTGAGGTTTTCAGCTTGACAGTGCCTACATCTGTCATTGGACTTGTACACTAAAGCTGATGAACTCAACATTGGTAGTAATTATGCATTCTATTAATCAGTTGGGAATGTGTAGAAAATAATTGTAAGGAAATCAATTAAAATAAAACAATTAACAGGTAAAACAGAGCCTTTTCTAGAGAACAAAGGAACATTTAAAACATTTGCATCCCAATTGCCCACTTTCCACCAAATACTATTGTAGTTCCTCTTCAGCAGATATGAAGAAATCATATTTTTGTACACACATGGTTCTGCTTCATACAAATTTTTTGGTAAACTAAAAACCCATTAAACTCATTGCAATAAACTTATAATAAACAAAGTTCAAATTTCAGAGATCCTTGCTCTAAGAAAATCAATAAGGTCTTAATGTGATGGCTATTCTAATGTGATTGGTAAGGTTTTAAGCTTGACAGTGCCCACCTCTGTTATTCAATTTGTACACTAGCGGTGATGGAGTGGGTACTGGCAGTTCTTATGCATTCTACTAAATGGAAATATCTAGAAAATGATTGGAAGGGAATAAACTCAAATCAAACAATTAACAGGTAAAATAGAATCTTTGTTGGAGATTAAAGGAGCCTTGAAAATAGTATGTATAGGTAAATTGAGATAAATCCTTGGGTTGGGGCTTCCACAAGGGAGGTCTCACTAACCCAATTGGCATTTGGCTTGGCCATGACATGAAAACTAACCTTTAATTTTTTTTAAGGACTAAACCAGTAGGAAGTTATTTTAAGAATGTTTTAAAACAACAAATTGCTACAATATAATTGGCTTGCAAGGACAAACTTGATTTTGATACAACCGGTTGCCACCAATCCCAATAACTAAAGGATTGCACCTGATTGCAAGAGGAATCAAGAAGCCCTATAAACTATAAAACCCCAGAAAGTCTTACCCAACAACAAAGTTTTCCCTAATCTACTGGGTGCACAAACACAGGTTTCAGATAGATAGTAGCTAAACTCCAAAAGAGTTTTTTGTTTCAAAAGTTATATATCATACAGTGCCTCTAGTGCTTTAAGGGATCAAGCCATAATTTTTGGGGGCCACTCAATAGGAGGTGCATTGCAACCTTGGCCTGGGCTGGTATACATAACTTTTGAAGAAAATTTATTGATTTTAGGGCCTTTCTAAAATTTATTTATAGTATAAAATTTCTTTATAGAATACACCCACCTACAATTTTGGTTTCTTTTCAGATACTGTTTGTTCATCTAGATATCTCAGATTTCTAGTATTAAAATATGGCATTAAAAATTTCAACTTTTTTATTAGTTTTAATTTTACATCCATTCTAGTTATGGACATGAAAAATTATGTTGCCTAGATTTTCTGATAGTGTGGCTGCTTGGATCAATTCCCCAAAAGCTTTTAGGAAATTGTAGAAGAGCTTAACCATTTGCAGAAATCTCAACTCATGGATTTTGTTCATTTTATTGACAGTATTGAAATGGAGGATACCAAGAGTGTTGTTCCTAGAGATTCTTAGTTTTGAAGGGACTTTTGATATAGAATGAGGTGTTAGTTGTTGCAGTGCACTGCATGGCAAGTGGATGTAAAACTACTTTGGTACTCGCTCTCTGCAATGATAATTAAATTAGAGGTATAATTATTTTCTCTATTGACACTCGGTATAGTGATCTAGTTTAATTCTAATTAAATTGTACATGAATAGAATAGCTAGATCAATTGTGTTCAGGATGATAGTATATGAGGAAAAAAACATCTATCAAGATTCAAATTCTATAGATGCATTCAGATCAAGAAACCTGGGTGACTTTTGATAGACAGATTTCCATGTACATCATTGCTTAAAGGAAGGGAATTTTTGATTTAGATGTATACTTATTCAAATTATGGTAATTTTCTATATAAAACAGAAATGTAATCAATCTACACCTCATCTAAAATAGTTGTGCACTCAAAATTTAAAAAATTTATGAAAAGATCCTAAAAATTAGTTTTTCTAAAATGGCTTTTCTCCATAATCATCATTTTGTCTTAGGAAGATTGGCAGACAACATAGAGAGTCAGTGCTGAGTTTGGGTGTTGAGATCGAGTCTGACATGCACCTATGTTCATAATATTATGACATATATTAGGGTTATTAAGAAGCCAACATGTATCACACATAACCTCATGTTAGCTACAACTCAAATTGGTAGGTTGTAAGTTTCAATTACCTACCCAAGTGCTACTAGGATGCATATGTGTGTGGGATTCATATTATCTCATTTTCATCATGCAAGATATTGATCAATGTTGTGCTCTCTTATGAAAGAACTTTTGGAGTGCATTCTTATTTAATTTAAGTATTGTTGTGTGGTGTCACCCTGTATAGTAAAGAGAATCATTAATGAAAAATAAATGACTCAATCTTTACTCATCTGAATTTCCCTGAACATTATCTTTCACAAATATGGAATATGGAAAACTAGAAGAGGGAACAACCAAATTAGAATTATTCTCAAGATAGTACATACCAAGAGTATCATACAGAGGAACACAATAAATGCCATGGGCATTACATGCCTGTACAAAATACAAAAAATTAACATTAGCATAGAGAAAGCAATTACAAACTCACCACAACATGCAAAGAAAAATTAGATGGACGACTATTTCTGAATTACTATTATCTTCTACAAAAGAATAATCACAACGGACTATTCATGTATCTAGCAAAGCCCAAAGCATGAGAAAACTGAATTTAATATCGATGCATATCATTTTGGAGTAACATAAAATCTGCACAATTGCCCCAAATAGTGTCTTCCCTAACAATCTATGAAAGCAATTAAACATGTCCTAATAATCACTATTTCAATGAGAATGATCTCATTATTTTTTTATGCTTACAAAAAATTATTCTCAATTTCCAAAAACTAATTAGAACCACTTCATAGGTGCCAAGATAAGATAAAAACAAATGGAAGTTGGAGGAGTAGGGATTGTTTGCAAAATGTGGATTATGATGATGGTAATACCGAAATGGATAGATTCTAATTGTTGAATAATAGATTCAAATGCATTGTTGATGCCAAAATATTTCTCACATAAAGATTCAAGCTCCAAAAATTGATGATCTACATAGAAGAATATTTCCATATTGAGTAGATAGTATTGTAGTTGCATGAGGCTTGCATATAGGACATAGAAATTTGTCCTATGTGGAGGAATTGTTGAACTTAAGGCAATGAGCATCCTTTATGCTTAAGAATAGAAGATGCCAAAATTAATATATATACAACTATGATGTTTAAAGTGAAAAGCTCGTAATTCCATATTGTTGGAAGTAGCCCTCAAATATGTGTTTAAAGGGTTTATTAAGAGAAACAATAAATTTAAATGTCCAAAACCTTTTTATAAAGCATCACTATTTTATAACATAGAATTGATTGACAACTTATAAGTAGATTGCAAAATAAGTGGAATACTTTATAAGATAGTTATCATTGTAAAAAAAACAATATGAAGTTCAAACATTGTGGATTGATATTTCAAAAACTCATGGAAAAACTCACTGAATCACAAGCACTCATGAGTCAAAACCTCTTGGCAAGCTTTTGGTGGCGCCCTTGTTCTAGTTTTAAAAATCAAAAAATAAAATTTGTTTTGGACCCATGGTTTCAATGAATCAAACTTATCAATATAATTATACAGATTTGTAATTTATAATCATTTTACACTATGATGTGCATTAAACTCATTTTTTTATCTATAAATAATGGAAAAACTACTTATGAATTTTGTAAATTCATTTTTATGCATGCTTTTATAGATTGATGTGTATTTTACTATTCAAAAATTTTGCCAAGTTTTTGCCAACTCACCAAGTCCAAGTCGAATTTGGGTCTGCTGAGTTTTTGCTAAGTACAAGTTTTTGAACGATGGTGGATTTCATATATTAATTCATGAGATGGGTTACTGTCTAAGAAATGGTAAAAAGAAAAAAAATTGGACCAGCCAGAATAAGAGAATGAGCATGCATTAATGTCCATAGATACCAGAAATATACAAGGTTGGGAAATGATGTCACCAATTAAACTAAAAAGAGGGGTTACTCTAAGCACTGTATGTAAAGCAAAGCCAGTCTAGGTCTGTAAACCATATCAAGTAAATATAATACAGTGAGGACAAACAAAGTAATCTATAAAATTCTGTGAAATGCCAAGAAAGCACTCTCCCAATAAATGATCTATAACATTATATGAAACAATGAAAAGCTGGCAATTCCACATTCAAAAACTTTAATGAAAAAGAAGAGCATTAATTTTTCAAGAATGAAAGCATGTGGGAATGTGCTAAAATGTGAAGTTATAAATTATAACAAAAGAAAGATATAGCAATAGTTACATATTTCACTTACATGCTCATAGAATTTATATATTAGGCCCTTCTCCATATAAGCTTCTTCATCCAATGCTTTACACCCTAGAATGGTTAGGGGAGATTGTTCAAATTATGGAACCAAAGGCACCTCCTAAACAGACTTCAAAAAATTTCCATTGTAGAGACCCCCTAAAGCAACATTCTCAGATCCTTTGCAGAAAACCCCACAACCTTGGGGCAAGAGGAGATATTGGGAACAAAGCCAGAGGATAGGGGTTCCAAAGACTCTCATAGTTTGTACATCGATTGATATCCTTTTTACTAACATTCCATTTGTGACTAAATTTATAGAGTTAAAGTTAAAAAATCTAGACTTCTCAGGTGTCATTAGTTCTCCAAAGATGCTCAAACCTCATCCCCTGTAGTGGCAGCCGCACAGACCTCAAATTTACAAGTAGGGGCTCCAAGGAAAAACAAAATAGCTATTTGAGGCATTCTATCAAATAGTTTAGGTGCCTCTTCTATGCTTCCACATTTTTCATACATGTCTACAAGAGCATTTCCAACTATATTATCTTGAAAAAAATCATCCCAATTTCTATGCTAGTGAATATTATTATCAGCTTCCTCTGTATTAGAGGGAAGAGGTAAGTATCCTTGCCCGTTGTTAAACTAAAAATTCTAAATAACTCGAACTTTGTACAGGGTACTGTGTAGTGATCAATTATTAAAGATTAGAACAATCTCAAACTAATTGCAATTGCCTAAGCTATGAATTAGTTCAACACAATAAAACCATATGAATGCATTATGATATTTCTTGTTGCGTGAGCCTCAAACAAATGAGGAATAAGAGACGGAAAAACTGCTCATGAATTGAAATGGAGGAACCCTACTTTTTTTACTGCTTTGTCGCCACTATTGGTTTTCGCTCCTCCAAACTCTTCTTTGCTAGTATTGACCTTTCACTTCAATTTCGAGAGGTGCAGCCTAAAAATAAGAAGTATGCATACTCAGATTAAAATAACGAGGAGAGCACATTTAAGTTTTAACGAGAGTAGAGGTAAAATTTAGAAGAGGGAAAGTGAGGTACCTAAAATTTCTGCACAAATGATGTCAACCTATGAACGATGCCGATGACCAAACCCTAGTATCACAAACCCACCTCAAATGCAGATTTTTCTTCAAAGCAAAATAAATATAATTGTGTTGGGATGTCAAGGAAGTTATTATTAGTGCTATCAAGGATGCTGATATTTTCTGCCATAACTGCTCGCCAGATATTTCTTCACCACTATGTTCCATCTGAAAAAAATGATGAGCGGCTGGGATGGATTTCATAACAGTCAATTGCCTATCCAACAATTTACACCATCAGAGGTAAAAAAGTCTCACAAATACTAAGCATGGGACGCCTTGGCGTAAATATAATATTATATAGTATTATATATTATTAATAATATAATATAATATAATATAATATAGTATAATATAATATAATATAGTGTAGTATAATATTATAATATTATATAATATAAATATTATTAATATAATAATATTATATATATGACTTAATAGAATCTATATATAGATTCTATTAAATAGAGGACTTAATATTATATAGATGATAGATAATTTGTGGACCAACTTCATCCACGAAGAAGGGAGCTATAAGTAATAATAAGTAATGAAACTTTGAATTTCATTGAGAGTTTGATCTTGGCTCAGGATGAACGCTAGTGGCATGCTTGACACATGCAAGTCAAATAGGAAGTGGTGTTTCTAGTGGCGAATGGGTGAGTAATGCATAAGAACCTACCCTTGGGAGGGGAACAAGCTTAGGCAGGGGTCCCATGAGGGGGGCTTAAGCTCTGTGGATTATGATCAAATTCAAAAGAAAAAAGAATAGAGGAGTAATAGTCATTTATTTAGTCATTTTTATTTGTTTGATATTAGTCATTTATTTAGTCATTTAGTTGTGATTTTACCCGATGACCAAATTAGTCACTTATAGATGACCAAATTAGTCATTTATTTGCAATATTCTACTAGTGTTAGTCACGTGACTAAAATTTTTAGTCACATAGTCATTTATTTTCCAAATTCTACTAGTGGAAGGGGGATTTAGAACTTCATTTGGATCTCATAGGCCACAACAACATCAACATTAGGCACAAAGATCTAGGCCACAATAGGGTGCACAAGGTGGCCATCTAGGAGCATGGAATATGTAGAAGCCACACAGATATTAGAGGCCAATGGGTCAGTAGACAACTCCTCCTCGATCCCAGCAGTCTTCTAAAGGAGAACACAATAGTTTTGGGAGGCCTGAATATTCTTAGTTTAGTAGGACATAACCAACATAGGGATAGACTAGAGGACCTTGCTACGCATGTGGTGGTGTAGTTCATTTAGCCAGGAAGTTTCCAAAGGGATTTGCAGTAGGAGGACCCCATCCTAGAGCCTCTGATCGAATAGTTGGTGATGCAGGAAAGTCCAATCAATTTTTTGTGGCAGTTAAGAATTTCCAGGCTAAGCATTAGGCCACCATTATCAAGACAACATGTATGATTGATGGTGTATTAGTTAGTGTGTTATTTTACTCAAGAGAATCATATTCTTTTATTTACCCAACCATAGTGAATGGTTGCAGGCTAGTGGAAACTAGGCAAGATGATAGGTGGGAGATAGAGTTAGCTTTAGGGGCCAAGGTGGTCATTGATTTAGTGGTTCATGGTTGTTAGTTGACTCTTGGGGCTATCACCACCACAGTGGATCTTCATGTTACTCCGTTGGGATCCTATGGCATAGTGTTGGGTATGGAATGGCTTGATGCACATCAAGCTAAGATTGATTGCCATCATAAGATGATTGAGTGTATTGATGATTAGGGTACATCATCGGTGATCTCAAGGGTGCTCAAACCCATTTCTCTTCGCATGATATTCATTATGCAGCTAAAGCGATGCATGAGGAGTGGGTGTCATATGTTTTCTATCACTATTAGTGATAAGTCAGAGGGCTTGATAGAGGTATCATTAGATGATCATCCTATTCTCAGAGAGTTTACAAATATTTTTTCCTTAGAGTTACCAGGGATGCCTCCCCAAAGAGAGGTGGACTGTCACATTGATTTAGTTCTAGGAGCTTAACCAGTTTTGAGGGCGACATATAAGATGACTACACAAGAGCTCAATGAGCTCAAGATTCAATTGGAGGAGCTTTAAGAGAAGGGGAACATTCAACCCAGTGTCTCACCTTAGGGTGCACCTACCATCTTTGTTAAGAAGATGGATGGGTCCCTTCATCTATGTATTGATTATAGGTAGCTGAAAAAAATCACAATTAAGAACTGCTACTCTACATAGGATTGACAATTTGTTTGACCAAATGAGGGGAGCCAAGGTGTTCTACAAGATTGACTTGAAGTCTAAATACCATGAGTTGAGGATTGTGGAGGAAGATATCCACAAGACAACATTTAGGACTCGTTATGGACACTATGAGTTTATAGTGGTTCCATTTGGTTTGACGAATACCCCATAGTGTTCATGAGCTTAATGAACGGGGTATTCTATACCTTTTTAGATATATTTTTATTGATATTGTTGGATGACATTTTTATTTATTCTTAGAAATTAGAGGAGCATGAGGATCACTTGAGACAGGTCTTACAGTGTTTGATGTGACAACAAGTTTATGCCAATTTGGCTAAGTGCTCATTCTTTCAAACAAAGGTCTAGTATTTGGGGCATATCATTTTAGGTGATGGTTTCTCAATAGATCCATAGAAGATTAGTACCATCACGGATTGGTCAACACCATCAACGTTATAGAGGTCATGAGCTTTATGGGGCTAGTGAGTTATTACCATCATTTTGTGGAGGTTTTCTCCAAGATAGCACATCCCATTACTTCCCTTCAAGAAAAAGGGAAGAGATTTGAGTGGACTAAACAATGTGAGAGGGAATTTTAGACCCTCAAGGAGCATCTCACCAAAGCTCCCATAAAATCAGTACCCGATATAAACTTAGATTTCATAGTTTGTACAGATGCATCATTGGACAACATTGGAGCACTACTTATACATGAGGGTTAGGTGATCGCGTATGAGTCATGAAAACTCAAGACCCATGAGCTGGAATACCCTACACATGATTTGGAGCCTATAGCAATAGTTCATGCTCTCACGAGATGGAGATGCTCCATTTGTGGACACCATTTTGATCTTCATTCTAACCATTGTAGTTTGTAGTATATTTTCATGCACTTAGACCTAAATGCTCAACAAAGATGTTGGATGGAGTTATTATCTAAGTACAAATTTTATGTACATTACATAAAAAGTAAGGAGAGTGTAGTAGCTGATGCATTGAGTAGGCGATGACATGAGGTGAGGGATATGATAGTGGGTACAAAATTCAAGACTCACATTCTATTGTAGTTTCTAGAGAATGATTGGTTCTGTGAGGTTCAAAGTGAGATATAGTCTTAGCAAGTTGTTAAGGGAAAGTATACAAGATATACCTTGGATTAAGATGGATTAGTATTCCATAGAGGGAATATATATGTTCCACAGATTGGGGACCTATGGATAGTGATTTTTTTAGAGGCACAGAGAGCTCCATATGTAGCACATATAGGGGTGAAGAAGATGCATGCAGATCTTTTCCAGTTGTAACATTGGAAAAATATGTGTAGAGACATTCCAGAGTTTGTTGCTTGGTTCCTAGAGTGTTAGAGAGTCAAGGCCAAGCATAAACATCCAGTAGGGATCCTTTATCCCCATGAGATTCCAATGTGGAAATTGGACACCATCTCCATGGATTTTATTATTGGTTTACCTTTTTCTTCTTGTCACCACAATGCTATTATGGTGATGGTTGAAAATCTGACCAAGGTGGCACACTTCTTTCTGATACAGACTACTTACACAGTGCCAATAGTAACGAGGGTGTTCTTGGATGACATAGTCAAGCTGCATGGGATTCCTTGTAGGATTATATTAGATAGGGATCCAATATTCACATTAGCTTTTTTGTGAGCATTACAGTAGGCCTTGAGCACTTAGCTCAATTTTAGTACTACATATCATCCTGAAACAAATGGATAGACAGATAGGGTTAATCAGGTACTAGAGGATATACTACATATGTATGTGATGAATCATCAATCTAGATCGGAGGAGTACCTTTACCTAGTTGGTTTTTCCTACAACAATAGTCATCACAGTTCCCTAGGTATGGCACCTTGTCAGGAATTGTATGGCAAACCTTGTAGGACTTCATTGAGTTGGAATAGGAATGAGGATAGGGTTGCTATTAGTTTAGAGTTGTTACAAGATATGGAGCAATAGATAATTCTAATCAAACAATAGCTACAGGAGGCTCACGATCGTCAGAAGATGTATGCAGATGCTAAGATCACATATTAGAACTTTGATGTGGGTGATTAAGTATTCCTAAGAGTGTAGCTAGATAACAATCCAATCCATTATGGGAAGGGATCTAAGCTAGTGAATCGATTTGTGGGTCCCTTTGAGATTTTGGATTGGATAGGACCAATTACTTATCCTCTAGCCCTGCCACTGAGCTTGTCGTGTATCCATGATGTTTTTCATGTTTTTTTTTTGTGATGTTATGTGCATGAATCCTCTCATGTTTTGGATTGGAAAGCCTTATAGGTGGAGTCAAAAGGCCAATTGGTTTTGGATCCCATTTGCATCTTGGGTCCTTAGACATTGGCCCTTTGAGGGTGAGAGCTAGACTAGGTCAGGGTCCAATGGGATAGATATGATGAGGTTGCCACCACTGAGGAGGATGCAACACAAATGAGGACATTACACCCCCACCTTTTTGGGGACTTCTAGGAGTAATTACAGCCCTAGGGGGAGGATGTGAGACCCATCTTTTCAGTATGAAGGATTATATGACTTATGTCATTTAGCATGATCTATAAAGACAGTTGTTGACTTTAGATATTTTGATATCATAGATTCTAGCCTTGAAATATTGATATTATCATAGATACATTACAACTATACATGTATGCTGATCTTTACCAATATGGCTTTTCTTGTGGTGTTGTGTAATTAATTGACCTAATCCAATGATTTTGCTATTATTATCCTACGAGCATATGTTAATGTGACTAGATAAGTTTGTGGATATCGAATGTAGTGTAATTCTGATTCATCTTGTTGGAATTTATTTTTTTAATGATATGATACTTATGCCATGAGGTGAATAAATGTGATGAGTTGCTTAGTTCCCTAAATGCTCTTACATAGATATCATGTTGTCTCTTCATGCTTTATTTATTATGAGGATGGATTAATGTTTTCAATTGAGTGTGCTAGTTTAGTCCATGACCAATGGACCTAGGGAAACACCAAGGTGACTTATGTCATGAGGATTTGTGATGTGATTATTATGAGTTGTATCAGTAATTGTTATTGTCTTAATTGCCTAGTTCCATGGTTAGTGTAAATGGTTGTGGCCACATTTTAAATCCAAGTTTTAGGGTGATTTAACATGTTTTAGTTATGTTTTGTGGAATTTTTATGACCCTAGGTCATAAGGTTAGGTGTTGAGGGTAACTTTATGAGTTTAAAAATTAATTTTGAAGCCTTAGGATCCCTTTTTGGAAGCATTTTTTATGAGTGACGAAATTCAAAAGATAAGGAATGTTTCAAGAGCCTTCACACCAAAAAAGGGTGAAGGGTCTTCAAAGGGGGAGGAAACATATGTTAGTCTCACAATTGATCATGAGTGATTAGGGTTCTTAAGTGAGTTTTTGTTTTAAAAAATATTGGAGTCTGGGTATTCCCCGATTCATGCATTTTTTTTGGCTATTCACATGGTGAAAAGGAAAGGAGGCTTGGAAGAAAGGTTTTGGAGAAGGATGTTGCTATTTGTGATCTCCATTGCCAAATTGAAGGCTTCATAGGTTGTTTTTCTGCCCCTATTGTGTTAAATTTTGTGAAATAAGCATGAACATTATTTTGGGAAGATTTGTGTATTGCTTTGTTTGTTTGTTGGGGATTGTTGTCAAGTTAAATGGACCTTCATGTTCTAGGTTCATTTTGTGTGGGGTTTGAGTGGGTGAGATGTCTATAAGAGGGGAGTTGTTATATGGGTATGAGTACCCTTAGAAATGTGTTTGGGTTGTGAGAAATTGATTATTATTATGTTTAATGTGGTATGGAGTTGAATGGGTGAGGAATGGAGGTTGGAAATGGGAGTCTGGTGGCTATTTGTGGTGTGAATTAAGGATTTCAATGGTTGTAAATGTTCAAATTTTTTTCTCCCCTCTCTTTTTAGATTCCTCCACTCCCCCTATTTTTGGCTCATGAAGATTATTTGTGTGTTTGTATGTAGTGCGATGTTGTAAACCTATGTTGTAGCCATTGAGTGAAGTATTATTTGTTATGTGGTTGCTTGTTTGTTTTAATGTTGTTGCAATATGTTACGTCGTGATAGAATGTGAAGTTGTGTAATTTGGTCACCTTGGTTTTTCCCCTAGCTTGGAAGTGGGTTGTTTTCAGCCCTAACACTGGGAGGAGAGCTCCCACTGGTCTTGAAGAAATTTTTTATTTCATGTACAAGAAACTTAGAGAGAAAGAGGATCCATTTGGACAGAGAATGTTGTTATATGAACTTGTTGCTATCAATATAAATATATTCTAAGAGTGTATATGAAAGTGTATAAATGTTCTCTTTAAGTGAAAATCTAGTGCTAGAGATGTAAATTTTTGTATACCATTGGCTAGCTCTTGCTATTATAAAGATTTTTTTGGAGTGAAGAAGTCATTAAGCAACAGACTATAGATTAAATTGAAGTGACTATGTTTTAGATGCTTACTTTTGCAAAGAAAATTCCTACAATATTGTTATGAAAGGAAAATCTGGATATGTCATTAGAGGTCAATTGCTTGAGATTTGGTGTTACAATTAAATTGTAGAGTGCATATTCCAATGGAATTCTTATTGGTTCAGGTGAAGACCTGCAAATATATAGAAAAGAAATATCCAAAAAAATAATTAGTAATGATCAAAATAGGAGGAAATAGAGTTAATTGTTACATAATCTTATAAATATTTTTTATGTTTACTTATCTAGAAGATGTGTGTGTGTAACTAATAAAAAATCTATAAAATATTTTTCTTGTTTACTTATCTAAGATGTGTATGTGTAATTGAAGGAGAATATTATAAATATTTTCCATGTTTACTTATCCAGAAGATGTGGGTGTGTATCGGTGAAATCTAGTTTTATGCTATCTATAAACGTTTCCAATATGTTTCCTCAAAAATGCCTGAAATATTGTTGTTATTAGTTAGCATTCTAAATATGTTTCTAAAAAAAAAATGTACAGTAGCAAAAAAATAAAATATTTTACCTTATTATCTTGTATAATGTAGGATTTTACCCTTCATAGTTGCTTGTGCTAGTTAAGCCATTGTGCAAGACAAAATGAAAAGGAATATGACATAGCATTCAAATTATTACCATTTAATTCTACCCAACCATTTTTGTATAGAGTTGTTAGCATAGGGAACCATTTTTTTAAGAGGAAAATATATCTGTGTGTTGTGGGCTTAAGGCTCAACATAGGTCACTTTCTAGAGGAAGAGATACATGAGGTTTCTTTGGGAATATAATCCCTTTGATAAAAAAATGGAGATTCAATAGCCTATACTATGACTTGATTAACCTAAACTATATTTCGTTACTGCCATATTCTAAGATGGCGAGGAAAAATTGATAGGAGAGCCTCTAGTAAAATTAGTAAAATTTGCTAAGATGTTCATTGCATCTGCAACACAAGGTGAAACCCCTCACATCATGTTCCTACACCACCATCAAGATTTTCCCTGATGCCCATAGTTACAATAAATAATATATATATAACAATGAATAAATGGCAAGGGTGACCCCATTGAGGGAGTTGCAACCTCCTATGGAGGGCGTGACTTCCCAATAGAGGTCATCCGTCCCTTATTCTAGGGCGACACTAGCTAGGATAAAACTTATATGTTTTTGCATTAAAAAAACAACATTCTATGACACTAAACAAACAACAAGAACCATGCATTCCATACGCCCCTCCATTATCACCTGAGACATAAGCCACAAAAGAAAATAATAACTCTCTATGCAATACCTCACACAAATTTTCTTGTAAATAGGATATTGTCAAATTAAAGAAAAACCATTTACAGGAAAAGGGGATCTTAGGGTTATGGTAGGGCACGAACCCACTAAGGGAGCTACAACTCTATGAGGACCCCTTAATGGATTCCCACCCTTCTACTATTGAAAACAAACTCAACCGAATCAAATCATTGCAACCAGAATAATGGAAGAAAAACAAAAGGTGTTGTAGGATGTGATAAGCTTTAAGAAAAATGAAAGAACAAAAGTTAGGGTTACATGCCTGCAACATAGGGTAGAGGATTAATTTAATAAAGTAAATTTATTTATTTTCTTGATCTTGTGACCATGTCTTAGACACCTATTAGCCATTTCAAATTGTACTTGAATTATCATTCAAAACAATGCATTGAGGGACTCACGAATTATTACTTAGTTGTTCACAAGAATAGAGTTTCAGATGGCACAAAATTAGGGAAAATGTGATATAAACATAATATAATAATCAATTAAAATGAAGGATAAGAAAATAGGAAATTTCTCTAGAATCACCGGTAAACCTTATGCGAGCAGTAAAAGTATGGTAGTTATATCAAAACACATTTAACTCAGCATTAAGAGAGAGTTTAATACTATCAAGGATAGTTAATATTGATTTTGATATGGTTAAATACATAACCATAATTATATTAATAATTCAAACAATAATTACAATATGGAAGGATTAAATATCAATATTAAGTCAAGTACCTTTGGGAGTAATTAATACCTACATTCATGGATTTAGTATGAAACCTTAGATTTAATATTATTAAACCTAATACCATTATTAATGTTGGCCTTGCTACATTATAATGTGAAGATTGACTTGATAGATTAAGATTGATGTCGTTATTAATACTAATTTTATTTGTAATGAAAGGAAGATTAATACTAATATTGGAAAGCCAATATTAGATAGCAGCCTATATATATGTGGTCTTTATTAACTAGATTGACAATGATAAAAAGGGGGAAAGGGGGGGTCTATCCATGTACTTAGCTAACCTAATGGTTATCCTCTTTCTTACTACAAGACAATGAAGATGACACATACATTAAAACGATCCACCTTTTGGAATGAAAAGATGCTAATGAGGTAAAAACAATGTTTGGGCCTAACAATTGCCTTCCATGTGGTGTGATAAAAATATATTCATGACCAAAAGAAATTGTTGAGTTTGTGTCTTTGGTGGTAAAATTTAAGGCATGAAAAAATCCAATGAGAAATTCCCATAGGAAGACACAAGTTTAAAGCCACTATTATTCACTGTAAAGGTCTCATTTTACAAATGGAAACTTTAAATATTTATGCACAATCAACGAGATGAAATTCATGGAGTGAAGCCATGGATAGCCTAACTTCACATGAAATTGGTTCAATGACGGGATGATGGAAAATGAGAGACACAATGTTTTCAATCCAAATTTCAAAGAAAGAGTTACCAAAACTATCATAAGGAAAGCAAAACCATTATGTGCTTTGATCCATTCTTTCATTTTTTCATAAGTATCTTGATAAAGCTCATACAAAAATAAGAATTATTAAATGATTAATTTCTCTACACAAATGGGATCAATTAATATCCCATTTGTATCCTTGTCATTGATTCTTCCATCTATGCAAAGACGACCATCAGGTGCATGTTTAATTATGTCATGTGAGAAAGCAATGTCAAGTGGCATCTTAGTTAGGCCCTTACGAGGTTGAACTTCAATGAAGTTGACAAAATGATTTATAGCAGTCTTCTCTTTATTTATTATGTGATTTTGTAGGAGGTGATTAAGGCTAAGCAAAATTTCTAATCATTTTTTATTTTTAAGTAAATATCTTATGTTTTGTATCATAGGAACTACATCAATGGCGATGGGTTCAGAACTTATAAAGTTTTGCAATTTCTCTAACTCTTCATCCATTTTCCTAAGGTTCTCATGAGGGAAATTAGAAATCATTGTATTAACATCGTTTACATTAGGTCTAGGTAGGGAAGTCATGGGAAATGAAGTGTTAAGGGTATGATCCATATCGGGTTGACTAATGTCAACACTATGAGTGAAAGATTTAGAAAACCCAAGATCCACAGTGAGTGATGTATTGTGGGATGACATGAGTCTCAAACTACGTCTCATGAAAATATTGGCAATAGGACACTAAGTTGTGAATCTCATACAAGTTTCACAAACTCAAGGTGCACCCAAAATGGATAAGTGGTAACATACAACCAAATACCCTAGAATACAAAGTGCAATGCAATAAGCAATTTTTAGATTTCAAACAAGATATTTTTTTCATTATGCTATGCAAAAACCTGAAAATGATGTCTTTTAGATGCAATTTTGAATTCAAACAATGTACTAAATCTCACAAATTAAGCTTAATATGATCAATTTCAAATAACAAAAATTTAGAAAACTGAAACAATAGACTAAATACAAAAACAAAGAATGCACAAACAATAATTTTCATGCACATAATTTCAAAAAAATCCTTGATCAGGTACTCATTTGATTACGGGTGAATGGGTCTCACTTCACAGTTTTTAAAAAATGATTTGCATGTTTTTGAGATGATTTTTATTTTTTTAAGATTTTGGTTTTAGATAGTGAGTTACAGTTCTATATTTCTTTGAAATAAGGTCTAAATGCAAGTGAAAAATAGTGCTAGATGAAAAGCAAAATGACCTAATTTGAGATGAAATTTTGATTCAATTTTGTAATGTAAATGAATGGTGATGCAATGTTCTATAACAACTATGTAAAATGACTTATTTTTAAAAAATTTCTATATTTTAATGAATGCAAAAATTCAAATCTAAAATCCTATATAAGATACAAACTAATGCAAGTATACAACCCTAAATGGCATGCAAATCAATGCAATGCAATGCAAATGAATGCAAAACCTAGATATCGGGATGAAAATGGACTCCAAATCTATAAGATATGATGCTAAAAAGTCAAGTTCACCAAAATGAAACAAAGAAAAATAGGTTGAGTTTTGACTAATATGATATGATGGACCTATTTTCCTTTATTTCATAGGAAATGAGATCCACATAGTGAATTGATTATCAACCCTTAGGTAAATCAAACCAAAGTGGGAATATTTTAATTTCCTTAAGATTGAAGGATGGGGGATAAGGTCAAGAAACCCTTTGGGAAGATAAACTAAAAGTAGAAAATAAAATAAAAAATTCAATCTAACACTTGCAACAACAATATTAAAGTCAATACTAACAAAACTAAAAAACAAATTGTAGATTAGAGAAAGGTAGAAATACATGTACCAATCACCAAAGGCTCTCTTCAAAACTAGATCTGGGACTCATTCTCCAATGGGCGAACAATTCCAAGTTTAAGGTTTTTCTATAGCTTTTAGAAGCCTCTGATACATATCTGAATCTTCAAATTTTCCCAATTTTCATAGTCAGAATGTTAGAAATGACTTTAGGATCTTAGTTTGAGTGAGATGACAAAAAAATTGACAACTTTTGCAACTTTGAAAACTTTGTAAGTCTTGCACTTTAAAATATCTTATTTTGAGTGAGATGACACATATAAGAGAGAGAAAATGTTTGTTTTGGGTGAATAGGGGTTTGGCTTGGTCAAACCCCATTTTGATAATCAAACCTTAAATTGAAATGAAACATGAAAGATAGAATGGAGAATGAATAAAGCTATACTACCACTCAACAAACCCTTGAATGAAACCTTGATAATGGAGATCTTAGGAGGTCTAAAACTTGCATGAGATGACTAAATTAGATGTGGATCTTGGCACTTGAATCTTACTTGAAATGATACCTTGAATGCTTGACTTGATCATGAAACCTACATCACAATGTTGGCTACAAAAATATACATGATGCAAGAAGACTTTGAGATGATGAATGGATCTTGAATTCTGCAATAAAACTCTAATATATCCACACTGGAATACTCTTGATCATCAACTTTGCTATACTTTTTCTCACTTGAAATTGCTAGGTGAAACTTAGTGAAGTGATCTTGTATTTATAGGTATGTATCCTTAATTTCCTTCAAATTTAAATATCACAAGCCGACATTGAATTATGGATTTAAAATCATTAAAATACCACCAAAAACATAATTTAAATTTAGGTCCAAAGGTCGAGGGAGGACTTTCCCCCATTGGTGAATGGGTCCCAGGTCCATATAACTAGAACACACATTGCTAAATGTAAAGTGTTATGTTTAGGTATTAATTATTGTCGTATTTCCTCTTTAGAAAATCTAATTAAATAGGCTTTGAAAATGAATTAAAGGACCAATTAAGGCATAGTTAAGCTCGATTAATTAGGAGGGACTAAATAAGTGTGTAAATGTAAATAGGTACATTTAACAACACAAAAATTAAGGCATTAAGTTCAATTTAAATTAGGAGGGCCCAAACAAGTGAGAAAATGTAAAGGGTTACATTTTTGTACACTAAATTTAGTCCCCACTTTAGTGAGATGATGACCCTACATCAAACTCACACTAAAGCAGACAATCAAGAGAGATCTAATTGTACAATCATTGGAAGGATATGATGAAAAAGATCAAGGAAGGTTATCAAGCATCCAAGATCTAATATCTCATGAAAAAATCAACAAAGGCACAAAGAGACACATGCCTATGTTAAACATATATATGTATGCAACAATGCTAAGATATTCAATCATATAATTCCAAAGACTCAAAGAAAGAGAAAAATAAAAATAAAAATGGAAAGAATCAAGCCTTGACTATCCAACATGGTGTGGAACATGCCTCAATTGTTTTTCCAAAAGAGCTTACAAGTGGAACTCATTGTTCACTATGCAAAAACAATATGCTTACATGAGCTAGTGAAACTCTATTGTCCACTAGGTGAGCCCTAAGGGTGGAAAATGAGATAATCTTATTAGGCTCCCATACCATACAAAATTCATACCTCTTATAACTTTAATAAGGCACCGCATAATACAAGATTCATGCTCTATAAGGATTAGAAATTTTCAATATGCTAAACATTTATGAACAATAAGGAACCAAAAGCAAGAAAAGTGTATTATGCTTGGTCGCCATGAAAATGGGTTGTAACTTCAAGCTTCACAAGGTTAGCAAGCTATGTTATGATAAACACTTATGAAAAAAATGCAAATAGGATAAGACACATTCAAAGGGGTTTTTCTTAGTTCATGCAAGTTCTCCTCTTAGGGAAAAACATGTCTAATGTCTCCAAGAGAGGATAAGTCTAGGATAAAAGATTCACAACTTAGGGAATGCATGTAGCATCACTAGTAAGAGGAAAGTTGTATTCCAAGAAAGGTCACACTCTTGGAGGACATCAAACCCAATGACACCACCAAGAAGAAAAAAATCACAAGAAGTAAGAAGACCATGCAATGAAACACAAGGAAAGTCTAAGATCTCCAAAAATTATAATGCCAATGTATGCCCCCACTTTAAATAAATTTCTAACACCATGTTGTGAGCAATTAATTTAAAGTAGAAAATGATAAATGCTAACAATGAAGAAGACATGAGAGCTTATTTGGAGATCCCTATGCCAAGCCATATGTTTCAAAATAATGTTGTCATGAAAAGGAAGGGATTTCCCCCAAAATGAAATCCCTAACATATAAGGGATCCAAAGATTCTGGGTCAGCATATGTCTTTGATACAATGATATTATAGAGCTTGGAAACATCATCATTCCCCAAATATCTCATGGAAGGGGAAGAATGACACATAGAGATCGAAACCAAAGAAAAATCATTTTGGGTCAACATGAAAGAGACCTAAATGTTTGGATGCCTTGTGGCATTCCCAAAAGGAAAACATAAGTCAAAGGAAAAACATAAAGAGTTTACAACATAGAGTAGAATGAAGATACAAATAGAGGAATGAACTTGAAAATAGACCAAACAGAATGATACAAGGGATCACATTACATACATGCAATCACAAAAGGAAAATACAAAAGAAAAAAAAGACAAGACTAGTAACACACACATGAGTCAACCTATAGTAGGTCATTTTCATTCAAATCTTGTTCATCATATGTGAAAGGAGGACAATTAGCTAAAGGAACAACATCAAGTGCCAAACTAAGACAAGCACCAAGTACAACATGTGGTTTGTTGCAAGTATGAGTAAGTTTGGTGGTGTTGTCATTAATGTTGTCATTGATGTCAACAAAGTTCAGTATGTTGTAGATTGTGCATATATAGTTGAGATGTTGTTGAGATGTGAGTACATGGAGCTATCCTTATGATGTTGTAGATGTGATAAAATGATAGGTTACCAAGTTATTTTGAGAAAATTAATAAAGAGTGAAGTCAAAGTTATGTATGGGTTCAAAATGTACTCCATGTTTCTTTTGTATTGATCCTATGCTTCTGTAGATCTGAAGGGTTGTTTTTGGGGATCTATTGGTGTTATCTCCTAATTTGTAGCTTTTCGTATTCACTGGTATGTGAACTATTTTGCTAGAGTTGGTTATTTGTGGACTGGGAGAAATGTTTTCTGCTCCACAGTCCTTTGCTGTTTTGTTTTAGGTCTTGCAGATTTGAAATGTCTTGTAATGGTGTTCTCTAGGTTCTAGAAAAGATGTTTGTGTTTTGGTGATCTAGAAGTTGAATTTTAGAGTTGTATGTGGTCGCACAATCCTGATGGACTAATGGAAGGTGTTTTGTGTTTGAAGGTTGTTGCAGTTGTTGTTGATGTATCTAAAGGAACTTGAGAAGTGTTCTCATGCATAATGAAGTGTGTTGTGTAATCCACATGTTATCTTCTTGTTGGGAAGCATGTACTTCAATGTTCATTTGTGTTTTCATTAGGTTTGGCCGACTTGGTGCTTACACTTCAAATGAAGAATTTAAAATTTAATTAAGGAACTGTGTGGTTAATCTGAGACATTTATTTTGATCTTGATTAAGTGAATTGATCCACTCTCATTCTTTTCCAATGTGGGAATGTTGAGTTGCTGACCTAGTTTGAATTTATGAATCGAAGTGTATGTGGTTGGCCTTGGAGAATGTTTCTAAGGTTGAAGAGGGTATAAATGCAAGTTGAGATGAAAAGGATTATATCATACACAAGTAATGAAGTAAACCACAAGTAAAGAGAAAAGTTGTGTGAAAGTGAGTTGAGGCAGCAGTACTTTACTGTGTTAGATTCTTGAAAGTAGTGAGTTGAAGATTTCTACAATTCTTCTTATCAAGGCTGTGAATGTATGTATATTGCTATGGTGGATCTTTTGTTATCTTTTGTATCTGCAGGCAGTGAGCCTCCCTATTGGACAATGAGTCCTTTTTGTAGGTAGTGAGCCTCTTGTATTCAATTTTTCTATCACTTTATATTGTGAGTTAATCCTCATTGTGGTTTTTACCTCATTGGGTTTTCCACATGAAATCTAGTGTTCATTGTGTTGATTTTTCTTTCTATTATCTAGATTTCATGTTCATGCTTAATAACAAAACATTGTGGTTGTGAAGTATAAGTGTTTGAAATTTGGAGTTTGAATTTGGTGACAACTAATTCACTCCCCCTCTTAGTTGTCCAATTCCTTTTTAGCAATTGGTATCAGAGCTTTGGTTCCTTGGTGTAGAGGTTAACCACTTAAGGAAGATCCATTGGTGCATAAGTTGGCGATCCCTATGTTCGATGGATTTGATTACAGTGACTAGAAAGTGCAGATGAGAAGATATATTATCTCTCTTGGTTATAAGACCTAGAAGGCTATTGAGACGAAGTATGTTGCTCTGGCGAGTGGTCCTACTACTATAGATGAGGTTTCTTCTTATGAGGAGAGTGAAAAAGCAAGGTATTCTATTTTTTAGTGCTTTATCCAAGACTGAGTGAATAAAATTTATCTCTCTAGGCACTACTTATGAAGTTTGGAAAAAGTTGGAAGATTTTTATGAAGGAAATGATAGAGTGAAATTGACAAAGAAGTTGACAACAAAGCGTAGATATGAGAATATGAAAATGGAAGAAGGAGAAGATATTGCAAGCTATTTTCAGAGAATTGATCTGGAAACAAATGAATTTATAAATCAAGGGGGTACTCTGACTAATGAAGATATAATTGAGAAAATTATAATGACTGCACTGAAATGTTACAGTGAAAAAGTTTTAGTTATTGAGGAAACATATGATCCTAAGAAATATACTAAAGAAGAGCTATTTGGCACCTTGACTACATTTGAGATGAGAAAGTTTGGAAAGAAAGAGGAAAAGATAGAAACAACATTTAAAGCAAAAAAGATTAAAGATGATACAGATAGTGATGGTTCAGATGTGTTGGAAGTGAAATTTACAAGGAAGTTGAAGGAAGGTACCAAAAAGTATAAATGTATGTTTCCCTTTAAATGTTTCAGTTGTGGTAATAATGGCTATTATGCTTCAATATGTCCAAATAGAACTATACATAAGAAGAACAAAGATCATAAAGATAGAAAGGATAAGAAATACAAAAAGTTGTACTATGTTAGAGAAGAAGCTGGAATCTTTGATAATGAATCTGATTATGAGAATGATGATAGTGAATGCTTGTTCTTAGCTTTGGAGAGTAAATCTATGTATTCTAACTCTAGAAAATGTGCAAGAAAAAGTGATTCAAAGAACAAGAATGATGAGATGGAAGGTACTTTAGTCACCGCCTTTCATGCTAGATAGGATGAAGACTACTGAGTGATTGATAGTGGATGTTATAATCACATGACCAAAGATAAGAGTAAGTTTACTAAACTTGAAAATTATGATGGTGGCTTGGTCATGTCTAGTGATGATTCAGGAACAAAGATTGTTGGGAAAGGTACAATTAGTTTTGATGGAATACACAACACTGATGATGTATATTATGTAAAGGGTCTAAGGCGTAACCTTTTGAGTATTGGATAGATGTGTAGCAAAGATTTTAAACTTGTAATTCTGGATAATTCTTGTGAGATCAAAAAAGGATCTGGAGTGGTGGTTGTTGCAAGAAGGAGAACTCATGGAAACATCTATCAACTTAAGGGTGTTGATGACCAGTTCCTTGTATCTCAAGTCAATGAAAGTTGGTTGTGGCACCAAAGAATGGGACATGTAAAATTTGATAATCTAGTCAGGATTAGTTCAAGAGATGCTATCTGAGGTCTACCTAAAATAATAAAGTCTACTAATACAATTTGTAGAAGTTGTCAGTTAGGAAAACAAACAAGATGCAGTTTCAAAGGAAAAGAGAAAAATACTACCGAAATGTTGGAATTAATTCATACAGACATCTATGGTCCTACTAGAACATGAAGCCAAAATGGTGATAGCTATTTCATGCTCCTTATTGATGATTATTCTCAAATGACATGGTTTTCTTTTCTTAGAGAAAAGACTTAGGCTCTGGATAGGTTTAAAGTGTTCAAAGCAAGAGTAGAAAATGAAGTAAACCTAAGAATCAAATGTTTGAGATCTGATAGAGGTGGAGAATTCACTTCTAGTGAGTTTAATGCATTTTGTGAAGAGCACCACATAAAGAGATATTTTTTTGCTCCAAGAACCCCTTAGTAGAATGGAGTGGTTGAGAGAAAGAACTAGACTATACAGGAAGATGCAAGAACCATGATGAAAGAAGCAAATGTACCTGATGTGTAGTGGAGAGAGGCAATACACACTACTGTTTATGTTCTTAATAGAGTTCATATCAAAGGAAATAGCACAAAAACTCCTTATGAGTTTTGGACTGGAAAGGTTCCTACGATGAAATATTTTAAGGTGTTTGGAAGCAGATGTTACATTAAAAGAAATGATGAAAATATTTGGGAAGTTTGATGCTAGATGTGGTGAAGTGATTTTCCTTTGATATTCAACTACCAACAAAGCATATAGATTCTTTAATAAAATATTGAGGAAGATTGTTGAGAGTGCTAATGTGAAGGTTGATGGGGACATGCATAGACCCATTGAGATAAGTGAAGTTGAACCTAATGATCCTATATTTAGACAAGTACTTGAAGAGAATAAGGAGGAGGAAGAAGAAGAAGAAGAAACTTTAGACCCTATTTTTAAGACTCTTAAGTATGTCCAAAAGAATCATTCGAAAGAATAGATAATTGGAGATAAGAGTGAAGGTGTGAAGACAAGAAGTAAAGTAGTAGCTAAGGTAAATCTGTGCTTACTTTCTAAAATAGAACCTAAGTTTGTATGTGAAGCATGTGAAGATGAAAGTTAGATTAGAGATATGAAAGAAAAGTTACAACAAATAGAGAAGAATCAGACATGGGAACTAGTTCCTAGACCTGTGAATAAGAATGTAATTGGTTTAAAGTGGGTGTTTAGGAATAAGTTGAATGAAAATGGTGAATTTATAAGAAAAAAAGAAAGACTTATATGCAAGGGATAATCACAAGTTGAAGGCATAGAATTTGAAGAGACATTTTCCCTGGTGGCAAGGATGGAAGCTATTAGGATGTTTTTGGCATTTTTTGTCCACAAGGATTTCAAAGTAGATCAAATGGATGTCAAGTCTACATTTCTGAATGGTGAATTGGAAGAAGAAGTATACATGGAAGAACCTGAAGGATTTCAGTTATTAGACAAACTGGATATGGTTTGTAAATTAAATAAGGCATTGTATGGACTGAAACAACCTCCCAGAGCATGGTATACAAGATTGGATAGATACCTGACACGACAAGGATTTGACAACGGCTTTGTTGACAACTATCTCTACAAAATGTTGATAGTAGTAGTATATCTTGATGATATCATCTTTGGAGGAAATGAAAGTATATGTAAGAGATTTGTAGAGGAAATGCAAAGAGAATTTGAAATTTTCATGATTGGTGAGTTAAATTTTTTTCTTGGTCTTCAAGTAAATCAAACTAATAAAGGGATATTCATTTCACAATCTAAGTATGTGAAAGATCTGTTAAAGAAGTTTGTAATGGATGACTCCAAATTGGTTAGTGCTCCTATGGTAACTGGATGTAAGCTGAGTAAAGATGATGAATCTGCTAAGCTGATCAGAGAAAATATATATCTATTGGTGGACTAGTGTATCATACTACTACCAAACCAAACATCATGCATGGGTATGTGCAGGATCATCACGGAGAAAATAGGCCCTTAAGTGGCAAAAAAATTAGAAAAATTAGAGTTACCAAAAAATTGACATAAAAATTTGAATAAGTTATCTATATTATTTCAAAAACATGTAAGAATAGAATCTATAGTAAATTGAATTTAGTTTTTAAACTACTAAGTTTAAAAAAAAATAAAAATCTATTTGATGAAAATTTGTAATTTCAATGCAGTAGAACTTAAATTTTAGGGAAAAAATAAGTAGGTGTCTGTCTGACCACCCTAACCACAATAAAATATTAATATTTTTTTATAATATTTTTGATATAAGTAGATGTCTCTGGATGTGATGCATATTTTTTTGTAATTTTTTCCAAGTAAATAATTAATTATGAATTTTTTATTACAAATATTAAAAATATAAAAACTATATGTTTGACCACCTTAACTTGGTCAAAACTTCATGAAATTCAAATTTTCTTTTTTTAATCCTATAGTATTCAAATGAATGACATACCATTTGAAAGCTATAGATGTTTTCAATCGGTCTATCAATCGGGACTTTAGTCATAATTTGAATAAAAATGAATAATAATTACTTATTAAATTCAAAGTAAAGCATAATTTATATTGGTGGAAAGCTGGGAATCTCCTTTAAAAACCTTTTTCATTTCATCAATTTTGGGTAAAAAAAATGTTATCAACCACATACCCATCATATTGCCACTTTTTGGCCCATCATGATCCTGCAGATACCCGCATGCACTATGTTTAGCTGCCAAATTTCAAGTAGATCCTGAAGAGGCACATGTTACAACTGTAAAGAGGATATTCAGATATCTTAAAGGTACACCAAATTATGGCTTATGGTATCCTAAGGATGTTGATTTCACTTTGAGTGCTTATACCAATGTAGATTGGGTTGGTTGTGTGGATGACTAGAAGAGTACCAATGGAGGTGCTTTCTTTCTTGGAAAAAGATTGGTTTCTTGGTTGAGTAAGAAACAAGACTCAGTTTCTTTATCCACTACAAAAGCAAAGTATATTTCTACAACATCCTATTGCACATAGGTTTTGTGGATGAAGCAAACTCTGAAGGATATTGGAGTGATATGTGATGAGCCTATCCCTATTTTCTCTGACAATACAAGTGCTATAAACATTTCAAAGAATCTAGTAATGCATTCAAGAACAAAACATATATCTATCGAATATCATTTCTTGAGAGAGAAGGTGTTAGAGAACAAAGTTAGGCTAGAGTATGTGTCAACAAAGAAACAAATTGCAGATATATTCACTAAGGCTCTTCCAAAGGATACTTTTGAGTATCTTAGGGAGAGGTTGGGGCTCATTATCCCTCTGAACTAGGTGCACATAGAGGTGCATCAGTCTAGTGGATTCACGAATTCTTCATTTATCTATATTGATGAATGGGTCTACTCTGTAGGGGGAGTAGAAAGTTTTCATTGTTGTAGTATGAGTTGAATGGGTGCACTCCTAAGGGGGAGTGATCAAGGCTTTTGATATTTTCCATTGATGTAAAGGGGGAGAGAAAGTCATGTGAAAAATAGTAGAAGAAAGGGAGAGAAAGAGTCATGAAGAGGAAGAGAGTTGTCTTTGATGGTTTTTCACATCATGTGTTGCCATCAATGACAAAGGGGGAGATTGTTGGAAGTATGAGCAAGTTTGGTGGTGGTGTCATTAATGTTGTCATTGATGTCAACATAGTTTAGAATGTTGTAGATTGTGCATGTATATTTGATATGTTGTTGAGATGTTGTGAGTACATGGAGCTATCCTTATGATGTTGCAAATGTGTTGAAATGATAGGTTACCAAGCACTTTTGAGAAAATTAATAAAGAGTGAAGTCAGAGTTATGTATGGGTTCAAAATGTGCTCTGCGTTTATTTTGTATTCATCCTATGCTTGTGTGGATCTAAAGGGTTATTGTTGGGGATCTATTGGTGTCATCTCCTAATTTTTACCTTCTGGTTTGATGGAGTGTGAAAGTTGTGTTCACCGATATGTGAACTGTTTTGGAAGAGTTGGTTATCCTTAGACTGGGAGAAATATTTTATGCTTCGTAGTCCTCCACTATTTTGTTTCAAGTCTTGTGGATCTAGAGTATGTCTTGTAATGGTGTTCTATGGGTTTTGACAATGATTTTTGTCGTCTAGTGATCCAAAAATTGAATTTTAGAGTTTTTGTATGTGTTCGCACAGTCCAGATGGACTAATGGAAGGTGTTCTATGTTCGAAGGTTGTTGCACTTGCTTTAGATGTATCTGAAGGACCCTGAGAAGTGTTCTCATGCATAATGAAGCATGTTGCATCATTAGTGTGTTATTTTCTTGTTGGGAAGCATGTACCTCAATGTTCATTTGTGTTTTCATTAGGTTTGGCTAGCCTGGTGTTTACACTTCATATGAAGAATTTAAAATTTAATTAAAGAAGTATTTGGTTTATCTGAGATGTTGATTTTTGTCTTGGTTAAGTGTTTAATTGGTCCACTCTCATTCTTTTCCACCGTGGGAATGTTGAGTTGTTGACCTAGTTTGAATTTATGAAATGAAGCATATGTGGTTGACCTTGGAGAATGTTTCTAAGGTGGTATAAATTCAAGTCGAGATGTGAAGGATTAGAACATACGAAAGTAACAAAGTAAGCCACAAGTGAAGAGCAGAGTTGTGTGAAAGTGAGTTGAGGTAGCAGTACTTTATTCTATTAGATTCCTGAAAGTAGTGAGCCGAAGGTTTCTACAATTCTTCTGATCAAGGCTGCTAATGTATGTATATTGATATGGTGTATCTTTCTATTATCTTTTTCATCTATAGGTAGTGAGCCTCCCTATTGGATAGTGGGTATTTTATGTTGGTAGTGAGCCTTTGTATTCGGGCAGTGAGCCCTTGGCAGTGAGCCTCTTGTATTCAGTTTTTCTATCACTTTATATTGTGAGTTAATCCTCATCATGGTTTTCCCTCATTTGGTTTTCCATGTAAAATATGGTGTTCATTGTGTTGATTTTTCTTTCTGTTATCTACATTTCATTTTCATACTTAATAACAAAATAGTGTGGTTGTGAAGTTAATAAGTGTTTGAAGTTTTGATTTTGAATTTGGTGACAATTGATTCACCTCCACCTCTCAGTTGTCTTGCACCTATTAACATTGTTAATCACTCTTTTTAGGAGGATCATCATTATTTCTATCATTTAATCTCATGGATGAGAAAAAAAATAGATTCAACTCATTATGCACTTCCTCATCAATTTTTGAAATTTCATTAGATAATCATCCAAGTTTATCACAATAAAAGGTCTAATAATCATATTCATTGAAGGTTCTATTCTTTTTGTGTTCAAGATTTATGATTTTCTTGTTTTGGTGAAGGAGAAGATTCATCATTAACCGCTTGAGGTAGGTTTGGATTTTTATTCTCTATGTTGTTATTTTCTTATTTTTCTTGTAACATACAAGCAATAGCATGATGTTTATGTCTATGCTCTCTAGCATTTTGCTTCCTTTGAGTTTGATTTTCAAGTTGTGATTGTGTAATGGTGGGTTTACCAACCTTAGGTTTCTTTTCTTCCCTTAAGGGAGGAATGAAAGGAACCATGGGATTTTGTTCAACCACTTTCTCTTTAGCTTTGTAAACTTATTTGATTTTAAGAGGAACAACGAGACTTATTTGGTTATCTCTTGGTCTCTTCTAGGAAATAGATGGAGGAATTACTATGTTTTGGTCTTGGTTACTTGGAAGGGATTTTAGTTCAACCATAGTCTCATCAAGGATAGGAGGTTCAATTATGGGTTGAGGAATATTGCTAAGGGATAATTTTGTTATGTGTTTTCCCTTGAATTTTTAATAGGATTTGAAAAATAAGTCCTCCCGAGGCCTAATAGGTTCCATAGGTTCAATCCAAATGAATTTTCAAGACCCATCTCTTTAGTATCAAGGATTATATGACTTATTTCTATTAGAACATGACAATCTACTAAGAGGAGAGGTGAATCAATAGATATCAAAATTTAGCTCTTAAAAACTTTGTGCAAACTAACTTCTTAAGCCCTTAATCAATACCATAAATTAATTATTTTTAGTACTCTATGTAGATTTACTAAACTAGTAGAAAGATAAAAATGAACACACACAAATTCCCGTAACATGTGATGTACGTGGAAAACCCAAGATGGGAAAAACCATGGTGAGAAATGCTGTTAGGATCTACTGCCCTAATCCAACCTCACAAATAAATATGTTACAATATTTTAGGGCACCAACCCAACAAAGCACCAACTCCCTGATTTAGGAGCACCAACTCCAAGGAGACACCAATCCCCTACATTGAGCACCAACTCAGTATAGATGAGGAAACAACCTCTACAATATTAAAAGCTCATATATGCATAAATTTTTTTCTCCATAACCTAATGATGCATCAATACATTCAATACATTGTTGTACTTTTTGCAACTCACACTTTGTTGTTGATGTTGCAATCTCAGCAACACATCCCCTCTATTCTACACTCTCCTCTTTCTACACTCAAAACATTTTCAGCTCCACCTTGATGCACCTTTAATGTAAACCCTTGATGATGTTCTACTTTTGTTTAGGTTCCACTCTATCTTAGCATGTGCATTATGTTTTTGTTTCACTCTCCCTTATTATTGCTCTCCACCCTTTTCCTTTCTACAATGTTTCATACACCTGCACTCACCTAAATGCAAACCTAGATGATAATCTATGTTGTGTCTAGGTTAAACACATATGTGCATTCATTGTTTGCACTCTTGGCTCTTTCTCTACTCTTTCACACTTTTTCTGTAGATGCAACCCTTCGACAATTTTTTGATTGTCTTCTTTCTTCATTGATCTATAGCCTCATTACATCAAGATGTGCACCACCATCTAGATTAACTAGAACCTACAATTAGGGTTTTCTCTTTGTTTACAAGATTCTCAAGCAAGCTATCTATACATTGATCCAAACAACATTAAATTTTTTCATAAGAAATTTGCTAAGAATCTCATCCTCCAAAACCCTAGAATCAGATATGCATTCGATGCATTCTTCTATTGATTTGATCTAATTTTAATCTTTATCGACATAGCTGTCTATGCCACCGTTTAGTAGATCAAATCTTCACCAAAAAAGGTCATAGGTGCAGTTGGACCAATTAATTATTTCATCTATGTTAGTTACCATTTGAAACCCTCATTTACATGGACTTAGCCATTTGAGATCTTCACCTTTGAATTTGGGCTTTCAATCTTTTTCTTTGTGCCATGATCCTCAGGCTCTCTATTGATCTCAACATATTTAAACCACAACCATTAGATTGAAATCCTTTAAACTATTGTCATTGATCACTTTCCCTTTGTATACATACCCATTGCACATCATTGCTTTGCTTCAGGAATCATCATTCATTTCTGTGATATGAAGTACTTTAGCGATTACCGTTAGATCTTTTCCTTTTGATCTTTGTTACTCACCTTATCTCATGGCATATCACTATTCTTCACCAGTCATTCAATTCACAATAGCGATGTGAATTGATGCAATGATCACCATTCAATCTTCCTCCTTTGAATTTGAGCCTTTGATCTCATCCATTGCTTATCACTATAATGTCAAAGAGTGCACTCTTCATTTCCACAATGTAAAGACATTCAACAATCACCATTGGATCAGTCACCAACCAATATACACCATCTCCTGCTAGATAGTTGTGCTGAAAGCATGACCCCATAAAATATTAGTGGGCTAGTGGGAAACTACCATTTATCCACCTCATTTTCATGTAATTCACAACAATGATGTGAATTAGTATGTTGAGCAATCATCCTTTTCCACCTATCTTTATGACATTACCTTCTTCCATGTCACACCTTCATCCGTTCATCACCCATTGCATAAATACTTTCTTTATTTAGCTTCATAATTTTGATGTGAAGCAGTCAAGTGATGCAGTAGACTCTACCACATATACACTGATGATATCATACTCCACTAGCTTCCATCGTACATCGCTCATCATTGAAGGCTTGAATTCTTTGAATTCATAACTAAGACACTAATTTTTTTTTATGTAATGTCAACCATTGGATGTCTTTCATTTCATCTTAGCCATTCATTGTGCATCACTCAAAATTATTCCTCCTTATCGCTTCACAACAATGATGTGAAGCACTAAAGTGATGCAATCATTTGTTTCCACCTATCAACATGACATTACCTTCCACTAACTCTTGACCCTCATCGCTCATCATAGAAGAACTGGCAGAAAGCAAATGCAAATCATGATATAAAGAACACATGCAATGCAATTGTATCTTGACTCCTAGCAATGCTTGCATCATTCACCACTAGCACCCGATGTCGATTGCTCATCATGAAAACCAACCTATCGCTTTGTTTCACAACAATTATGTGAAGCGATCAAGCGATATGTCACCACATGTTTGTTGGACCCACCATTTGAGTGTTGAAGGGACTAGTATCTACGTCTCACTAATATGTTTTTGTCTCCCTAATGAGGTTCCTTCACATCTGAACCATCCTTTCAACCTTGTTTGATCTCCATTGCTCCTCGCTCCCCCATGAGGCATGAATGTGGTCCCACCATAGGTGTCATGAGCTGGCGGACATGATCAAATCATTAAACTTGGCATGATCACAGTCATTGATCAAACTCCATCGCTCATTGAAAAACTTCAAGCTAACTTCAAGGAGCTTTCTTAGATACATGGGACCTTAGCGATGTCAATCAAATATGGAACTAATGAGTGCACACCATCCAATATTCAAAAGAGCACATTCACTACACCAACCAGAAGACTAGGTAAAGGGGTCGGTTCCCCTTACTGTGTATTAGGATTAAGTTATGAATTAAGCAATCGGAAACCTCCAACAAGCAATTTATAGAAAAATATAAGCTCCATTGAGTATCATGACTCCAAACCTAGGATTTAACCAGTAATACCTAAACCTTATTCAAGAGAATAAATATTTGATTCCAGAACACATTTGACACCTTTTGAACCTGCAAAGAACATCTCTAGAATGTTCTAGAAAAACCGATATTAAATCTAGCACCAAATTTTCCTTCAAACACTTGGAAGCCACTATTGTAGAAAGATGAAAACATTTTTTCAACTTTGCAACATTTTAAGAAAATTTTGTAATAAATGAAAAATATTCCCTTTTGCACCATCAACCAACACATACTTCCAAAACCAGATCCACATCTCTCATAGATATCCTCTGTCATCATGCCAAGATTCTCCCTTGCATGATTTCCCATTTTGACATCAAGGAGAACAATATTCCAACAATATCCCCCTTTATCATTGACGGAAAAACTAAATGCTCAACCTGTTGTCATTGGTCTAATACAAATGTCGGATAATCATCTGAGCTTCTCATCTCCTTTGGCATACCTTCTCCTTTTCTCACATTTATGAGAAATTACATACTTTTCACATGCTCCTCCTTTGAGCATTTTCTCAACTTTCTCCCCCTTTGACATCAATCAGAAAGGGTCACACTCCTGAACAACTTATCTCAGGTCACCATATTGCTACAACCTTCACTTCTCCTTACCAATGGAAAAAGGGACTTTACTCTCCCTTTGATTAATACCAATTGATATCAATTTATGCTCTCATACCAATTGTTTCTCTCAACCTTTAACCGTAATGACAAAACCAAATGCTCCAACTGTTTTGTACCAATTAACAATATCTAATGCTAGTTGAAATATCATTACATGCTCTGAACCAATTAGGTTTGATACCAATTGTAGATGTTCAAATTCATGCTTTGTAGTAATTGATATTCTAGACTACACTGTATCAAGTATAACATTGATTTGATACCAAAATCAGCTCCCCCTTAGACCTTGCTCCATTTTACTTCCTGCATTTTTGAGCATTAGATTCATTTCAGGTCCTGCACCAACTAAGTTGTTCTAAACTAGTTCGCAATGGTCTGACACAAATTGGAACCACTGGTGTAGCCAGGTAGGAGGGTACTCAAAGAGAACAATTTGAACCATGCAACAAGAGTCATACAACATAAGAAATTCAAAATATGGAGGCAAATGTAGATTTAGACATTCTCATTAACATAAATTTTGATTATAATCAGCCAACAACATCTAGGCATATAGATTCGGCTCCAAGGCTTGATACAACATGCTCAAATTACAATATTCCTATATGCCCCTTAACCTGAGCTGAAATATTACATCTCAAAACCTATCTTTCTCAAATCTACCTTCCTAATGATTTATATCACATCTTGAGATCTATAATCATCCATGTTGGCCAAATATTATTACAATATCCAATGAAAGAGAATGCAACATGTGCTTGAATAGGCTGGCCTCAAATTTGAATTGCTCCTTGGTGAATGCATAAGGTGAAGTGTTGACATATAATTAAGGTTGGGGGCACTCCATGGAACAATTCAAATCATACTATAAGGATCCACAAGTTATGGGAAAGATCCACAAGCGATCGAACTATCCGTTAGGTATGGAAATTATTCTGGTGCTAGTTCAAGAAATTACCACTTATTTCGGAAGCGATATCTTGCTGAAAAAAAATCCAATTGCGCTCAATTCTTGGAATAAGGAAAATGAACATTTCCACAATGTAAACATAGATCCATAGGGTTTGGTGAGAAAATATGATGAAATATCAAAGACTCCAACTTGAACTGAACAAAGAACTAGACAAGAACAAAATATGAAAGGAAATATTTTTGGTTGATGCAAGATTGCCAAGAACCAATGATTCTCCTGCATCAACCACTCTATACCAATTTTTTTTTTAAAACAAAATTTTTATTGTATATACAAAAAAACTCCCCCTTAGACATATCTCCATTTCTCTTGCAGACAAGGAGCATTTTAGAGCAACTACATAACATTTCTCCCACAGCTGTAAGTGGTCTTCCACTTTGAAAAGAACTTCAAAGAGAAAGAAATGTAACCATTAATCTACAACCATCCAGTTTTTAGAAATTTGTAAAACTTATTTTACCTAACTTGATCTATCTCTTCACTTCTAGGGATGAATGAGATACCAATTAAGCTCCCCTAGATTCATGCCCTATCATTACAAATTAGTGATGTAAGGCAGGAGCAGTCACATTGAGTGTTTCCTAATGACCTTTCACTCTCCAAATTTTCTTTGGCTTCTTCTCAATCTTGTCATCCTTCTTCTTAGGAATATGTGAATCATTCTTTACTTTTGGGGACATATTATTTCTCTCATAATATGTTATTGGTCTTACATGGCTTAATCTACAACTCTTAGCTATGTAACCAAGGTTATTACATTTGTAGCACAATACATTCATATTCATTGTAGGAGCAAATGAATCTCTATTCACACATTTTGTGCTCCTTCTAGGTGTAGCTCTATATTCACAAGCCCTATGACCAAACTAATTACATGAATAATAGTAACCATAGAAAAATGAGGAATACCTTGTCATATCTTTCCTTAATATAGGATGAGGTGGTCTTCTTTGATTTTACATCTTGGCATGTCTTATCCTTGTGAATATTTTTTATTAGCTCCCTTAGTATGTTTATTTTTCTTCAAATCTTTAGGGCCTAATGTCTTCATCTTCTTATCTACCACAAGAATCTTCTTCTGATATTCATGAACTAAATGGTTATTGTTCTTCTTATTTGCAGTAGGTCTCTTTTCTTTTTCAGCTCTCTTCATATTAGCAGCTGGCTTCTTTTCCTCTTTTGTTGTCTTCACCTTTGCAATGCCTTTATCTGATCTTCCATTTCTTGAGGAGTTTTACTTTGAATTGCTCATGCAAGCTTTCTCTTCCTTGGTGCAACATCTTTCTTCTAATTTAAATCTATCATATAATTTTGTAGAAGTAGAGGGACTCTTCCCTTTCTCACAACCAAGGTCAATATTCACTCTTGGTCTCAATCTCTATCTTGATGGATTTTTTGATCTAATAAACTCATCTAACATCTTAGAGCCACCTTTCAACTTTAAGCCTTTATCAATCTTCTCTTTAGCTTTTTCTAAATCTTTTCTAACAGCCACTATTTATACCTCTAACTTCATGAATTCATTAGATTTAGATTGTAGTGCATATATGACTACATCTTCTATCCTCTTTTATTTTTTCACTTTTGACTTCAAGCTGATCAACATCTAATTAGATTCTTCAAGAATCTTAGTTAGTCTTTCTATCTCCTTTTGTGTATTTATTTTTTGTTCTTCATTTCCCTTCAACTTATCAATCTCATCCAAGGCACAAATGATTCTAGCTTCAAAGTCAACCTCTCCTTCTTTACCAGAGGTTTCAACTTCTTCTTCTTTATTAAACCTCTCAACCTCTTCATCAAAGGTCATTCAAAAATATATGAAAGGGTCAACATTTTCATCATCTGATCTATCATTTACATCAGATGACCCACTTTCTCTTCTTGTGTGTAGATTCTTCTTATCCATCTACTTACTACTATTTTCTTGCTTAGAATTATACTTTTTTATCATGAATGTATTTAGAAGAAAGATAATCAAATTTACCTCTACATTTTTTGGAGCCTCTCCTTAGTCATTTGATGAACTCTGTTAGCTCCTCATTGGACTCTTCTTATCCAAAATTAGATGCTTCTACCTTCTCCCTTCTAGTTGTAGCATCTCTTATGGATGTATTCACAGTCTTCACATCTTCACTTGTCTTCAGTCTTCAGTCTATCACACTCACCTCCATATGTTTGCACCTTGTTGTCATCACCTTCATACATCCTCCTTAACTTGTTTCATGCTTCATGTGTAGTTTTATAATGTATTACTTCATCAGTCACAAATCCAAACAACTTGATCATAATGGAAAGCATTCCTTTAGCATCATCTTGAAATGCCTTCTTTCCAGCCTCAATAGTTGGAGGTGTAGTAGGAACCTTGTATCCTTTCTCAACTGAAATCCATACATCAGACCCTAATGATTTTAGATATGCTTTAATTTTACTACTCCAACACTTATAGTCTAATAGATTAAAGAGAGGTACTCCTTCTACATATGAGCCTTCTTGACTAACCATCTTGTGTTCACTTATCCAAGATCTACCCAAGCTGAGTAAGCTTCTCCTAGGGAACCTAGGGATTTGATACCAATTGTTGGAACACAACAATCTACTAAGAGGGGGGTAAATTAGTAAAAATCAAAACTAAGCTCTTATAACCTTTGTGTAGACTAAATTATTAAGCCCTTAATCAATACTGTAGACTAATTCCTTTTATTTCTTTATGCATATTTACTAAACTAGAAGAAAAATAAAAATGAACACAAAAAAATTAACATAACACATGAAGTACATGGAAAACCAAGGATGGGAAAAACCACGGTGAGAAATAATGCTAGGATCTACTTGTTGGAAAAACAAGGAAACACAACTGAGAGGGGGGGTGAATTAGTTGTCATAGAATAATTAAACTTTTAAAACTTTATTTAACTTAATCTTAGATATGATGAATGAACAATAAACCATAAACAATCAACACATCAGAAATATAGAGAACACCAAGATTTTTATGTGGAAACCCTATTAGGGGAAAAACCACGGTGGATGTTAGTCCACACTATTATACCCTACTAAAAGTATAATGACAAAAATAATGGGAATCCACATGCATTTAGACACACTATCTAGAGCTCACTGCTCAAATACAAGAGGGCTCACTACCTAAGGAATACAATGAAATATAGATTAGGCCCACAGGGTATGAACTAAGAAAATATCTTCTACACAAGCCTAATTATAGTTCTAGTTAAGCACATAAAACCTTCTTCACACTTTGCTCAAAATTCTTCACACTCTGCTCTACAATTGAATGAGTAAATCAATATTAGCACACTTTCTCTTCCTATGGATTTCCTTCACTTCACACACACTTTAATTTCACTCAAAAAATCACTCTTGTATATCCACATCATGGAATTACATCAACAACCTCATCGTCCAAAAGTATAAAACATATTTACAATGTTGGCCCAAATTTACAAATAATTTTTTCAATCCAAATCAAGCACCATCAACTAGTACTATGATGCAACACAAAACAATATCCTCGAGTGTGCCAAACATTCAAAATTTTAATCTTCAAGGATCTGCAACACATTACAACTACCATGTCAGCCAAGAACATGAAAACCTGAACACACATGAGAAAAATATTGGACCACGAGCACACCGATCAATGAAAATGTACAACAAAGATAGAGAATGATCTATAAGCATCCACAAGCAACAAGAGCTAACAGGAGGCATCCACAACAACTAAGATTACCAGATTCACATAAACTTCAATCAAGAACACCGAAAAAGACCACAGAAACACTGCCAAAACACAACTATTCATAACACGATCAAATCTTCATGTGAACCTCTGAAAATTCTGGTGGATGAACTAAATACTCTTAGCAATAAACCATTTAGTCCATGACAACTAGTCTTCAACGTACTAAACAAGACACCTTCATGACCTTCACAGTTCCATTGGCAACTTGCAACTCTTTCTTTAACAATTTTCTCAATATCCTCAACATATACAACCTTCAATAAAACTATTGATGGGTTTTTTTGCAATTTCTCAACACAGGAAATGCATTGACACTACCTCTCTTTAAAGAAATCTTGAAAACCAAGTTGCTGAAAATCACTCCTAGGTCTCTCGAGTGTCAGGTCATGACATGCATGGAATTTCTTAGTTGTTTCAAATGTGATTTTGCTGCTAATCATAGGGTAGACTTACAAAGTTAGGTTGAAGGCGAGGTGAATCTTAAAATGGAGTTCGTTAGATGGGAAGTTAGTATGAAATTTGTTGTAGGTTTGAACAACAATCTTAAACTCCTATTTTAGCTTTAGATTTGGCTTTACAATGTGTAGTGAACCTTAGCATAGGTCACTTATTAAAAGAAAGGAAAAGGGTAGGGAAGAGAGAAGGTTCCCGGATTTGAAATTCAGCAATGAGCAGTGATCATGGAGGATTCTACTGTGGATAGCCTTCTTGAAACACAATTTCACTTAACCAGATTATATCACAGTATCATGAAATTTGTGCAAGCTTCTAAGGACTATAGGTATTCAATTGTTCATTCGCCGTAAGCATGAACAAACAATAGAAATTTAGAGTAGTTATCAATCCAAGTTAGGACTAACTTTACACAACTATTTATCATCAACAAAAAACTAAAAGTATGGACTAAAAAGACATCAACATAGCAGAATACTTCAAAACCAATGAACAACATCAACTAATCTATCAAAGCAAACTAAAACATGCAAAAGAACAACTAAATCTACTCAAATCAATTAACTATGGGAGAACAACCATGTAACATGCAATAGAAACTGAAGAGTTCACCAAAAGACAATAAACTTCTATTAAAATTGTTGCAACATGCCTTTATAACAACTCAACTCTCTCATGAAAATGAGAGGAGACCCCCTATTTATTAAGTTCAAAAAGAAAAAGAATGGCCAAGATCGATTTGAATTATATGGCCAAGATTCACTACAAACTAGGGTTCCACCCACCCCCAAATATATCACAATTTAAAAATACATTCTTGTATTTTTCCCTATTTTGTCCTTACATGACAACATTGTAGAAATTTTGTCTTTTGCTGATTTCCCTTTTGTTGTAGCTACTTGGTGAGAAAATCATCATCAATAACCGAATTTCCTTCCCTCTTCTTGCTAGTGGCAGATTCTATAAACTTCAATATCAATGTTTGGAGCTTGCTCCATTCCAGTATATCCGATTGTAGCACTTAGAAATTCAGCTTTGTTGATTTATTCATGAGGGTGTCCTAGTCCTTGTCATATTTGGGCATGTTCTTCACTATTTGCTTAGATTGAGAAAATAATTTTGCAATGAAGCCTAGGAAATTAGGTGTTAGTGTGTCTACAGTTCCACTTTCCAACTTCTTTTGGAAGTATGGCTCTAACTCATCTGCATTCAACTCACTAGTAGGCACATCAAGATCTGTCAGCAACTTCAAATATTTTGCACAATCCATCCTGACTTTCTTATCCCAATCAATGTACATTTCCACCACATGGAACACTCCCTCTAGCACTTCCTTCCAGTGATTTGGGCTCAACTTACATGTTTCTATGAGCTAGTGGTCATCATTCACCAAGTTAAACTCCTCCTAGAATTTATCTGGTATCTTGAGGATGGCCTCAATTTTGGGATACATGATTTTGTATAAGTTGGGGAAATTAGTGCAAAAACTCCTTATGGCCTCAAGTATCTTCAGCACCTCTTGGAACTTATTAGTGGTCTTGACTGCACGTCTTAGGCCCATACCACCATTGTAGAGACCTACTCAAACCAATCCTCTGTGGCCTTTGTCCAATTTTTCCTCTTTTCTAACTTATCAATTTTTTCCTTGGACAACAGTAGCAATATTTCCTAGGATGTGGTGGGGAGCTCTTCAACTAATGACCATTGTTGAATATATGTTGTTAATTCAGCCACATGTGCCTTTAACTCCTCCTTGGAAGTCTTATCTTTATTCATCTGGTGCACAATGGTGACGATGGACCCCTGGAAATGGTCGATATTTTGTTCTCATGTGGTTGTTCCAAGATCTAGAGTGGAAATATTATAGGTCATCCCTTCTCCTACAACTGGAGTGGCTATTTGCATAGTTATAGACCCTGAGGCATCCATATTAGATAAGATCTGACCTTAAGCTTCTTCTTTTTCTTTGTGCTAACCTGGGCTCAAGCCAAGATAGCCTCCAACCTTTCCTTTGGGTCTCTTGGGGTACGAGTCTTCGTTTCCAAGTATTTTTCAAGCCACTCAGGTATTCGGGATTCTCCCCTTGGTGATTCATGACTAGCCTCCTCTTCAACTATGTGCCCAATTTCCATTGCCTTGAAAGATAGAGTATCTTATTCAATCCTTTCCCCTTCTTCTTCATTTGAATCATGAATGAATACATTTTCCTTTTGTGGGGACTCGGTGGTGGAGTGCTCTTTGGGGTTGTCCTCCCCTTCATTAGTTTTCTTTTCTTGTTCTTCTTCTTGATGCTCATGTTCTTCAAGATGCTTCATTCATGGTATTTTGTGGGTTTCAGCCTCTCCTTCAGGCTTTTCTTCTTGCTTCCTTTCTTCTTCCTCGTGTTGAGGTGGTACTTCTTCATGTTCTTTATTTTATTTCTCTCCTTGCTCTTCAAAAAGAAGCATTTCTTCATTATGTTTGGGGCTTTCTTCCCACTCCCCAATTGGAGGTTTAGTATCCTCCTCCATTTTGTCACTTGATTCCTTTTCTTCCTCAAAAGGTGGCCTTTCGACTTCTTCTCTGAAATTCTTTAACTTTTGAGCTAACTCCTTTTTGAGGTCCACATCAAAGTTCTCCACAATATATCGGGTGACAACATCTTCCTCATCACTCTTGGAGGACTTTGTTTCTTCTCCTTTGTGCACTACCTTATCAATTGGAAAATGTTGGAACTCTAGGTGCTCATGGTAGTTTTCTACATCATCTTCCAATTCTTTTGTTGCTTCTTTTTCTCGTCTTTCCAACTCCTTGAATATTTGCATTGTAGCCTTCTTTTTTGGTGGTTCAGTTAGAGGAGTAGAGGCAAGAATATTGGCAAGAATTTGGGCTAGCGAAGCTTGAATAGCTGGATTCATTAGCACTAACAATAGCTCTATAGGAATATTCTTCATATGTCAGGATTATGCCTCTAGGAGTGAGAGTGCAAGCATTGGCATTGTGGCTACTACTAATGGGAGAGATGTAGTTAGAGACATGGAGGCAAAAGAGAGTGGAGAGGTGTTGGAAAAGGAGGAGTCTATCATCACCACTTGTGTTGTGGGTGGAGTGGAGGCAAGGTGGACTGATATATCCACCGTAGGTAGGGAGGTGGCGACCATTTCCTAAGAGGTAGGTAGCAGGGTAGTTGTAGTAGTAGTGGAGGTAGCAGGTGGAGATTTTGGCTGCTCGACTTCCATTTCTTCCCCCTCATGAAGTGGTTCTTCTCTGATAGTATCAAGAACTCCCAATGTATTTGGTCTCTTGGAGGAATCACCCTTCGAAGCTTTCCTTGAGTACACTTGGGGTTTGGATTGCTTCTCATCTATCTCTTTCCTTTTCCTTGATCTAGTGATGAGAGGAGATTGGGAAGCTTCTTTTGTTGGGGTAGCAACTATCCCACTATCAGTTTCACTTGCAGGCTCTTCTTCAAGATCCCCATAGGTCAGAGCTACTCCTCATTGCTGCAATCGAGCAACCTACCTGTCAACCCATTCTTTCATTCTAGCCTCAGTGGGCTTTACTATAATATTGAGGTCATTAACCTCTTTCTCATCCCAATCAATTAGAGGAAATGGTAAATTAGCAATTGTGTTGTATTGAGGATCAACCACTATATCCTCTTCCTTCTCTACTTGGTCTGGCACTTGGAACAACTTGACCTTCTTCATGAAGTATGTGGTCATCATAATATAGTGCCTCATCCGCACTTGTCATCTTTGAAATTAGCCCAAAAATCCTCTACATGATGCAAATGGGTGTATTAATCTATGACCATCTTCTTGAGTTCTCCATAAGGGTCCATCCATGGCCAAGCCGTGTAGAGATGCAAATGGTATTGCACCAGTTATTTCTCTAAATTTTCAATGCACTAAGATGTATGTAGCTCGTACATCCCTTGGCCAAAGGAGAGGGGATAAGGAATCACCACCTTATTCTTGCTACTCAGGAGGAGGGCAGTGTTTATCGTAGTTTCCAAGAGAGCTCTAACAATATCATCCAATCATTGGGATACTGGGGTAGCTTGTATGGTTTATTTGAGAAACCTTCTACTCGAATGTAGGTGAACTTTGAGAATTGTATAAATAGAAAGGCATGTTGTTTGAGGAAAAAATTGGCACTATGTGAGACTCTTCTTTTGTAGTCACCCCTAAGTAGTTTGATGATGTGGCCTATGAAGGCATCATTAACTTTGCAATAATCACTCTTAAAGTTTATGTATTTTAGTTGATGGTACCTATCATCAAAATTTAGCTCTCTACCTGGGTTTGTATTTGGAGCTTTGAATAAGCCTCTATATTGTGTTTTATTAGCCAACAAGTAGATGAGGTATGAGGTCATATAGAACCTTGAGGTCTTCTTTACAGCTACAAATTGTTCATGCAGGCAATTGTTGATGATTCCTTCCCAATAGAATTTGACTTTGCCTCTAAGGATCTCCTCCACAAAGTGAAACATCCACTCCTAGAAATAATCTATAGTGGGGAGGCCCATGACCCTGTTTAATAGGGTTACCAAATCATTGTAGTCTTCATAGAAGTCACTGTGATAGAGTTCTTGGGGAACTTTAGCGGCACTACCCCTCTTTTCTTTCAACCAATATTAATTGATAATCCTTTTACATCAAAGGGGATCTGAGTCCCATGTTTCTTTGGCATTTGTTATGGTGGCTTCTTCCATTTCCCTATAGATAAGGATGTGAAAAATTTTTCCTATTGACTTGGCTAATAGATCAGCTAGTATGTTCCCATCTCTATGTACAATGCTCTGGGTCTCCTAGTATGCCTCCTGGAAAGTCGTTACAATTTTAGGGGCAATAAGAGCGGGAGGGAAGCCTTCACTACTTCTGATCTTTTGAGTATTTTCCATGGTGGGTTTGATTCAAACTCTCTGTTTGAACTCAACAATGTTTGCTTGTCTGATGTTTGTGTCATAGATCTCCTTCCAGGTGGTAGTGACTTTAGAGTTTAGAGGTTCCCCCTAGAACATATACTTTATTTGGTCCTTGTCTTCTTTTCCATGAGGTGCCTTAGCTATCTTCTTTCCTTTGTCCTTCTCCATGACTGCCTCTAAAGGTTGTGCACCTAATTCCATATATCCTATGGGTGAAAGAGAAGTGAGCACATTCAAGTATGAAAACATGGGAAAGTTAGTCAAAATATTGTGAATGGTGTTAGATTAGATAAATCAACATTTAAGAGTCCTAACACATCTTTTAGATTATAATTAACATTTTATAGGAGGGAGTTTGAACAATTCAGGCCTCAGGGATTGGACTTCCCTGGGCTGATAGCTATTTCAGAGCATCTACAAGAGGGACGAAAATTAGGGCATGGCAGCCCGCCTATCTGAACCCGCCTAAATGTTTGGGTAGTTTGTGGGGTTCATCAAGGAGGTAGCCCTATTTTGGCATGTCGGTCAAAGTTAGTTTGGAGATTCAAGGGGATTTAGACCATCATTTTGGATATCAGAACTAGGAGGCAGTTTGGTTGTTAGAGATTTGTTGTTGAAAATGGCTTTGTCAAGATTGTGTCCCAAGGATGGAGTTCCACTAGGTGGGACCCACAGCTCTAGAAGGTTGTCAACTTTACCTTTTATTGATTGGGCACTTCAAGACAAAGGGAGCGAAAGGTTGTTAGGTGATTGTTGTTTGAAATGGTGGAAGTCATATGGTGGTTCGATGGGAGCCACTCACTGAGCTAGGTCCAAACAAGGATGGAGCCCTCATGTTTACTTCCTTAATCACTTGCAGAGTTCAGCTGCCAAGGTGAGGTCGGGTTCCAAGTAGAGGAAGGATGGAGGTAGTTTTCCTCTTGATCATGAAAAAACCATGATGTATTTTCGATGGTAAAAGTGTATGGGAGATGACCTGCAATAGTTCATCACTTAATCATTTCATTTTGCATTTTGAGGGCCATGATTGAGTTGGGTCCCAGAGGTTGGAATCCTATATGATTGTGGTCGCTAAGGACAACTGGTTTAGAACAGTGGCCCATGAACACAAGTCCACAAGGAGGGACCCATAAGATGCTTGGCACTTGGCTATTTTTTCATGAAGTCAATTGGAAAAGTAGGACTCAGGATTTGAAGGTTAGACAGATGGGCTGTAATAGCCACTCTTGGAGGGTAAAATACTGATGGAACCCTACCCACGGGAGTCTATGAGACGGGACCCTAGATAGGCTATGACTTAAGGTTTCTCTAGAGTGCATCTATGGGTGATCAAAGGAATGAGACTCGAGCACCAGAAAGCTAAGGTCCAAATGCCATTTGGGATGGTGAATCACGAGCAACACCCTGGAGACCGAATCCTGTGGGGTGGACCCAAATGGCTCATTGGACTTTCATTTTCACTTTGTCAGTTTTGACCAAGTCTGAAGTGGCTAAGGAAGGCGGTCCTCCCGCAATAGAAAACATGATAGAAAGGTTTGTCATTGCACAATTTAACTTCATTTCAAAGGCTACCAACGGTGATGGGAGGTCATGGGCCCACAAAGCATGAATGCTTTGGCTGAAGAATGACACTAGAGAGTCAAGGTTTTGTGGTTGCTATGTTGGTCAATTTTTAGGGTTTTCAAGTTTTGAGAACATGGGTTTTGTGCACGTTGGTTTTCTCTACCTATCTCATGAGTTCTTCTTCTTTCAAATTCATTAGTTTTGTAAGAAAAAAAAAATGTGAAACAGGGTGTGGGTGGAAAATTCACCTCAAGAAGCCAATGAAGGGGCAAGAAACTAGCTAGGAGATGTGTTGAATTGGTGGTGGCACTTGTCGATCTCGAAGGTGGCACTAGAAGATGGGTTTCTGAATTCTCTCTGAGCAACTGAAAGGTGAAAATGACATCTACGGTTTTCCTATTTATAGAAAATGAGGCATTAAATGCCGCCATAAATGCTCATATGGTGCTAGAGACACCAAGATCTAATAATCAGGTGGCAGTCGGCTGATAGAAATTTCATAGCTTGGTGATAATCAAATGGCGTTGGAGGGTTTAGGTCCTAGTGGGTGGAAGGCCACCAGAAAAAGGTTGTACAAAAGTTAGCAATCAAGGAAATGATGAATAGTCTTGTGGTTCTCAATGGGCAGAGAGCTATCAGAGGAAGGTTGTTCAAGATAGACATGAGGCAATGGAAACTTGATAGGGGTAGCCCTACAAGGTGGGCCCGATGGGCTTCATGGATGCCAGCTTTAAAACACTAATGAAAATAGCTAGTGGGATCCTGCAAAGACTCAAAACTTTGAAATTTTGAGGGGGTGAAAACATGGCCAACTGAATATAAACTCCTTGGGACTCGTAGAGCATTTGGACCACCAAAATAGGGGGTGCAAAACAAGGTGGCAACAAGAAAAATAACCCGACGAGGTGGAGGAAAGAGAGGGTCCCTATTTTGAATTAGTCATGTGTGCTAAAGGCACAACAAATGGTGACTCTGCTAGAGAACGCTCCCGAGCATTATAAGAATAAATGCTCATTTAGAACTTAGAATCTCTAGTTTCACAAACCAAGGCCCAACATCCAAAAGTAAACTAAGAGAAAAATATCCTTAGCTAAGTCATCCTATGAAACATCTCAAAAGTGTGTGTTTAGTGAATTCATTCCCATAGAAACTGTGACAAATGGAAACTAATTGAACTGAGTAATCTATATGAATTGTCCAACCCTAAAAGTAACCTAGACATTGCCCTGCTGCTAGTTAGGCATCCATAGCCCTGATAGAGTTGTCACTATGACCCCATGGATATTGCTCTACTGCTAATCGGGCATCCATAGCCCCAATAGAGTTATCCGCACACCCATATGGTTGTTTGATTTCAACATCTTTTCCATCTCTTTTCTTTCTTTTAATACTTCTTTAAATACTTTCTTCTTTTGTTCAACTATGTAGAAATTGAAGTCTACTATGGGTTTGGGAACGACAGTGGTCACTGGAGCGGACTTGGGATTTTTTTCTTACTAAGTCATCATAACAGCCATTGTACAACCCTTTGGAAACCATTAATATGTGTTTTGTGAAGGATCTAAGATGTATGTGAAAGGAAGATTCGGCAAAGGGTTGGGTTCTAAGTCAAAGATTAGATGAGGAATCCATTCCATGGAAGCTATTAGAAACCAACGGTTGAGAATTAATATTGAGATAAAGAACACTAAAAGAAGACAACAAAGTGAACCATTCATTGAATGAGCACAACCACTATAGAAAAAAAAAAGAACACCCTCATCAAAACAAAACATATGGGAAATAGGAAAAATGAAAGCGGCAGAAAGTAGCAAAATGAAATAGAACCAAAAGCAACCTAAACTAACCTATATATAGATATTTACAAAGGAGAAGCTTGTAAGAGCTGAAGCTTGGAAGTAATGCTTTAGGTGCTACCTGTTGACAGGTAATAGTACATCTTCACCAGTTAAAGTCTTTAAGAAAAAAGCATTGTCTCCAAGGATTTCAGCTATCTGAAAGGGGCCAAGCTAGAGCTTGTTGAATTTGTCATGTCCCCCTTTCTTCTCATGGGCCTTGTCCCAACATAGGATTAGATCTTCAATTCTAAAGGCCTTGATCTTGGCTCAGTAGTTGAACCATCTCTTGACTATACCCTGATGTTTGGAAGAGTTTTCTATGGCATGGTCGCACACTTCTTCTAAGTGTAACAACTCAGCCAAGCAAGCTTCTCTACGATCTCCCTCTTTGTAAAAGTTATTGATAAATTGGAGGGTGGGGATCTTCAAGTGGATTGGGAATATTGGCTCTAAGTTGTAAACAAGATGAAATGGGGAATCACCAAGGGCAGCTTTATGGCATGTGCGATCTACCCAAAGGGAAAAATGGAGCTAGGTATTCCAATCCTTGGTATTCTTATCAAGCAATTTTTTAATCACAATAATCAAATTCTTGTTGGTAGATTATGCTAGGCCATTTCCCTAGGGATAGTAGTTGGATGATAATTTGAGATCAATACCATAATCAAAGGCCCAAGTAGCAAATTTAAGCGAGGAAAATGTAGGTCCATTATCACACACTAATGCATATGGGCAACCAAATCAATTTAATATAAAACTTTCAAGAAAATTTCTTAACTACCTCTGTTGTGAATTTCCTACATGTGATGGCTTTTGTCCATCTAGTGCAATAATTAGAAGTAGTAAGAATGTACTTGTGTCTTGCATATGATGGTGGGCTTACCATACCAATGAAGTCAAGACCCCATTATGTGAATAGTCTCACCTCCAAGACTGGTTGCAATGGTACAACAATATTATTCTCTCTAGTTGTGGATGTCTAGAAGATGTGGCACATACAAACATGGTTGTGAGAATCCTTGAAGACTATCATCCAATAATAACTTTCCTATAAGATTTGATGAGCGGTCGAGGGACCATATCCATGATTGGTGTCGAACTTGTCATGAAACTCTTTCAAGACCCGATCTGCTTCCTCTTTGCCAAGGCATCTCAAATAGGCACAGTCATGGTTCTTCTTGTATAGTATCCTTGCAAAATGTAGCTGCTAATTTTTAGATGGAGAGCACATTTTTGAACTCCCTATAGGTGAGGTAGGCACTTGTAGTTTAGCAAACAATAGACTATGTCATCATACCATTCCCCTGGGAAAAAATCTTCAAGTTGATATTGTTGCACTATAAGCTCAGGTCCAGCTTCAACTGATGTTTTGACTATTGTTTAGGTGAGCCCTTTTCCTATGATCAACGTCATTGGTTGAATCTCCATATCATACTTCTACAGCAAGGTAACCCACTTTACTCTTCGTTCTCCCAAATCATTTTGCATAAGTAGCGTCTTCACTGCAAGGTTAGGGACAATGGCAAACACTTTGTTCTGCAAGATGTAATGCCCAAACTTCTTGACTCCTTAGATGAGGTCATATGCATATTTTTCCACATTGTGATACCACAGCTCAACATATTTTAAAGGATCCCTCATGAAGGAAATAGGGTCCTCATTCCCATCATCATCTTTCTGGGTCAGAATGTTGGCACATGAAAGATCTAAAGAAAATGAGTAAATGTAGAAGGGATTCAGATAATTTTGGTTGACTAGTACTGGTGCCTCAGCAATATCTTTCTTAATTTCTTCGAAGGCTTGTTTTGCTTCTGGGGTCCACTCAATCTTAGCATCTTGTTTTAACATAGCGTTAAGTGACTTGACGATTTCAACAAAGCTCGTAGTGAACTTCTTGACAAATTTTATCTTTCTGAAGAAAGACTTCAATTCATTCTTACTAATTGGCAGTTGGATCTTCAGTAGGGATTGGATGTGCTTGGGGTCAATGGAGATGCCTCGTTCCAAAATAACATGCCCAAGCAATTTCCCTTTAGTGACTCTGAAGATGTACTTCTTTGGATTAAGGGAAACTCCAAATTCTTGGCACCTCTAGAAGACTTTACATAAATCAGAGACATAATCGCTCCACTTCTTAGAGAACACAATCAAACCATCCATATACATGATTATACACTTTCCAATCAGATCTTTAAAAGTGATGTCCATTGCACATTAGAAGGTGGCACTAGCATTGATGATCCCAAATGAAATTTGTCGATATGCAACTGTGCCCCACTTGGTGATGAATGTTGTCTTATGGCAGTCTTCATATTGCACCATGACTTGGCTGTAAACAAAATATCCATCTAAGAAGGACATCATCTATGATCCATTGACAACTTGCAATGCCTCATCAAATGAAGGCATTGGATAGTTGTCCTCTAAAGCTCTATTCAAATTATGGAAGTCCACACATAATCTGATTTCTCCATTATTTTTTCTTACTAGGACCAAATTGGCCACCCATGTGGAGTGTGTGACTAGAAAGATAATTTTGGCTTAAAGTAATTTTTGCACTTCCTTGTAGATGATGGGCTCTAGTAGGGCATTGATGGGGCATTGTCTTTGTTGAAATGGTCACACATTAGGCTTGAGAGGGATGGTATGTGTGATGATGGAGGTATCATAAGTCTTCAAATCTTCATAGCTCCATGCTACCACATCATGATACTTTTGCAAAGCATCAATGATTCCATTCTTTTCTTCTGCAATACATACTTTGCTAATAAACACATTTTTCTTTCCTCAGTTGTTTCGAGGTTGTGATGTCACACTGGTTGTTAATGGATTCCTTCTTTGTTTGTTGATCATGATCCTAATCTAATCTAGCTCAAATATGCACTCCAACTGAACCATACCTTTGGGGATCATGTTGGTTTTGAGGTTGATCACCCCTTCTATATTGAGTTTAGCTTCCTCTAGGTCAACTTCATCAATTATTTGTGTGGAAAACGCGTCAGAACTTGTAATGAATTCTAGGATATGCTTGTCATCATTGAATACCTAGAAGTGAGTGATGTTGTCTAGGACAGATGGGGTGAATTTCAACTCAACTATGAATCTCTTGAGTCTAGACAAAGACAAAGGTTGTAGTGTGCTAGCTACTTGGGCAAAAGCATCGGCAATATGATTCTGGGAACTTGGGATCAGCTATATATTGAAGGCATCTAGACTTTCTAGAAGATCCTAGAATCTATGTATATAGTTTAATAGTATTCAGTTGTGGCATGAGTATAATTTCCTAAATTGGTTGGCTACCAACTCAGAATCACTGAAAAACTTGTAGCATTTTAACATTCTTTCTCAGAGCCATTTGGAGGCCATGTACCAAAGCTTCATATTCCACTACATTATTGGTACAATAAAACTAAAGTCTAGGGAAGAAAAGTATGTCTTACCCATGGGGCTGATTAACTCAAATCTAGCTCCGGCTCCATGCTTGGACTTGGATCCATCAAAGTGTAGTGTCCAAAATTTAGAAGGCTCCTTGATGTTGGGGCCAATGATGTGGTCTTTCTTCCTTGGCTGTTCATTTGCATCTGCGACCACCAAAGTAGGCATTAGTTCAACATGTGTGGGGGATAGCTACCCTATTGGTATCTCCTTTTGAAAAGTCACTAGTCCTTGGACACGTTCCACTACTTTTTTGCACAAGCAACACTTAAACTCGGAGTGGGCACCATTATGAACTCTACATCAACTTGGCAGCAAGAGGTCTCGAAAGTCCATTCTGGGTCCCAGACTGAGTTGATCTTGTACGTACTTCTCCACGAAGTCTTGGAAACCGTCCAACAATCCTAGGTTACCATCTTCACAAGGCTCTTTATCATCTGATTCCACCAAATTTTTTATACTTTGAGACACATGGGCCAAGTTGGCTAGAGGACTGCATTGCACCAGGAAGACCTCTATAGCTAGCTCTTCTTCTTGAGGTTATGATTCTTCCTGACAATCAAAGGGACAATAATTTCCCAATTCAATCTTGGCAAACAACACCTCATTAGTGTTGTTGTATTCCGTAATCATACATTTCATATGTGGCTTCCAATCTATTTGAATCTGGTTTGGAAAACCTTTCCATGGTAGCCACATGTGGGAAAATTTTGTTGCAGCATACCCATTCAATGCATGGGTGGAGTCACATCCTAGGATAGTTCTGTACATGTTGGGAATGTTTGCAACTTGGATGTCTATAACCTGATACACCCTTGGATCTATAGCAATCTGCATTAGGATACGATTCATCTCTCCAATGATACTAACCTTAGTCTTGTCTAACTGAGTCACTTTTCTTCTGGAAGGCATGGGGACAATCCCAAGAGCTTTGCAAATAGCCAAATGCATGACATTGGCTAATGCTTTGGAGTAAATCAGACAATTGTACAAGTTCTTTCCAAATATTCTGATTGTGGTAAGGAAGGGTGGTGTCTCCAGTTTCCCTTGGAATAATCCAATAGGTGTGTCAGCTTGAGCCACTTGAGCCTTATCCTTTTTGTTGATATTTTCTTTGGTTTGCACTAGGTTCTACTCTTTATCAGGTTGTTTTCCAGCGTGCTAGTTGGTGGCAGCATCCTTCTTTGTGCCTATGATTTCTTGAATTATCAGCTCTTGTCGAGGCTCTTCAAAGGTGACTCTCTTGGTAGGTATTTTTGGTGTTGCTTTTGAGGAAGGGGTTCCATTAATCACTCTAAAGAAGGAATGACTAATTGTAGGAACCTTGAGTAGTTCAAAGGTAGACAAACTAATTTTAACTTTCTTAAATTTTTTAGCAATATATTTCACCATTTGCTCAATTTTAGGCTCAAAGGACCTACCTATGGATGAGCTAGCTGGTTGACTTTGTGTTTGGCTTGGTTTTTTGTTGTTGTTCAAATATTGTTTAGGCACATAAGGGTAGCCTAGGTTCTTGCTAGCATTAGGGTCAAGCAGGGTACTGAAGTTGTTGGGCAGGGTAGAGGTAGTGAGCGGTCCTCATATTTTCCTATTTCTTAAATTATAAAAAGAGGTTCTTTGATGGAACATTTGCACTTCATCTTCACAAGGCTCTTCATCTATTGGACCATTATCTATTAAATAAAAAAGTTGAGATAAGGCCTCTCCATTACTTACCTCTTTGACTTCTTCATTCTTCAAGGAGGCAGGCACTCTCTCAAGCTCATTTCCCTCACTTTTTGGGAACGATGCTTGGTTGGATATGAGCATGGAAGATTCATAGGGCTCCGATGGAACTATGTCTCTGTAATTTGCACTCTCAAAATTTTTTTTGACCTCCACTTGAAAGATCTCAGTGGTTTTCTGGAACTCAGGACAATCCAACTCGGAATGCCTGCTTGTCTTATGAATCAAGCACCATCTAGATAAAGCATCCTCGGTGAGGTACACTCCATTGGTTTTCTTTTCTATGTTATCTCAGTTGAGATTGGCTTGGATGCTACATTGAGAAGCTTGCAGCTTGCTGTTCTAATTTCTCAAGTGTGTCATCTCTGTGGACATCTTCTGAATCATCTCTATTAGCTCATCCAACTAGTCCTTTTTATTGCAAGTTGGTTTTGTTGAGCGGATGGAAATTCAAGCCCTTGTAAGTATAGGGGCACTTGAGGCTATTATGGATATGCTTTTAGTTGTTGAGACTATAATTAATGTGGCACTCGGGGCACTTGGTTCATAGGTTGTTCAGGATGAGGAACTAAAGGTAGCTATAATACTTGATTCATCAGGGGTGTTTGATGTTGCAATGCCTGAGTGAGTTCATGAACTTGCATAGGATGGGAAACCTACCCCAAAGAAGGTAGTGGACTAGAAATGTTTTGACCCAAGTCAGTGTTGGAAAAAACCACCTTGGCATAAGTGTCAACCAATCTAGTAAGGGTTGGTCGTATCCTCTTTACAAATGTGGTTGTGAGGTTGTCTAGTGCTGCATAGTAAACTGACAAAGCAACAACATCATTTAGCATGTATGAGGCCTGCAACCTTGTATAGACTAAATGGAATCAATCATTGAAGGAGTTGATTGGCTTGTTGAATTCCCTATGAATTGTCATGAATTGTTGACATAGTTCTAAAGGGATGATCAAGATCTTGTACTTCTACAAGAAGGCACTCATCAACAAATACCAAGATGTGATGGAATTGGTTGGAAAATTAATATACCAATAGAAGGCTTCTTCCCCCAATGAATAAGGGAAAATCCTGCATGCCACATCCTCTTGATCAATTGCATGTTCTTTAGCATTTTTTGAAATATCTTGATGTGCTCTTCAGCTATCCTCTATGGATCCCGAAGATTGAACTTTGAACAAAATCTCTCTAGATTCTTAGGCATGTCATGGTAGGCGTTGAAGTGCAATGGAGAAGGTTTATTCCCTAGTTGATCCATGAGGGGAGGTGTGGGTGGTAATTGTTGTTGAACAATGATTTGGGGTTGCACAAAGGCAACGATAGTTGGGACTGCACCTTGGACTTGGAGGGTAGGGGAGGGGGCAACACCCCAACTATGGGAAGGGAGTGGTGGAAAGGTTGTTTGGTATGATTGAGTGGAATGGATGAAGGTGAAGGAGGTCTACTGAGTTTGAGGTGAATGAAAGGAGAAATTAGGCGAAGGAAAAGGTGAAGTTGGTGGAATGAAGGAAGAGGAAGAGGTTGCATCCCCTCTTTGAGATCTTTTAGCCCTCATGGGAGGCCACAATTCCTAAAATTCCCCTTTGTTTGGACTAGACCTTAAAATTCTTTGGGACCTCTTAAGGGAGAGTGAATTACCTCAATCCAACTTAGCTCACATGGCCCTCCTTCTAGCAACAATTCTATTGATGGGTGTTTTTGCACTTTCTCAACACAAGTAGTGCATAGGTGCACTACCTCTCTTGAAAGACAATCTCCAACAACAAGTTGAAAATCACTCCAAGGTCTCTTAGGTGTCAAGTCATGATGTGCTTGAAATTTATCAGTTGTTTCAAATGTGATTTTACTGGTAATCATAGGGCAGACTTATGAATTTGGGCTGAAGGTGAGGTGAATCTTAAAGTGGAGTTCCTGAGATGGGAAGTTAGTGTGCAATTTGCTGCAGGTTCGAACAATAATCTTAAACTCCTATTTTAGCTTTATATTTGGTTTTACAATGTGCAATGAACCTTAGCATAGGTCACTTATTAAAAAAAAAAAAAAATGATAGGGGAGAGAGAAGGTTCCTGGATCTAAAATTCAACAATGAACAATGATCATAGAGGATTCTACTACGGACAAAATTCTTAAAATAGAATTTCACTTAACCAGATTATATGACAATATCATGAAACTTGTGCAAGTTTCTAAGGACTATAGGTATTCAACCATTCATTCACCATAAGGATGAACAAGCAATAGAAATTTAGAGCAGCTATCAATCTAAGTCTAGACTAACTTTACACAGTTGTTTATCATCAACAAACAACTAAAAGTATGGACTAAGAAGGCATCAACACAACATAATACTTCAAAACCAATGAACAACATCAACTAATCTATCAAATAAAAATAAAACATGCAAAACAACAAGTAAATATACTCAAATCGATTAACTATGGTAGAAGAAACATGCAACATGCAATAGAAACTCAAGAGTTCACCAAAAGCCAATGAACTATTAAAATTTCTATAGCATGCCTTTACAAAAACTCAACTCTCTCTTGAAAATGAGTGGATACCCCCTATTTATAGTGTTCAAAAAGAAAAATAAATGGCCAAGATCAATTTGCATTGTGTGGCCAAGATTCACTACAAACTAGGGTTCCACCTGCCCCAAAATATATTATAATTTAAAAATACATTCTTATATTTTTCCCTATTTTGTCCTCACATTACAACACTGTAGCAATTTTGTCTTTTGTTGATTTCCCTTTATTGTAGCTACTTGGTGGGAAACTCATCATCAATAACTGGATTTCCTTTGTTCTTCTTGATAGTGGCATATTCTATAAACTTCAAGATCAGCGCTTGGAGCTCGTTCCATTCTAGTATATCTGATTGTAGCACTTCCAAATTCAGCTTTCTTGATTTATTCGTGAGGGTGTCCCAATCCTTGTCATATTTGGGTGTGTTCTTCACTATTTGATCAAACTAAGAAAATACTCTCTTAACAAAGCCTAGGAAATTAGGTGTTAGTGTATATGTAATTCCACTTTCCAACTTCTTTTGGAAGTATGGCTCTAACTCATCTACATTCAGCTCACTGGTAGGCACATTAAGATCTGTCAGCAACTTCAAATATTCTGCATAGTATGTCCTAACTTCCTTAGCCCAATCAATGTTTATTTCTACCTCATGGAACTCTCATTCTAACACTTCCTTCCGATGATCCAAGCTAAAATTCCATGTTTCCACAAGCTAGTGGTCATCATTCACCAAGTTAAACTCCTCCCAAAATCTATTTGGTATCTTGAGGATGGCCTCAATTTTGGGATAGGTGATTTTGTATAAGTTGGGGAAGTTAGTGCAGAAACTCCTTATTCCCTCGAGTATCTTTAGCACCTTCAGGAACTTATTCGAGGTCCTAACTACACATATTAGGCCCATACAACCATTGTAGAGGACCTACTTGAACCAATCCTCTATGGCATTTGTCCAATTTTTCCTCTTTTCTAACTTATCAATTTAGTCCTTGGACAACAGTAGCAGTGACACTAAGGATGTGGTGGGGAGCTTTTCAATTGATGAACATTGTTGAATATATGCTGTTAAGTCAACCACTTGTGCCTTTAACTCCTCCTTGGAAGTCTTATCTTTATTCATCTAGTGCACAATGGTAGCGAAAGACCCCTAGAGATGGTTGATATTTTGTTTTCACATGGTTGTTCCAAGATCTAGAGTGGAAATATTATAGCTCACCCCTTATTCTCCTAAAACTGGAGTGGCTATTTGCACGATTCTAGACCCTGAGGCATCCATCGTCAGATGAGATTTGACCTTATAATTCTTCTCTTTCTTTGTGTTGACCTAGGCTCAAGTCACAATAGCCTCTAGCCTTGCCTTTGGGTCTCTTGGGGTAGGAGTCTTCTTTTCTAGCTATTCTTCAAGCCACTTAGGTATCTAGGATTCTCCCCTTGGTGATTCATGACTAGCCTCCTCTTCATCTGTGTGCTCAATTTCCATTACCTTACTAGTTGGAGTCTCTTGTTCAATCCTTTCCCCTTCTTCTTCATCTAAATCATGAATGAATAGAGTTTCTTTCTTTGGGGACTCAGTCGAGGTGTGCTCTTTGGGGTTGTCCTCCCCTTCATTAGTTTTCTTTTCTTGTTCTTCTTCTTCATGCTCATGTTCTTCAGGATGCTTCATTCATGGGCTTTTTTGGGTTTCAGCCTCTCCTTCAGGCTTTTCTTCTTGTTTCCTTTCTTCTCCCTCATGCTGAGGTGGTACTTCTTCATGCTCTTTATTTTCTTTCTCTCCTTGCTCTTCGAAAAGAAGCATTTCTTCATTATGTTTGGGGCTTTCTTCCTACTCCCCAGTTGAAGTTTTAGTATCCTCCTCCATTTTGTCACTTGATTTCTTTTCTTCCTCAAAAGGTGGCCTTTCCACTTCTTCTTTGATATTCTTTAATTGTTGAGATAACTCCTCTTTGAGGTTTGTATCAATGGTCTCCACAATATATCGGGTGGAAACATCTTCCTCATCACCCTTGCAGGACTCTATTTCTTCTCCTTCACACACTCCGTTATCAATTAGAAAATGTTGGAACTTTGGGTGCTCATGGTAGTTGTCTGCTTCCTCTTCCAATTCTCTTGTTGCTTCTTTTTCTCATCTTTCCAACTCCTCATATATTTGCATTGTAGCTTTCATTTATGATGGTTCAATTAGAGGAGTAGAGGTAGGAATATTGGCAAGAATCTATGCTAGGGCAACTTGAATAGCTGGATTCATTAGCACTCTAAATAGCTTTGTAGGAATATTCTAAATATGTTAGGAGAGTGCCTCTACGAGTTAGAGTGTAGACATTGGCATTGTTGCCATTGCTAATGGGAGATATTTAGTTGGAGACATGGAGGAAGACGAGAGTGGAGAGGTGGTGGAAAAGGAATATTCTATCATCACCACTTGTGTTGTGGGTGGAGTGGAGGCAAGGTGGACTGATATATCCACCATAGGTAGGGAGGAGGAAACCATTGCTTGAGAGGTAGGCAATAGGGAAGTTGTAGCAATAGTGGAGGTAGTAGGTGGAGATTTTGGCTGCTCAGCCTCCATTTCTTCTCCCTCATGGAGTGGCTCTTCTTGGATAGTATCAAGACCTCCCAATTTCTTTGGTCTCTTGGAGGATTCAACCTCTGAAGCTTTCCTTGAGTACACTCAGGGTTTGGATTGCTTCTCAACTATCTCTTTCCTTTTCCTTGATCTAGTGATGGGAGGACATTGGGAAGCTTCTTCTGTTGGGGTAGCAGTTGTCCCACTATCACTTTCACTTGCAATATCTTCTTCAAGCTCCCCATAGGTAAAGCTACTCCCCATTGCTTCAATTGGGAAACCTACCTGTCAACCTATTTTTTCATTCTAGCCTCAATGGGCTTTACCAAAATATTGATGTCATTGACCTCTTGCTCATCCCAATCAATCAAAGGAAATCGTAAATTAACAACTACATTGTATCAAGGATCAACCATTGTATCCTCTTCCTCCTCTACTTGGTTTGGCACTAGGAACAACTTGAACTTCTTCACAAAGTATTTGGTCATCCACATATAGTGCCTCATCTGCACTTCTTTGTTATCTTTTCAATTAGCCAAAAAGTCCTCTACATGATGCAAATGGGCATATTCAGCCATGACCATCTTCTTGAGTTTTCCATAAGGGTCCATCTATGGCCAAGCAGTGTAGAGTAGCAAATGGTATTCCACCAATTCTTTCTTTGAATTTTTGGTGCAATGAGATGTATGGAGCTCATACATCCCTTGGTCAAAGGAGAGGGGATAAGGGATCCTCACCTTATGCTTTCTACTTAGGAGGGCGTGTGCCTGTAGTAGTTGCTGAGAGAGCTCTAACAATATCATTTTGTCATTGGGATACAAGGGCATCTTGTCTGGTTTATCCGAGAAACCTTCTACTCAAATGTAGGTGAACTTTAGGAATTGTATAAACAAAAAGGAAAACTATTTGAGAAAAGCATTGGCACTGTGTGAGACTCTTCTTTTGAAGTCACCCCCAAGCAATCTGATGATGTGGCCTATGAAGGTGTCATTAACTCTACAATAATCCCTCTTGAGGTTTATGTATTGTAGTTGAGGGTACCTATCGTAAAACTTTAGCTCTTTTCCTAGTTATGTATCTGGAGCTCTAATTAAGCCTCTATATTGTGTTTTATTAGCCAATAAGTAGACGAGGTATGAGGTCATATAGAACCTTGAGGTCTTCTTTACAGCTACAAATTGTTCGTGCAGGCAACTGCTAATGATTCTTTCCCAATAGAACTTGACTTTGCCTCTAAGGATCTCTTCCACGAAGTAAAACATCCAATCATGGAAATAAATTGTAGTGGGGAGGTGCATGAAACTACTCAATAGGGTTACCAAATCATGGTAGTCTTTATAGAAGTCATTGTGATAGACTTCTTGGGGCACTTTAGTGGCACTACCCCTCTTTTCCTTCAACTAGTATTGATTGATAATCCCTTTGCATCTGAGGGAATCTAAATCCCATGTTTCCTTGGCATATGTTATGGAGGCTTCTTCCATTTTCCCATAGGTAGGGATGTGAAAAACAATCCCTATTAACTTGGCTGATAGATCAGCCAGTATGTTCCCATCTCTATCTATAATGGTCCAAGTCTCCTCTTGGTATGCCTCTTGTCAAGTCATTACAAGTTTAGGGGAAATAAGAGTGGGAGGGAAGCCTATAGCTTTGGCCAATCCACTACTTCTGATCTTTCAAGAATTTTTCATGGTGGGGTTGATTCTGACTCTTTGTTTGAACTCATCAATGTCTACTTGTCCGATGTTTGTGTCAGAGATCTCCTTCTAGGTGGTAGTGACTTTAGAGTTTAGAGGTTCCATGTAGAACTTATACTTCATCTCGTCTTTATCTTCTTTTCCACAGGTTGCCTTGGCTATCTTCTTTCCTTTCTCCTTCTCCACGACTGCCACTAAAGGTCCTACAAGTAATTTCATATATCTTGTATGTGAAAGAGAAGTGAGCACATTCAAGTATGAAAACATAGGAAAGTGAGCCAAAATCTTGCAAACAGTGTAAGATTGGATAAACCATCATTTAAGAGTCCTAATAGATCTTTCAAATTATCATTAACATTTCGCAGGTGGGAGTTTGAACAATTCGAGCCTTGGGGATTTGACTTCACTGGGATGATGTTTGTTCCAGAGCATTTGAAGGAGGCATGACAATCAAGGCACAGTGGCCTACCTGTACCAACCTACCTTAATGTTTGGGAATATTGTGGGGTCCATCAATGAGGTAGCCCTAGTTTGGCATGTGGTTCGAAGTCAGTTTGGAGATTTAATGGAATTAAGACCATCATTTTGGAAATTAGAACTAGGAGGTAGTTTAGCTATTAGAGGTCAGCCATTGAAAATGGCTCTGGAAAGATGGTGTCCTAAGGGTAGATTTGCACTGGGTGGGACCCATGGCTCTAAAAGGCGGTCAACATAACCTTTTATCAATTGGGCATTTTGGGATGGAGGGAGCAGAAGACTGTTAGGTGATTTTCGTTTGAAATAGTAGAAGTCATAGAATGGTCCAATGGGAGCAACCCACCGAGTTGGGTCTGAATGAGGATGGAGCCCTCATGTTTACTTCGTTAATCACTTGGAGAGTTCAGCAGCCAAGGTGAGGTTGGGTTCTAGGTGGAGGAAGGATGGAGGCAGTTCTCCTCTTGATCACGGTGAAACCATGAAGAAATTCTAACGATGGAAGTTTATAGGAGACCACCCACAATATTTCATCACTTAATCATTTCATTTTTCATTTTGATGGTCAAGACCGAGTCAAGTCCTGGAGGTTGGAATGTTGGATGATAGTGGCCACTAAGGACAACGGGTTTGGCACAGCAGCCCACGAACAGAAGTCGGTGAGGCAGGACCCGTAAGATGCTTGGCACTTGGTCGTTTGTTCATCAAGTCAACTGATAGAACAAGACTCAGGGTCCGAAGGTCAGATAGATGAGTTGCAACAACCACTCTTGGAGGGAAAAATACCGACAGAACCCTGCCCATGGGAGTCCATGAGACAGGACTTGAGACAAGCTGTGACTTAAGGTTTCTCAAGAGTGATTTTATGGGTGATCAAACGAATGATACTCGAGCACCAGAAATCCAGGGCCCAAAACCCATTTGGGATGGTGGATCATGATCAGCACCCCATGGACTAAATCCTATGAGGTGGACCCAAATGGCTTGTTTAACTTTCATTTTCACTTTGTGAGCTTCGACCAAGTTTCAAGCGGCTAAGGAAGGGAGTCCTCCCACAATAGAAAATCCGATAGAAAGGTTTTTCATTGCATAGTTTAACTTTGTTTCAAAGGCTACCAATAGGGATGGAAGGTCATGGGCCCGTAGATGAACGCTTTGGCTGAAGAATGATTCCAGGGAGTCAAGGTTCTCTTATTGCTATGTTGGTCGATTTTGAGGGTTTTCAAGTTTTAAGCACATGGGTTTTGTGCATGTTGGTTTTCTCTACCTACCTAATGAGTTCTTTCAAATTCATCAATTTTGCAAGAAATCAAAGAAAAGTGTGAAATAGGGTGTGGGGCAACAAATGTTAGAAAAAAGATTAGATTTGTAAACCAAAATATCCTTCCAAGAGAAAAACATAAAAAGCGGAGTTGCAAAAAGATGTGCAACTTAATATATTCAAGAATTCATAATTACAGAAATGATTTGCTTTATAAAAGAAAAGATGCATAACCCTAATCTTATCTTGAGCAACAAGATAGCTCAAAAGATAATGATGAGAATAAATAAACCTAGGAAATAAATAATACCTAAGTAAAGTTATGCAACTGTAATTAAATAATTAATTACACCAACACCCCCCCATAAGTGCAGCTTGATGATAATCAAACGGCATTGGAGGGTCCAAGTCCCGGTGGACGAAAGGTCATCGAAGAAAGGCTGTTTAAAAGTTAGTAATTAGGGAAATGATGAATGGTCTTGTGGGTCTCGACAGGCAAAGAGCTATCAGAGGAAGGCCATTCAAGCCAACTATGAGGCAATAGTAACCCGATAGGGGTGGCTCGACAGGGCAGGCCCGATGGGCTTCATGGATGCCAGCTTTAAAATATTAAGGCAAACAACCAGTGGGATCTTGTAAAGACTCAAAGCTTTGAAAATTTGAGTGGGTGAAAACATGGTCAACTCAATATGAACTAATTAGGACTCATAGACCATTTGGACCACCAAAATAGGGGGGACACAAAATGAGGTGGCAACAAAAAAAACAACCCGGTGAGGCAGAAGAAAGAGAGGGTCCCTATTCCAAATGAGGCGTGCGTGCTGAAGGCACAACAAGAGAAATTCTAATAGTGTTGACATCAATGACAACCACATATCAACAACACAACCACAACATCCAAAAATCTCCCCCTTTGGCATTGATGGCAACACATGATGTAAAAAAACAATCAACCCAACTCACAATCAACACTTACTCCCCCTTAGATTTTGACTCAATTTCACTTCAACAGATTCACATGACTCTTCTCCCCAGATAAGCAACCATTTTTCACATGACTCTTCTCCCCCTTTGACATCAATGGCAAAGATAAACATTATCTTCCCATATACAAGCTTTGAACCACATATCTACACATCTGACCACTCCCCTTGAGTAGCAACCACAAAAACAACAATCCAGATTAGGAAATATCTATGAAACACATAGATTGATGCAAGAAATTGCATCTTTAGTTCATATCAAGTGGGGTAATCACCCCTAGCATCCCTCTAAGATACTCAAAAGCATCCTTTGAAAATGGCTTGGTAAAAAATTTTGCAACCTGTTCTTTGGTAGGAACATACTCTAGTCTAACTTCTTTCTCATTCACTTTCTCCCTCAAGAAGTGAAACTTGATTGATATATGCTTGGTCTTAGACTGTAGCACCAGATTCTTTGAGATGTTTATTACACTTGAGTTGTCATAGTATATGGAAATAGGTTCATCATATACTACTCTGATATCTTTCAGTATCTGTTTCATCCATATCACTTGAGTACAGTTGTTTGCAACAACAATATATTCTACCTCAACAGTAGATAGAGAAATGGAATTCTACTTTTTACTCAACCAAGACACCAACTTCTTCCCTATGAAGAAGGAACTACCATTATTACTCATGTTTTCATCTACATCTTCTTCCCAATCTACATTACTATATGCACTCAAAATAAGATAACCATCTTTAGGATACCAAAGCCAAAAATCAACTGTTCCTTTCTGATACCTAAAAATTCTCTTTATAGTAGTCACATGAGATTCTTTTAGATCAACCTAAAATCTAGCAACCATACATACAACATTCATAATGTCTAGTTTAGTATGAGTTAAGTAGAGAAATCCACCAATCATTGACTTGCATCTTGCTTGATTTTCCTTAGGAGAATCATCATTTTTTGTTAACTTGTATCTGGTTACCATGGGAGTACCAATAGGCTTTGGGTCTTCCATGCCAAACTTTTTCAACAGCTCTCTCACATATTTGGACTGAGATATGAAAATCCCATTGTCTAACTGAGTAACTTGTAATCCCAGAAAGAACTTCATCTCTCTAATCATACTCATTTCAAATTCACTCTTCATTTCATCAACAAACCTCATACATAGATTATCATCTCCTCCAAAAATTATGTCATCAACAAAGACTTCAATAATCAATTCTTTATCATGATCCAACTTGAAATACAAGTTGTTGTTAGCAGTTCCTTTATTGAATCCAAGCTTTAGTAAATATTTATCCAATCTAGCATACCAGGCTCTGGGGGCTTGCTTGAGTCCATATAGAGCTTTCTTCAATCAGAAAACCATGTCTTCCTTGTCAGTTAGTTTAAATCCATCTAGTTGTTCAATATATACTTCTTCTAACTGACCATTTAGAAAAGATGACTTCACATCCACTTGATAGAGTTTATAGTTCTTATATGCAACATAAGCAAGAAATAACCTTACAGCTTCAATTCTAGCAACAAGGGCAAAGGTTTCTTCAAAATCACTACCTTCCATTTGAGAATACCCTTTACATACCAGTCATGCTTTATCCTAGACCACTTCACCTAGTTCATTCAACTTATTCTGAAAAACCCATTTAGTACCAATCACACTTTTATCTTTAGGTCTGGGAACAATTATCCATGTATCATTCTTTTCAATCTACATTAGTTCTTCCTTCATAGCTTCTATCTAGTGTTCATCGTTGCAAGCTTCATTGAAATCTTTAGGTTCAATCTTGGAAATCAGGCAATACTCTTCTACAATTTTTCTTCCAGTTTGTACACCTTTATTCTTGTCTCCTATAATTTGATTTTCATAATGATTTATCTTTACATACCTTGGAACCTTGGGACTCTCTTGAACTTCTAGTTCTTCTGTTCTTTCTTCTCCACTTGCACTTATTTCTCCTTCTTGACTACCCTGATTTACCAAAAAAAATTGAGGTTGATTTACTAGAACAAATGGCACAATTTGAAGTTAATTTTGTTTTTTTGCATTTTTCCCTTTGTTTGTGTTGTCTTCCTAGTCATTTGAATCATATCCACAGTATCTAGATGATCTAGTAGATTCCTCATCAACTCTGACATTTTCACTTTACACCATTCTTCTCAACCTTCTATTATATCACCGATAGGCCTTACTTTTAGTAGATTAGCCTAGAAAGATTCCTTCATCACTTCTTGCATTAGACTTGCCTATCTCCTCATCTCTCTTGATGTAACACTTGCTTCCAAAGATCTTGAAATATTTAAGAGTAGGCTTATAACCAAACCATAGTTCAAAAGGAGTCTTACAAGAATTACCATTAACATTTACCCAATTTAAAGTGTACACGACAGTGCTTACAACTTCACTCCAATAGATGTGAGGCACATTTCCTTCTATCATCATTGTTGTAGTAGCATCTAGAATTGTTTTGTTCTTTCTTTTTGCAACTCCATTTTGTTGAGGGGTTCGAGGAGTAGATAACTGTCTTTTGATTCCATGCTCTTCACAAAAAGAATTGAACTCCGTAGAGGTGAACTCACCAACTCTATTTGACCTTAAGCATTTTATTTTTAGACCTTTCTTATTATTTGTCATAGCTTTGAAACTTTTGAACTTCTCTAATGCCTCACATTTTTTTGTAAAGAAAGCAACCCATATCATCCTAGAATAATCATCAATAAGTAGCATAAAGTACCTTTCTCCATGAAGACTTCTAACTTTGGAGGGACCATAGAGGTCAGTATGCACCAGCTCTAGTAATCCATTTAAATGATGTTGTTTACTCCAAAAAGAAACTCTAGTCTATTTTCCCATCTGACATTCCTTGCAAATTAAGTTAGCAGGATTTACTAGCTTAGGTAGATCTCTTACTACTTGAGTGGAGCTTACTTTGACAATGTTATCAAAATTTACATGACACGGGCTCCTATTCCATAACCAACTTTCATCTACTTGAGCAACTAAACAACTTTCACTAGCAGCATTCAAATGAGAAATATTACCTTTTGTCTTTTTACTTGAAGCAATTACATTTCTAGAACTTCCAAGTATCTTGCATCTTCCACCTTTGAACTAAAGATCATAACCCTTGTCCACCTTCTGTCCAAAACTCAGTATGTTACTATTCAAGCCTTCAACATAAAGTACATCATCTGCATTATGCCTACCACTAAGACAAATAGATCCTCTACCACGAATCACACTAGCATTGTTATCTCCGAACCTTAGAACCCCACCGTCATATTTCACAAGACCTATACATTTTATTTTGTCACTAGTCATATGATGTGAGCATCCACTATCAATGAGCCACTCATCCTTTTCTTCAATTCAAGCTGCAAGAGCTTTCTCAACTTTAGTAGATTTAGTAGCCACTAGACCATTTTCCTTGTGTAGACACATAAAATATACTGATTGACATGGTGCATCTGATCTTGACTCACTAACATCGTTTCTTCCTGAATCATCCCTCAGTCTAACCATTTAATCAAATCCCCATATCTGATTAAATTCATCAATATTCACCTCTTAATTAGAGAAATTATTTTATCTAATCAAGTCAATCTCTTTTGTTAATTAAATCAATCCATCTGATCTAATTACCCCTATTTAATTAAATAATCAGTTTACTTGATTAAATCTCTAAAGTTTGTCCATTAAATTAAATAAATTAAAACATTATTGGATTTAATCTAACACCATCTCATTTAATTAAATAAATCAAAATCCTTATTTAATTAATCTCTTGTCATATTCCTCTCTTATTTGATTTAAATAAATCCATAAATTTGAGTCAAATAGGTCACATCATCTAACCTCTCTCATTAAATTAATCAACCCTCGATTAATTTAATCTCATCTCATGTCCCATCCTCTAGATAATGCAAGTTGCACATGAAAATAGATTTAATTCATTTATTAAATCTCTATTTTCCTCATGAGAAATCTTTTTGGAATATTCTCTTAGTTTGAATTCAAAAATTCCAAGTCAACATGTACATCCAACAAGGAAAAAATTCATCTTACATGTCCTTTTCCTTGAGCTAAGTGGCATTTATTGCATTTTCCCTTCCCTCTTGCATGTCATTTCAACAAATTTGAAATTCAAAATTATGCATTTATTGGCACAAACCCCAAATCTTGCACATCCATCATCCATTCATAGCTTGACAAGTGGCATCATATCATTGGATGAATGTTAGTCCCACATTCCTCAAATTTAGACATTCATCCATCTTGGAATCCTATAAATAAAGAGCTCATATCTTCATTTGATCATCCACAATCTAGGCAAAGTTACCATGCTCAAATATCTCTTGAATTTCATCCATTATCATTGAGTCATAGTTAGCTTTTGCATATTTTATCTTGGAGCACTCTTCAACATCAACAAAGTGGATCAAATCTTCATCAACACATCAATCTTGCAACTTAGGAAATGGGAAAGGGCTAATTTTTATATCAAATTAGCACCAATTCCCCCATGGGATCATATGTTTTCTTTTCTAATTAGGATTCAATCTTTGTTTTGTCATTTTCATTGTGTTCTTCACTATTTTCTTCCTAATTTGAATGTTGCAAATGGATTTTATGTGGAATCCTTGTTTTAGCTTGCAATTCCTTGTTTAACTTGTTTACTCATGTTGTTTTGCAGGTACTAGGAAAAGGGTTCACACATTTGGCACTAGAAGGAGGGCTTGATATCATTCTTTTTCATCTTCTCTTAAAATTTCTGCATTTTCACTCACACCCAAAAAATTCCAACACTGGGAGCTCAGCATCGGTATATAGCACTGCTAGAATTTGAAATTGCGATGCTGGACTCATCCCATCAAAATATTTGAATTTCAAACTCTACCGCTAGACTTGCCAACCTGCAAAAATTTTCAAAAAATATTAAACTCCAATAATGGACGAAAACTGCGACGCAGGGTGAAAAGAGCGATGTGGTTAAGCTCTCTATCCCAACACAGAGCGACACTGACTAGTAAGTGGCACTCTGAGGGCACCGCTAGGAGAACAAACTGTGACACAGTCATGAGATACGACACTAGGAGATAGTAAAAAGGGAAAATTTTATTTTAGCACATGCTTTTGATTTATGATTAATGTTTCTTCTATTTTTTAGTTTTTAAATTCTTTATTTTCTAGAATCTAACTGGTTTCTCTTCCTTGTAGGTTGGAAATCGAAAACAAAGGAAGGAGGAGCATGATGATGATATTTCATCCATTCAAAGTGTTTTTAAAAAATTTAGTTTTTGTTTAACACTTCTTCAAGGAATTATTAGCACTTCTTTCTTAGGACACTAATCTTCTTTTGGGTTTAAAAAAGAATCTTTTTGTTTATTTCTTGCAAAGGGTTAAAACAAACAATAGGATCAACAACATACTAAAGTTTTTTTTTTGGTTGACAAATTGAACAAAATGTCTCTCACTTGTCATTTGGTGCTCCAAAATGAACTCACATTTTGCTTTGTGGATTGAAAAAGAACAAGTGTAACTTTTTTTTTGTGAGGGCTTACTTGAACTAAAGGCATTGAAAAAGGATGTATGCACTTCTCTCGCGCTTTATAGTGATCTTGAGAATCAAAAGGCCTTTTTCATGACTTTGGGTTGAGAAAAAGAAATCACCTCCACACTTCAATTTGGGTTTAAATTTTAACAATATCTTGTGCGAGTGTGAGTGGGGGGCATTGTTGCTTATATTCTCTCTCCTTGTTGCCAACAAGGATTGATCGAGTTACGAATAGTGTTTCTTATTCGCTTTTGTTTATCCTAGAGGGCTTTCCTTGGGGAAAAAGTACTCACCCAAGGGAACGACTCAACTGGTAACTTTCTAAAGCCAAGAGTATTTCCAACTGGGATATAAATGTGGGTATTGGATTAAATGCTAATATCATGCGGTTGATTCTAACAAGATGGATCCAAAAGGGGACTCTTGCCGTATGGGTCAATCTCCACAAACAGAAAGTCCTTATTAAAACCCATGTGCTAGAATTTTCCAAAATCCTTTAATCTATTTATTGGTTCAAGAACAGTCATTCTGAAGCCACCCCCCACTTTTATAGTCTTTTAGTAGAAATGGAAAACATGCCATGGGAGTTTCATGGGTATTGATGCTTGGCTGCCCCATATAAGTGAGTGTCGTGGAGGGGAGCCAATGGGGTCAAGCATCTAACCATTCGCTAAAGATAAGCATAGCTGGACTTGTCCAAGTGGGAATCCAACAAATATTTTCTTACACATCCATAGGGTTGTACTTGTTCTTGGTTTGAAAACACAATTCTTTTATTGAAAACATTTGAAAACCAACATTCAACATGAGCATAAAATCTCAAACCATTTAGGAGAAGTAAATATCCTTGAACCAATTTACATGCTATTGCTTTCCCTTGGGATTTTATCCTTAGAGGCTTCTAAGCATTTGGATTTCATCTCAATTTGCTCCTACTAAGGTCAACAATAGGTAACTCTTGCCTCAAATTTCCTTGGTTTCCGCATAATACACTTTGCAGGATAAGGGGAAAGTTGAGACATTAGACATCTAGATTCAAAATCTAATCAAGAGCGTGTTTGTGGTAAAAAGAATCCATTAATAAAAGATTAAATCAATTGGGCCCCACATATGTGCTTGGCATCTTTTATTCATATGGTTTTCACGCAAACATTGGTCTTTTGATTTTGAGTTACTCTTAGAGAAAGGCATGTTTTTCACTATCTTGGTCTCATAAACAAGTCCTTCCTAGGTTCATTTAGGATCAAATCAAACACTTCAACCATCCCAAACATTTATCATCTTCATCCCACAAACAAATTTAGAGCTTTGGAAACATCATTAGCTAGATTTGGGTACATCCTTAAAACAAATCAAAATCATTTGTTTAATTAGGTGTGTGGGAATGCATCCTTTCTCATACATTTAATTAAATTAGCAATCCTTTGAACAAGTTCATCCTAAAATCACATCCAAGGGTTTACAAGTTCATTATCCAATCAAACCAATCAAAATCAAACCCTAAGTCTAGCATTGATCCAAAGTCCCTAAATGTTCAAACTCATATCATTCACCCCTTTCATCCTTCATTTCGTCATTGATCCTAAGAACCTTAGAGGTCACTTTTGCAACAAGGTCAAAACACAAGAGGAACATGGAATATAAACTTGATCAATACATCGTGAGTAATCCAAGTCAACCAAACTATCAAAGCCTTACAATACCACCTAATTTTCAAAAGTCACATTTATACAATCTGTACATGGGATCATCCTCTTCTACAAACGTCAATAGTACAAACACAAGTATGCCCAAATCAAAGATTGGAACACATTTCCTGATGGTGGACCTAAATCCAAATCTACAAGTCTATCAACTAAACAATCAAAGCATGAGCCTTCAAACGAACAATGTCATCCCACCAAATCCCTACAAGCCAAATGAGAATGTACCAAGTACAAGTTTTCCAAACATGAATTCAAAAAACTTTGGGATAAATATGCTTGCAAATCATACAAATATTGTTCAAAATCCAAACAAGATGTTAATGACTCCAATTCAAGGAAATGTGATTCCCAACATCAACAATCTTCAATTTCAACCTATCATGCCAAATCTGAGTGTCATCCCAAATCAGAACATTTTCCAAAATCAAACACAATTACACACTCCAAATCAACTATATGAAGGGAGTCAAGATTGAAATCAAGATCAAATCTAGTGAGATCAAATTGCTACACTTACCAAAATAGTTGAGTCATTACACCAAGACACATCTCCACCACCATTACCCATATCAGCATCATTCCTTGGTTTAGGGCTTCCCCCTTTACCTAGCACCAATCACTCCATCCAAATCAATCCACCTAACACCAATCAAGCCATCACATCAGAACCTTTGAATATACCATCAACATCGCACCAATAGATGGTATCTAATAAAATTTCAACATCAATCTTGACAAATCAAAATATGGTCTCCCAAGGATCTATCACCTCAGTCCTTCCAACCATTCCTATCACCTCGATCACTCCAACCACCACTCTCACACCCATCATATCTCCACCCCTCACTACCATGATCACTCCAAGTGTATCTCAACCACTTGCCACTACATCCAACATGATTCCAAATACACCACCACTACCACCAAAACCAAGTGCAATAAGTCAATATTGTAACATCGCACTAAAAGCACATCAAGCCTACCAACAAGTGTTTCAGCAATATCTAGCGGCTCCACAAGCTGCTCAAGCAACCCAATCCACTCAAGCTTCCCAAGCCTCTCAAGCTACCCAACGAAAACAAGCACAAACACAAAAAAATGATAATTATTGGGGATACTGATGAACATTCAACCACTGGTGATAGCATTGACAATCTCCCCACCACAATTGTTGAAAGAAATGATCAAGATCTACCCATCAAGAGCACATCGAAGGTGTTTCTATCTCATCTGAAGATCAAATCAACATAGGTCAAGAGTCATTTTTCAATCATGATCAAAATCCACCAACCATACTCGACAATGATCCAATTCAAGAAATGTCAACATCATTTGACCCTATGGTTGAAGACATTGACAATGTACACATCATAATTGTTGAAAAAAATGATCAAAATCTATCCATCAATGAGCACATTCAAGATGTTTTTACCCCACCTGATGATCAACTCACCATACATCAAGAGCCACTTTTTAGTGATCTATTTCAAAGAGTGTTAGGATTATTTGATCCTATTGACATAATGCATGATCCATTGACCTATGATCATGTTGAAAATATCTCTACATCATCTTATGAGTTAGGGGACATATCTCAAGAATTTATTCCAAAGCAAGATCAAAATCTTCCACTAAGGTCTAGCAATGGTCCTTTCCAAGACATGTTGACCCCCTTTGACCTCATGGTTATAGATACTGAAGGAACCCTAAAATTGGCACTTGAGGATATCAAACCACTTGCCATGTCTAATGATGACATCCAAGAACCCTTTGTAAGCAATCCATCCTTTGAAACTAATCCATGTCAAGAACATGATCCAAAGCATGTTGAAAGCAACCCTAAAATCATTCAAGATCAAGAATTTGTATCTTCAAGATACTACATTAATCTAATGGACACTCTCCTATCTATGCATGACAATCATATCCATGTAGCACATACTCCTCCATCTACCCATGAGATGATTTATGCGGATGGACACGTGGATGATCTTCATTCAAAACAAGATCCCTTTATTCTTGACATTATTACACAAAAAGAGCAGATTATCAATTCCTACAGTCAAATTGAGTTATCAACATTAGGATCAAATATATACCAAATTTAGACTAAGGACATCATGTATGAAGATATCCAACATTATCCACTCAAGGAAATGAGTCAGATAGAATAAGATATTCTAGAGTTAGCAGAGCAACAAATGGAAATAACGTCATCTACAGTGGTCATTTATTAGAAAGTGCTTAATGAGAAAGACATCTCAAAACAACCAAAATCAAGGAATGAAGGTGCTACTACCACTATACTTGGCGCAAGTTCATCTCAAGCAAATGTCAAGATAGGGAACACGAAGAGTCCTTATGATGAAACCGATGCTAATACTACAACCAGCCATGTAATGAATCTTCATCCAACCATCACCCCATCCATGAATTGGGACCAATATCAAAAGAAAGAATGGAATCAAAGTACGAAGAATGTTATCAAAGAAAAAGAAGTTGAGAAGCATAATGGACAAATCAAATACAAATGGATACCAAAGAATGCAAAGAAAGATCATCCCTATCAAACTCCATTAGTCAAAGAAACTATGGGGAAAAATAAAAAAGGGAAAAGTATCCATCAAAGATGTCCACAAAAGCAAAAACAAGCTTTTCAAGGGACATACAAAGTGTATCAAGCAGTTGGCCCTAAGTCCATGCACACTTCCATATCCACCCATCATTGCTCATCTTCCCAAGTTTGAAGAGTCAAAGGTTCCAAACTATCAACCAATCCATCTCTTATCCCTAAATGCACTCCATCCATGCCTCCACGCATAATATCCAATTCTCAAGTTGACCATGTATTGGCAACAACCCTTCATCATAAGGATTATGAAGGCACTCTATCATGATGTGTGCATAAAGACAAAGTGAACTCCAGCACCAATGAAGCAGATAAAGAATCCCAAAAGTTGCATTTAAGTGCATGTATCTTAACAAAGCAACTTCTTCAGGTAGGATACCGATGGCACATTATGACAAAAGTGTCTACATCAGCGACACCTTGTGATTCGACATGACCTTAAAATATATTGAAAAAAAATAAAAAAATCAAAAAAAAATTGAAAATAGTAAAGATAAAAATCGTCCTCTAGTGAAAACTGCATGGGCGGCACTTTGGGCAAGACCATGATGAAAACCTAGCAAATAGGCGTCATGTGTAGAATCGAGCATTTACATGCACCACTTCAGGTGAAAGCATCTCATCCCATCCATAATAAATTGAGCATTCCATCCATTTTATCTATAATAAATCCATTCATCCATAAACCATTTATCCAATTCATTTTCATCCATGTGCATATACCTACATTCATTATCCAAGTTATCTTGATCTTGATGAAAGTTTGGGGCACACTTTACACTTGCTTATGGTAAACATCTTGACTTGAGTTTCTTTCACTGATCCTATCCTATCCAGCGTTATATGATCCATGAAGCATTATCCAAATGAGCATTCTTTATTCGAACACCTTATCTTATCGTAAGATAATCCATATCCACCCATCACATTCCCTACATTGCTAGACACTAGGGGCAGATATTGGCATCTGGCTTCAAGAATAAATCTTGATCTATATCCTTCACCTTATGTGGTGATCTGAACATTGGAAAATGTAAATCAAATTGGTCAAACCACCTGTGAGCAAAAGTCCAAATCACTAGCCCATGGCATATTTTCACGAGAAGACATTCCTTATCAGTCTTCATCAAACATCGCACACCAGTCCAAATAATCACTATCAGTCACATCTAAGTTGCACGTCAAACATCACGTCAAATCATTCGAACAACTTTTGTTCCAAATCAAGCTTCGTCAATCCTGATCAATTGAATCCAATCAATCCATAATGTTGGGATATTCTTCCCAATCCTTGTGTTGCTAAACACTATCCTTGCATTTTTTTGTATCCTCAACAATGTTATCATCATCAATCCATCATCATCTCAAGATATCCATGTGTTGCTTAACAGTATCCTTGCAGTATTGTGCATCCTCAACAATGTTATCATCATCAATCCTGATCAATCAATCCTTGCATTGTTGTGCATCCTCAACAATGTTATCATCATCATAAATCCATCAATTTGATTGGTCAACCTTAGCTTGGTCTTCAACAAAATCCCAAATAGAGCACTGATATCGTCACACATGTCCATATCCTAATCATCAAAATCATGCGAAAAACAAAAAATCCAAAAAAATTAGAAAATAAAAAAAATTCAAAAACATTAAAAAATAAAAAAATCCAAAAACATAAGAAAATCAGAAAATTAAAAAACATAAGAAAATCAAAATCCAAAACATCAAAATATCGAAAATCCAAAAAAAAAAGGTCAAAAAGTCAGTCGAAAAGTCAAAAACAAGGTCGTCTTGTCAAACTACGTCGTCTCTAAGCTTAAACATAGGCAAGGTTGATATTTGATCATCCCCCAAGACACTTAGGTTAGTCCTTTAGGTGTCCGTCATAATAAACTGACATCTCATCATATATATTTTCATCTATAAATTGGTCAAGTTGTCAGTCGAAATACGTGGTCTTTGCGTGTAAAACATAGGCAAGGCTAATCTATTGATCAACCTTTGAGACCCATATGATAGGTCTTTAGGCTAATCTCTTGGTCAAAATCTTAAGAAATCCCAAAAACATTGGAAAATTAAAAATCAAAACATTTGAAAAATCTCAAAAAATACCAAAAACAGCCTCAAAACATTGCAAAAACACCAAAAACATCCAAATATTTGAAAAATCCATCCATCTCATCTCGCTTACACCCACAATAAGCACCACTCATAATAAACTGATCGTCATCCTCAACCTTTGGTGAAACAGTTAGAAACAAGTCTATCGGATTAAAAGTAAAGCTCCAAACATCAAGTCTTAAGTCTAAGTCAGTGCGTAAGCAAGTTGGTCATCTCTTCAAATTGGTAACTTATCATCTAGTTGGTCCCATATCAATCATCCCTTAGAGCACTTTGGATAAATGAAATGACATGCCGCCATCCACTAACATGTCCTAGGATGAATCCTTCCTACAATGGGCATTATCTTTTGGCAATAAGTTTCAGTTATCATCCTTAGAAAATACACCCTCTTTTCGTTAGCGCTATTGAAGAGCATCAGTTTGTTTGTTTACTTAGTCTTTATCTTTTGACTTATCTTATTTGTGCTCATTCCAAGGACATCTCGATGATATTCGAACAAAGGATTTAGAGAAATAGGAATGGAGCAACGATCATTATCTTTTGTCTACTATGCTTGTTGGACGTTCTTGTAATATAACCTCGGCGAATACTTGCTTTGTTAGGTATGTATGGAAGAGGTCTAGGGAAACTTGTTGTCTATTACTTGGATAGGTTTACCTTTCCGTGTTTTGGTCTGAGGTGTCTCAAATTTCTGAAGTGCATCCTAGCAAGGTTTCTGTATGTTAGGTGTGAACAAGAATACTCCTATATGCTTGTCAAGTCAAAGCTCATCTCAGTGGGTACAACACCATCCTAGTTTTCTATACCTTGATGCATTGTACCACGTGTGTTATCAAACATAAGAAAATTTGGCCCTTTGAAAATCCCAATTCCTCAGCAAGTAATCATCATCATCATCATCATTTGCATTTGCATCATCTTGTGTCTCATTGAAATGACTTCTTTTCTTACTAATCACACTAACAAGGTACTATGACAGTTGACCATTATCACCATCATCGTCATTGATCCTGCATCCACAAATCATTAGCATATCACATAAACACATCACATAGGAAACATACACATTGCATAAAGTTATCATATAGGAAACATATGCATAGCATATTTATCATCATATAAGTAGTTTATCATAAACATTCTTCATAAATAGGTGCATCCATGTCATTACATTTCACCCATTACATTGCACCTCATGCCATTATATCAATCATTGCATAAACATTCATTTGCATTTCATAACCATTTCATATTACCATCTATCATATAAATCATTGCATAACATCTATAGACGCATTTCATAATCATTTTTTCACATAAACAAATAGGTATATAAGAATTTAATTCATCGGGCATACATACTTGCATAACATCATGACATCATCACATTACTTCTACATTGCATAGCATTGCATCACTTTGCATCGCATACTCATATCATTGCATTGCATACTCATATCATTGCATCACATACATCATCATTTATTATGTTTAGGATAATAACATTCATTATTCTAAACATATCATAAAACCATCTCATTATGCATTAACACCATTTCATTTTCATCATATTACGACCATCGCATTTCATGTTTCATCATCCATATCATCTCATAGATAACATCATAAAAAATTCATTGCATAAAATCATTCCACATAGGCATAAATGTGCAAAATTCATATATGCATCCATTCATATCATTTCGCATGTGCACAATGGATCATATCATTCCACAAATTGGACCATCACATTTGCATATCATAGGTTAACATAATATAGATCTGTTAGTCATAATCATAACTCATACATCATTAGAAATAAATGCATCCATAAAAGACATCATTGCAAAGCATATAGAAATAAACCATCCATGCATAAAGGAGAATACGGTACATCACATCAAAATCATAATCAGCTCATATATATATCATCAATAATGTCACTATCATAGTACAAAGAATAAATTGGATCACTGTACATATATGTCAATTGGTACAAAAGGCCCATCAGGCTATCAAAAATGAGCCCATAAGGCACAAAAATATATATGTAACATCTTGATCAAGCTTGGTCCCTGTGGATGCTACCCTCGCCTCTGTCACCATAACCCTTTGCTAGTCTCTAGCTGGCCTGCTCTGAATACTCTGGGACCCACTCTGTCCTGGGTATAGCCTCATGATAGGACCATCAATAGTACTCTACCTCTCAGATGGCATTCCTGTAAGATTGCACTGGCACTGTACCCTACAAGGAGGAGGTTGTCATGCTCTCTATCTACTATCTTCGGCCTAGCTCTGTGGCTGCCTGTAGCTCTGCAGCCTATCTATGCTGCATGACCTAATCTCTCTCTGTCCTGAGCTGCTCTCTCTCAGCCCTCACCTGGTCTCTCTCCGCTGTCACTGCCTGAACCTAGGCCTGTAGCTACAAAATCAACGTGTCTCATGCGTCTGCCTATCTTGCTAGCTATACCCATGGCTGCACATGAGGTTGATCCTCACCCTCGGCTTGTGGTGGTGGGACTGGCGGCTCCTGCTACTGATCCTGCATGTGTACATCCCTATGACCTGGAAAGACTGGGGGCACAACTGGTGGATCCTGTCGAATCTTGACCCTCAGTCCTCGCCCCCGTCCTCTCCCTCTACCTCTAACTCTGCGTGGATCTGGGTCCTCACCTGGAATGGTCAATTGAAGTGGAGGTCTAAACCAATCCCTGTAGGCCTGAGTGGTGCTAGGATCTACCAGGCCCTTATCATAAGCCCATTGTTGGGCTACCAAGTGCTGGAAGCTATCAACTGCCTCAGAGGTAGGAATACCATGTCCCCATGATATTTGTGTCATGTTGTGAGCAAAGATGGCTACATAGTCATCATCAGGCTGATCCTACAGCTCTCTGAACTAATGTTGTAAGTGCTTGGGCAGGTACCTCTTGATCATCGTATGCTCCCACCCCTACATGTACCTATCTTGGTGGCAATAAAAGAGTTGATCGGCATCATCAACCCATCCAAGCCGATCAAGGTATGGACACCAAGTGAAAAATAGCATCTTATCTAGGACCCACCTCCAGTAGGGGATCCCATGCTCACTAGTCTGTGTAAAGGACACACCGCCTCTGTATCGCACCACCAGGGCATCGTTTTCCCCCATTAGAACTAGAACGACATGTGGACATAGCATAGGAATGTGCTCCCACACCCAAACATGAAGTAGTGTCACCCCAGACCCCAACGCTCTACCGTCCATGTATACATACTCGTGTAGGTCCCTATAAAGTAAGGCTAGAAGAACAGGCCCCCATGTGAGACAAACTAGCTTGTCTCAGACCATCCGCTCCCAACAATACCCCCAGCTAGGACTGAAGTATTGCCCTCATCTATTTGGGGCAACAAGACCCGAAATGATAGCTGCAACCGCTCAGTGGTAGGGAGTAGCAATGACCCTGTATCGCTCTAACTCTATATCTCCCTCGAAATAGATGATGTCTTGTGTGGCAAGGACTCTAACATAGGACTCGCATCCCTCGTCCATATCAAATATCACCTGTTGGCCATGAATAGGAAATCGTAGAATGTGCCAAATGTCCTCTAGGGTGACGGTAGCCTCACCAGTGGGGAGATGAAATGACGACGTCTTGTTGTGCCATCTCTCAGCCAGTGCTGATAACATCCCTAGGTGAGTGTGCATAGGCGCTGTGTATGCAATGTGCCACAATCCCACAACTCCTAGTCGATCCTGGTCCCTGTCACTCATGTTCCATAAGACACTAGCCAAATCTCACGATCGGTACTCCCGAGAGTAGAGCTCCCTCACTGCACCCTGCATCAAGGAAGGTTAGCGTGTCAAAAAATTTGAAAAATTCCTGGTCAAACGCTTCAGAAATGTACCTAGCGGCACAGTTTGTGATGGTGTCGTAGTTTTATTTTACTCAAAATCCAACGCTTGAGCCCAAAAAATGAAAAATAGCCCCGCTGCAAAACACTTTCCATTCCAGCGTCGCAGTTTTGTCGAAATGGGCGCCGTTGCATCGTAGTTTATCAAATCAGCCCGCCGAGCCCGAGCCTAGCGTCGAAGTTTGTAAACTCCAAACTACACTGCAGTGGCATAGTTTGAATTCCGAGCGGCGCTATATAGCGCCGCTGGAGGTGAGTTGTCTTTTTAAATCATTAATTAAGGCTTTAAATGAAAAAACTAAGCTTGGGTAACGGTCACATACCGGTGCCCCCAATGCTAGGCAGTTGTTGGTATGTCTGAACTCGATCAGTGATGTGCAAGGGAAGCTATCATTGCACCATATCACTGAAGAGTTAGAGCTCAAATCTCAAGGTTGCTAGCGGAGGTGTGTGAAAATGACTTGAAAGTGACCCCTCGTGCCCCTTTTAAGCCTCAAAATTAGGGTTTTTTCACCCTGTTTGGCTATCCTGCTAGGGTTTTGGACCACCGAACCTATTTTTCATCTGATTGAGGCTTGTTTTTCATCATTTTATTGTGTTTTGACATTTTTTAGCCTCCTGGACCCCTTTCAAACTTAGTGAGTATTTTGTCACCTTTTTTCGTGAGATCACCCAAAAAATTAAAATTTTCGTTTGATCTCTTGAGGGGGCATTATATTGGCATATTCTCTTCCGCTAGACAATAGTGGGGCAAGTTTTTAAATATCAAAATTTTTTGGCTTTGATCGAGATCGTTTATTCTTTGAACCAACACAACGAGTGCATTGCTTCAAAGAGGGGCAAAATATAGACACGTAAAATATACTGATTGACATTGTGCATCTGATCATGACTCACTAACATCGTTTCTTCCTAAATCATCCCTCAGTCTAACCATTTAATCAAATCCCCCTATCTGATTAAATTCATCAATATTCATCTCTTAATTAGAGAAATTATTTTATCTAATCAAGTCAATCTCTTTTGTTAATTAAATCAATCCATCTGATCTAATTACCCATATTTAATTAAATAATCAATTTATTTGATTAAATCTCTAAAGTTTGTCCATTAAATAAATAAATTAAATCATTATTGGATTTAATCTAACACCATCTCTTTTAATTAAATAAATCAAAATCCTTATTTAATTAATCTTTTGTCATATTCCTCTCTTATTTGATTTAAAAAATCCATAAATTTGAGTCAAATAGGTCACATCATCTAACCTCTTTCATTAAATTAATTAACCCTTGATTAATTTAATCTCATCTAATGTCCCATCCTCTAAATAATGCAAGTTGCACATGAAAATAGATTTAATTCATTTATTAAATCTCTATTTTTCCTGACAAGGCATCTTTTTGGAATATTCTCTTAATTTGAATTCAAGAATTCCAAGTCAACATGTACATCCAACAAGGCAATAAATTCATCTTACATGTCCTTTGCCTTGAGCCAAATGGCATTTATTGCATTTTCCCTTCCCTCTTGCATGTCATTTCAACAAATTTGAAATTCAAAATTATGCAATTATTGGCACAAACCCCAAATCTTGCACATCCATCATCCATTCATAGCATGACAAGTCGCATCATATCATTGGATGAATGTTAGTCCCACATTGCTCAAATTGGGACATTTTTCCATCTTGGAATCCTATAAATAAAGAGCTTACATCTTCATTTGATCATCCACAATTTAGGAAAAGTTATAATGCTCAAATATCTCTTGAATTTCATCCATTATCATTGAGTCATAGCTAGGGTTTGCAGATTTTAGCTTGGAGCACTCTTCAACATCAACAAAGTGGATCAAATATTCATCAACACATCAATCTTGCAACTTAGGAATTGGGAAAGGGCCAATTTTCATATCAAATTGGCACCAATTCCCCCATGGGATCATATGTTTGCTTTTCTAATTAGGATTCAATCTTTGTTTTGTCATTTTCATTGTGTTCTTCACTATTTTCTTCCTAATTTGAATGTTGCAAATGGATTTCATGGGGAATCCTTGTTTTAGCTTGCAATTCCTTGTTTAACTTGTTTACTCATGCTATTTTTCAGGTACTAGGAAAAGGGTTCAGACATTTGGCACTAGGAGAAGGGTTCTCACACCTTGATAGCAAGGAACACCCATTCATCTTCATTTCCAAAGTCTTCATCAGTCACTCCTTTAGCATAGTAACATTTCATTTTAAATCTAGATTTGTTAGGCTTAGACCTAGGCACTCTTTTAGGAAATCTTGATGCAAAATGACCAATTTTATTGCAAGAGAAACATTTAATAGGAAACATTCCTTTATACTTACCTTGTCCTCTACCTTCTTTCTTCACAATCAGTGCTTTCAACTCTTCTACTTCTCATTCATCTTCAAGCTATTTCATTTCTTCTTCATACTTCAATGACTTCTTGGAACACTCTCCTAGATCATATCTTTGCTTGTCTCTTCCGAATATAGAAGCCCTAAATGTAGATTCAATCTTAGGAACATATTCACCAAATTCACTCAACTCAAAGGAAACAAGTTTACCAATTAGTGTATCCCTTGTCACATTTGTTACTGATCTGAATTCTTCAATACTATGAGCCTTATCTTTGTAAGAGGGTGGCAATGATATGAGTACTTTACCTACAATTTCTTCCTTTTCCAAGGTACCACTGACACACTTAATACCCATCACTAGTTCATTTACTCTTTGCATAAAAGAAGAAATATTTTCATCTTCACCCATATTCAAGTTTTCCTACTTTCCTTTCAAAATATGTAGCTTAGCCATCTTCACATGTAAATATCCTTCATACAAAGTTTCCATCTTCATCCAAATCTCATGAGTTGTCTTTAGACCTATCACATTTTTCATTTCTGAATCTGTTAGAGCCCTCAACAAAGCTTTAATAGCCCTGATGTTATTCTTAGCTTATTTAATCTCATCAATAGTGGAAGGACCATTCTTAGGAATAACATATGGAATCTTTGTAATCTTCTAGTAGGGTTCACCAATACACCTCAAATGACACTCCATCCTAGCTTTCCACAATGAGTAGTTTGTTCCATCAAATCTAGGACTGTCCTTGTATGATGCCATCTCAGATCACCTCAAGATTTTCAACTTCTTTAGAGGAACCTGCTCTAATACCAATTGTTGGAAAAACAAGGATAGACAACTAAGAGGGGGGGTGGATTAGTTGTCACATAATAATTAAACTTAACTTAATCTTAGATCTAATGAATGAACAATAAACCATAAACAATCAACACATCAGAAACACATAGAACACCAAGATTTTTATTTGGAAACCCTGTTAGGGGAAAAACCACAATGGATGTTAGTTCACAATATTATACCTTGTTAAAAGTATAATGAAAAAATAATAATGGGAATGCACATGCATTCAGGCACACTGCCTAGAGCTCACTACTCAAATACAAGAGGGCTCACTGCCCAAGGAATACAATGCAATACAGATTAGATCTACAGGGTATGAACTGAAAAAATAGCTTCTACACAAGCCTAATTATAGTTCCAATTAAGCACATAAAAATTTCTTCACACTCTACTCTGTAATTGAATGAGTAAATAAATATTCACACACTTTCTCTTCCTTTGGTTCCTTCACTTCACACACACTTCAATTTCGCTCAAACAATCACTCTTATATATCTACATCATGGAATTACATCAACAACCTCGTCGGCCAAAAGTATAAAACATATTTACAATGTTGAATCAAATTTATAAATAAAATTTCAATCTGAATCAAACACCATCAACTAGTATTATGATGCAACCCAAAACAATATCCTTGAGCATGCCAAACATTCAATTTTTAATCTTCAAGGATCCGCAACATGTTACAACCACCATGTCAGCCAAGAACATGAAAACCCAAACACACATGAGAAAAATATTGCACCATGAGCACACTGATCAACACAGACATACAACAAAGATAGAGAATGATCTAGAAGCATCCACAAGCAACAAGAGCTAACTGAGAGACATCCACAACAACTGAGATTACTAGAATCACATAAAATTCAATCAGGAACATTGATAGAGACCACATAAACACTGTCAAAACTTAACTATTCATAACACGATCAAATCTTCACATGGACCTCTAAAAATTCTAGTGGATGAACTAAATAATTTCAACAATAAACCCTTGAGTCCACAACAACTGGTCTTCAATGTACTAAAGAAGACACCTTCATGACCTTCACAGTTCCACAAGCAACCTCCAACTCTTTAACATTTTTCTCAATATCCTCGACATATACAACCTTTAATACAACAGTGCTAATAGTGTTGACATCAATGAAAACCACATATTAGCAATGCAACCACAACATACAACACTACTATTCTAATCCAACCTCACAAATAAATATGTTGTTATAATATTTTAGAGCACCAACCTAAGGAAGCACCAAATCCCTAATTTAGGAGCACCAAATCCAAGGAGACACCAATCCCCTACACTGAGCACTAACTCAGTATAGATGAGGCAATAACATCTATAATATTACAAGCTCATATATGCATAAAATTGGTTCTGCATAACCTAATGATGCATTAATACATTTAGTACATTGTTGTTATTTTTGCAACTCACACTCTACTATTAGTGTTGCAATGTTAGCAACACCTCCCCTCTATTTTTTACTCTCCTCTTTTTGCACCTTGAATGTAAATCCTTGATTATGTTCTAATTTTTTTTGGGTTCCAATATATCTAAGCATGTGTATTTTGTTTGTGTTTCGCTCTCCCCTATTACTGCTCTCCACTCTTTTTCTTTTTGTAGTGTCTCATACACTTGCACTCACCTAAATGCAAACCTAGATGATAATATGTGTTGTGTCTAGGTTACACACATATGTGCATTCACTATTTTCATTCTTGGCTCTTTCTCTACTCGTTCACACTTTTTTTTACAGATGTAACCCTTACACAATTTTTAAATTTTCTTCTTTCTTCACTAACCTACATCCTCATTACCTTGAGATGTGCACCACCGTCTGGATCAACTAGAACCTACAATTAGGGTTTTCCTTTATTTACAAGCTTCTCCAAAAAGTAGTCTATGCATCAAGCCAAACAACATTATATTCTATCATAGGGAATTTTCTAAGAATAACATCCTCCAAAACCCTAGAATCATACATGCATTCTATATGTTCTTCTATTCATTCAATCTGATTATGATCTTTATCAACATAACTATATGTGCCACCACTTAGCAAACCAAATCTTCACCGACATAGGCCACAAGTATAGTTGAACCAATTAATTATTTCCTATGTGTAAGTTACCAATTGAAACCCTCATTTACTAAGACCTAGACATTTGAGATCTTCGCCTTTGAATTTGGGTCGTCAATCCTATTCTTCATGCCATGATCCTCTGGTTCTCCATTGACCTCAGCATCTTTAAATCACAATCCTCAGATTGAACTCCTTTAAATTTTTGCCATTGATCACTTTCCCTTTGTATACATACCCATCGCATATCATTGTTTTGCTTCATGCATCATCATTCATTTTAATGATATGAAGCACCTTAGTGATTGCTATTAGATCTTTTCCTTTTTATCTTTGTCATTCACCTTATCTAATCATGTATCATTATTCTTCACCGCTCATTCAATTTACAATAGTGATGTGAATTGATGTAGCAATCATAGTTTGATCATCGTTCTTTGAATCTAAGTCTTTGATCTTGTCCATCGCTTATCGTTACAATGTCAAAGAGTGCACTCTTCATTCTTTTGATGTGAAGATATTCAACAATCACTGTTGGATCAGTCACTAGGAAATTTGCACCATCTCCCACTATACCACTATGTTGAAAGCATGGGCCCACAAAATCTTAACGGGTTGGCAGGAAATTTCCATTTGTCTACCTCATTGCCACACAATTCACAACAATGATGTGAATTAGTATATCAAGCAATTGTCCTTTGCCACCTTTCTTTGTGATGTCAGCTTCTTCCACATCACACCTTCATTCGCTCATCGTTGATCACACAAATACTTTGTTTAGTCATCTTCATAACCATGATGTGAATCAATCTAGCAATGCAATATAACTCTTCCACCTATACAATGTTAGCGTCAGACTCCACTAGCTCCCATCATTCATCACTCATCATTGAAGACCTGACTTCCTTTGAATTCATAACCGCAATGAACTAAAGTTTTGCAATGTAATGTCAACCATTGGATGCCTTTCATTTAATCTTAGACATTCATCATGCATCACTCAAATCATTCCTCCATATCACTTCACAATAGCGGAGTGAAGCACTGAAGTGATGCAATCATTCATTTCCACCTATTAATATGACATCACCTTCCACTAACTCTTGACGTTCATCGCTCATCGCAGAAGCACTGGGTAAAAGAAAATGAAAATTACGATGTAAAGATGATGTAGAGTAGGGAGGCAAGCTTCAAACAATCACAATTTAATCAATTTCAAACAATCTTTCATTCACATGACCCTCAACTTGATGCCCTACTTACCATTCACTCACATTTCCTTGTAATACTCCAAATGGTGTTTCTCGACCATATCTTCCAAAACCAACCTCAAACTCACAAAGGTCCATCATTTCAAATACCAACTAGCCCTACTTTCTAAAGCATATACCAACTAAACACTCTTCCAATCAAAAATCTTCATTTCAGGATCACTAATAGGTTACAAATAGCCAAAAACATCTTTTATCAAGAGGAAAACCCACAAGGTCATCTAACCACAAAACCCTTATTTGGACTAGTTTTAAGAGGGTTTATTGAAACTTCAACCTAGCAACCTTTTCTCACCTTATAAATGCTTCAAAAACATCACATATAGTATGCACATGCTTCAAAAACTAACTTACACACTTTTCCAATGCTATTTCATCAAATTACCATTCTTAGTCACCACTTTTTGGCTCAAAATAAGACTGTAAACATCTAGGGAATCATTCCAAATGCAATAAACTGCCTCCCTTTCTTTCAGAAACCACATAAAACAACAAAATTTCCCTACTCATTCCATTCAACCAAGTTATTACAAGTTTCATTGGGTGGAATGGCCTAAATCCCCATTTTAGACCTTTAAACCCTCTAACACAAGGTTCCCAACCCACTGTCAATAAAAAGGCTATAAAAAGCTTGAAACTTTGTGAAATTCAATCAAACAAAAGCTAAATTATTCTTAGTTCATTCCCTCACAAGATTCAAAGCATTTTAGAACAAGTACACTTAGTACAGAACCGTATAGTCACTTGGAGCAGTAGATTGCTAGTAAATTATAGAGAACAACATTGTTTTATTATTGTTTCCACTTTCAAAACAAGACTCCAACCCTTTGTTGAGCCTTTCTCAAGAATATTTAAAATTTTCCCTCAAAAGAAAAACTAACACAACCAACCAAACTACCTTTTGAGCTTACATGACCATTGGGCTTCCAATTTTTGCATTTTTTGCATTTTTCCCATGGCAATTTTTATAAAATTGACGCAAAACTTGACAACTTTCTATAACCGACCCCGAAATGACTCAAAACATTTTAAATGGCCTATTATGACCTTATTAGACCAATTAAGACTCAAATCACCCAAACACTTGACTTTTGACCTTATTTACAAAAAATGGACTTGGGGCACCTGCCCCATACACCCAGACTAAATAGAATTCAACTCCCTTGAGAATTGTATTATTGAAGATCATGCTTGATCACTACATGCTTTTCACTATTGAACTTATTGCCACCTAGATATTTCTCCATCTTCACAAGTTGTCTTGATGATTGTTTTCTTACCTTTCCCTCATCTAGAACTAGTGTTAAACTTGTCTTCATACCTGCAAACATACCCTTTTCATCCTTGTTATGAACTGGTTTCTTCTTTACCTTTGATGTATACTTGAACTCACCCATATGTTCTCTCCATTTACCTTTACTCACTTCACCATTTACCTTCATTTCTTCACTCATATTTTTTGTCCCAAGTACCATTGTCTTATTAGGTCTACAAACCTTTATACTAATAGAATATGACTTCCCACTAGCCTCTTTTGCAACCAAAGAACAAAGCACTATTCCTACCATGATCTTATCATGAATTTCTTACCGATATTGCATTTCCACTATCAATTCATACTTAAATTTCTCTCTATCATGTTTTCACACCAAATCATCTTCTTTTCTCATCAAAATTAGATTATTCTTCACCTCTACCATCTTGGTATCTTCAAGCCTTGAAGTGGATGCAACCTCCATCTTCTTTTCTTCCTCTATCTTTATGAACTCTTTCTTGCCTAACATGATCACCTGAGCTGCCTTACCTTGTCCTTTATCATCCTCCTACAATGGTGTTAGTGTAAAAGTAGTTCCATCCTTTTCAATAGCATAAATATTGTGTCTACCATCATAAATGGCATGTCTATTAAACTGTCATGGTTTTCCAAGCAACAAATGACAACAATCCATGGGCAACACATCACCAAGTATTTTGTCTTTATATCCATCAATGTTAAAATCAACCCAAGCTTGTTCATTCACCAAAATATATTTATTATCATTCAACCAAGACAATTTGTAAGGTGTTTCATGAGGAATCTTTTCTAACTTTAGTTTATCAACCATTTCATTAGACACCATGTTATCAGTACTCCCTGAATCTATCACAACTTTACATACCCTTCCTTTGCATTTGTAGGTGGTCTTGAAAAGTGTTATCCTTTGACTTGATTCTTTCTCCTTGAATGCTTTGAGGAGTGTTCTTCTCACCATCAAGGATTCCCCAACTTCTAGAGTAGCAAGCTGATTAGAAGAATTAACACTTTCACAATCTTCCTCTTGCACCAATTGAACTCTCTTATCACCACCACTTGAAGTAGAACCTTTTTTATTAGGACACTTCCATGCTTGATTTCCAAAGTGATTTCAATGATAACATCTCCTTGAAAATGAGCTTGAACCTCTACCTCCACCAAATCTTCCTCTAAAACCTCTAAAGCCACCTCTTTGATCAATAGCTTGGTCTTTGCTTTTGCTTGCATCTTCTTGGTATTCATAGGTCTTCCTTGTACCTCTTAATCTACTAGTGTTGACTATGTCTCTTCCTTCTCTTCCTTTTCTTTCTTGTCTTCTTTCTAGTTTCTCCTCTACCCTAGGAACCAACTGAAAACATTCCTCAACTATCCTAGGTGTAGCCAAACTCAATTCATCCTGAAGTTGAAATCTCAACCCACACATACACCTTTCTATATTCCCATTCTCATCTTCAAAATGACCAACCCTATTACTCAACTTGTGAAATTATTTTGTATAGGCCATGACATACTTATCATTCTACTTTAAACTTTGCAATTTTTTAAAAGTTTGTATAGCATGATCACCTGGCAAGAATTGGATCTTAATATTTGACACCATCCTATACCATGAATTTATTTTTGTTTTCCCCTTCACTCTTTCCTCTTGAACATAATTCCACCATGTAAGAGCAGGACCTTTCAACTTGGTCTTAGAAAACTTTACCTTTTGTTCTTCAACAACCTCCTTGTACTCAAAGTAGTTTTCTAGAGCATTAACCCAATCCAATACTTCTTTTGCATCCAACTTTCCACTATACATTGGAACATCTATTTTCTCACCAGAAGCATCTCCTCTAACAACCTTGATCATTTTCACCATCCTCTTTTCCTCAAGGTCCAACTCATCATCACCTCAAACTCCACTTAGAGGGTTTTCATTCTCACCCTCCTCTTCTTCCTCTTGATCACTTTCCTCCTCAATGGCCTTTCCTCTTCTTTGCTTAGTCTCCAATGCTGAAAATCTAGCTAATATTTCTTCTTGTGACTCCTTTAACAACTTAATCTCTCTTGCAAGTACTGCACTACCTTTAGGAGGCATCTTTTCCTTCAACTTTCAACCTTTCTCTTCTTCAATCTTAAAATTTCCACCTTCAAAAGATCTAACACCTAGGCTCTAATACCAATTGATGTAGAGTAGGGAGGCAAGCTTCAAACAATCACAACTGAATTAGATTCAAATAATCTTTCAATCACAAAACTCTCAACTTGATGCCCTACTTACCATTCACTCACATTTCCTTGTACTACTCTAAACAGTGTTTCCTAGCCATATCTTCCAAAACCAACCTCAAAACCACAAAAGGTTCATCATTTCAGATACCCATTAGGGAATTCTTCATCATATCTAATTTATACATGTACTTGTTTCAGACCATCATCTCTTAAAATTGATTGGCACACTAGATAGTGGCTCAATTAGCACTATTTTACAAAGCATCTACCAACTAAACACTCTTCCAACCACAAACCTCCATTGCAGGATCACTAACATGTTACAAATAGCCAAAAACAATAGCTTTTATCAAGAGGAAAACCCACAAGGTCATCTAACCACAAAACCCTTATTTGGACCAGTTTCAAGAGGGTTTATTGAAAATTCAACCTACCAACCTTTTCTCACCTTATAAACACTTCAAAAACATCACATATAATCTAAAAATTCTTCAAAAACTAACTTACACACTTTTCCAATGCTATTTCATCAAATTACCATTCTTAGTCACCACTTTTTGGCTCAAAACAAGACTGTAAACATCTAGGGCTTCATTCCAAATGCAATAAACTGCCTCCCTTTCTCTTGGAAACCACATAAAACAACAAACTTTCCCTACTCATTCCATTCAACCAAGTTATTACAAGTTTTACTAGGTGGAATGGCCTAAATCCCCATTTTAGACCTTTAAACCCTCTAACACAAGGTTCCCAACCCGCTGTCAATGAAAAGGCTATAAAAAGCTTGAAACTTTGTGAAATTCAATCAAACAAAAGTTAAATTATTCTTAGTTCATTCTCTCACAAGATTCAAAGCATTTTAGAACAAGTACACTTAGTACAAAACCATACAGTCACTTGGAGCAGTAGATTACTAGTAAATTACAGAGAACAACATTGTTTTATTATTGTTTCCACTTTCAAAACAAGACTCCAACCCTTTGTCGAGCCTTTCTCAAGAATATTTAAAATTTTCCCTCAAAATAAAAACTAACACAACCAACCAAACTACCTTTTGAACTTACATGACCGTTGGGCTTCCATTTTTTAATTTTTTTACATTTTTCTCATGACAACTTTTACAAAAGTGACATAAAACTTGACAACTTTCTATAACCGACCCCTAAATGACTCAAAACATTATAAATGGTCTATTATGACCTTATTAGACCAAATAAGACTCAAATCACCCAAACACATGACTTTAAACCTTATTTACAAAAAATGGACTTGTTGCCCTTGCACCAAAAGAGCACATGCAGTGCAATCTTATCTTGAAACTTGGCAATGCTTGCATCATTCTCACTAGTGTTTGATGTCCATCATTGATCACAAAAACCAACCTATCACTTCACTTCACAATAGTGATGTGAAGTGACTGAGTGATATGTTGCCACATTTCTACAAGATCCACCATCAGAGTGTCGAAGGGACAAGTATCTAGGTCCCGTTGATATGTGTCTATCTCCCTGATGAGGTGCCTTCACATCCACACCATCCAATCAACCTTGTTTAACCTCCACCATTCCATGCTCACCTATGAGGCATGGATATGGTCCCACCATAGGTGCCACTAGCTAGTGGGCCCCATCAGATCATTAACCTTGGCATGATCATAGCCATTGATCAAACTCCATCACTCATCAATAAAAATTCAAGCTAACTTCAAGGAGCTTTCCACGATGCATGGGACCTTAGCAATAGCCATCAAATATGGAACTAATGATTGCACACCATCTAGTCTTCAAAAGAGCACATCAACTACACTAACCACAAGACTAGGTAAAGGGGCTAGTTCCCCTTACAGTGTAATAGGCTTAAGTTATGACTTAAGCAATCAAAAACTTCCAACAAGCATTCAATGGAAAAATATAAGCTTAGTTGAGTATCATGACTACAAACCTATGGTTTAACCAATAAACCCTAAACCTTTTCTAAGAGAAAAAATATTTGATTCTAGAACACATTTAACACCTTCTTATCCTAGAAAGCACATCTCTAGAATGCTCTAAAAAAACCCATATCAAATTTGGTGCCAAATTTTCCTTCAAACACCCATAAGACATTGTTGCAAAAAGATGACAACATTTTTTCAACTTTGCAATTTTTTCAATAAATGCAAAATATGATATTCTACACCATCAACCAACCACACACTTCAAGAACCAGCTCCACATCTCTCATACTCATCCTCTTTCATCATCCCAACAATCTCCCTTGCATGATTTCCCTTTTTGACATCAATGACAACAATATGCCAACAATTTCATTTAGCATGATCTACATAGATGGTTTTTTTCTTTGGATATTTTGATATCATGGATTCTAGATTTGACACACTAATGTTATCATAGATACATTATACTTATACATGTATTTTGATCTTTATTGATATGGTTTTTTTTGCGATGTTATGTAGTTAATTGAACTAATCTGATGATTTTATTATTATTATCCTATGAGCATATGTTAATGTGATTAGATGGATTTGAAGATACTGAATGTAGTGTAATTTTGATTTATCTTGTTGGAATCAATTTTCTTAATGATATGATACTTATTTCATGAGGTGAATAAATGTGTCAAATGAGAGAATCTTATTAGGCTCTCATACCATTCCAAATTTATACCTCTAATAACTTTAATAAGGTACAAAAAAATACAAAATTTGAGCTCCATAAGGCTTATCAAGCTAAGTTATGCTAAACGCTTATGAACAACAAGCAACCACAAACAAGCAAAGTGTGCTATGCTTGGTGGCAATAAAAATGTGTTTTAACTTCAAGCTTCACAAGGTTAGTAATCTTTGTTATGCTAAACACTTATGAAAAAAATTCAAATAGGATAAGTCATGTTCAAAGGGGTTTTTATTAGTTCATGTAAGGTATCCTCTTAGGGGACATTGTGCCTAATGTATCAAAGAGAGAAAAAGTCTAGGATAAAATATTCACAGCTTATGGAATGCAACATGTAGCATCACCACTAAGAGGAAAGTTTTATGACAAGAAACACCACACTCTTGGAGGACATCAAAACCAATGACATCACCAAGAAGAAAACACATCACAAGAAGTAAGAAGAAAGCTCAATGAAACACATGGAAAGTATAAGATCTCCAAAAATGATAATGCCAATGTATGCCCACACTTTAAAAAAATTGTTAACACCATGCTGTAATCAATTACTTTAAAGTAGAAAATGATAAATTATACTAACAATGAAGAATACATGAGAGATTATTTGGAAATCCCTATGCCAAGTCATATGCTTGCAAATAAAGTTGTGGCATGAAAAGGAAGGGGTTTCCCCCAAAATTAAATACTCAACACATAACGGATCCAAAAAGTTGAGGTCAACATATGTCTTTTCTAAAAAATATATTATAGAGATATGAAATGTCATTATTCCCTAAATAACTCATGGAATGGGAAGAATGACACATAGAGAGAGAGAAAAAAGAAAAATACTTTTGGGTCAACATGGAAGAGACCTAAATGTCTGGATGCATGTGTAATCCCCAAAAGGAAAACACAAGGAAAAGGAAAATATAAAGAGTTTACAACATATAGTAGAATGAAGATACAAATAGAGGAATGAACATGAAGACACACTAAATAGAATGATATAGGGGATCACATTATGCACATGCAATCACAAAAGGAACATGAAAAATAAAACAAAGACAAGACTAGTAAGGTACATGCGAGTCAACCTATAGTAGGTCATTCACATCCCAATATTGTTCATCGCATGCAGAAGGTGAACAACTAGCCAAAGGGACATCAACTGCCGAAATAGGACAAGAACCAAGTTAAGCATGCGGTGAATCACTCTTTTTAGGAAGATGATCATGATTGTTATCATTTAAGCTCATGCAAGAGGGAAGCAATATATTCTACTCATTATGAACTTCCTCATCAATTTTTGCAATTTTATTATTATCATCCAAGTTTATCACAACCAAAGGTCTAATGATAATATCCATTAAAGGTTCTTGTTCCTATTGTGTTCAAGATTTATGATTTTCTTGTTTTAGCAAAGGAGAAGAATTATCATGCATTGCTTCACGTAAGTTTGAATTTTTATTTTCTATGTTGTTCTTTCTTCTTTTGCTTGTAAGAAATGAGCAATATCATGACATCTACTCCTATGCTCTCTAACATTTTGGTTCCTTTTAGCTTGATTTTCAAGTTGTGATTGTGTAAGGGTGGATTTATCAACCATAGGTTTCTTTTCTTCTCTTAAGGTAGGAATGGAAGGAACCACATGAGGTTGTTCAACCACTTTCTCTTTAGCTTTGTAAACTTTTTTTATTTTAGGAGGCACAACAAGACTTATTTGGTTATCTCATGGTCTATTCTAGGAAATGGATTGAGTATTTTGATAGGTTGTCATGAGATCCTTTCACTTTAGTTGAAAATGTATCAATTATATAAAATAGGTAGTGTTCAAAGGTTGTATACAATAGGGGAAATCTTGGATATCTCTCTTAGATTTTCAAAATTCTTGAAATGGTTGCAAACATAAATTTAACTAGAAAGTAATGAAACTAGAACACATGTAGTTGTTTAAACTAGAAAGCATGAGATTGTTAAACTAGATAGCACATAAATTACCTAAGAAGAAACAATTGTAGTAAAAATATAATATTTAATTGAAAACAACTAACAGCTAATGACTAATTGTTGACAAAAAGTAAACTTGACAAATTGTATCTAAAAACAAGAGTGGGTTTCCAGAATTTCAAATGAATAGAACTTAAAGATTACAAAATTGAAACTATGACCTACATGAACAATTGATAGAGCTCGACACACAAATAACATTCATCCAAATTTATCATGTGTAGAATAAAACTAATAGTGTTAACAAAATAAATATTTATCTATCTACTCTACGAGATCCCTCAAGTGGCCAGCTCTCGAGTGTTCCTACACCTAACTCAAATCACATGTACTTTCGAATCTTCAAAATGAATCCATCCATGATACTTCCATTACTCAAAATGATTAAATTAGAATAACATTGGAAACATTTATTGATTCATGTAAAAGTGTAACACAGAGATAGGTGAACAGTGTTCAAAGCATATCATAGTATCACATATCATTGTTTCTGGTCATTACATATATACTATACTGCTAATAAAATCCTAAATTTAGATGGTGGAAGATCACCATTAAAAAATTATTTTAACAAAATTTCAACTAACCAAATAACTAATGCCAATAACACAAAACATATTAAAGGCTTAGAGTGGAACCGTAAAGTTTTTAAACATAAATTTAATAGAAAGCATTAAAAGGGCTTGTTCCACTATGCACACCTAAATTTCTGGTGCCTAGACTTCCAATGCTCTATCTTCAACTGTTTTGAATTTCACTGAAATTCCACTTAGTCATGCATAATATCCTATACAATGACTTAAATCTATACCATTATATCAGTGTTAGTCAGCTAATTTCAATCAATTGGGGAAATAAAAATTTATAATTTTTTTTAGAAAAAGTAAGCAATTATTAATCCTAAAAATAAACAATTGGTAGGGCTAAAGTGATTGGTAAGAACAACAAAGGGTTTTTAGCTTATTATAATTATGAGGTTATTTATACCTCATCACTTTCCTCTTCCTAAGCCTCAGCAGGTCCTCCTACTCTCTGATGTGTCCTCTGTCTTTCCACATCCATGTTCCAATTTAGTTCATCATATTTGGAATTGAGATCATATGGATCCTCTACTTCTCTATCCCAATCATCAGGACTTTTAAGAAAACAATCATTGTATATAACCCTTACTTTCCATGAATGTAAATGCTTAGGATTCTGCACTGTAGTGACCAACACTATAGGGGGTGGTTGAAGAAGCAATGGAGGTCTATACCTCATCCCTAGCCATTCATTTTTAAGTTGCTATAATATCTTTTCTAGTGCCTCATCTCTTTTGTAGGACCACCTTATATTGGTAGGTGAAATTACCTCCCTCCTTTTTAGATACATAGGTAGAGGAGTGTACCACTCCTCACAAGTAGTCCATGTTTTTTCTATTGATTTTGGCTGTTGGACTTTGAAATTCTTGAAACAGATCCAAAGATTATCATGATATTTAATTCTCATAGCTTCATTGCTCTTAATTCCTTAGAATTTATATTTAAAGGAAAAGGGTTTTCTATTACAGTATCTCATCTAAAGTTCCACAGTCCTTTCTACCTACAAATACTCTTTGGTCCTTTCCTACCACTGAATCTAATTCTACATGGTAGACATGAATGTTATGAGCTATACAGTTTCCCCAACAAAGAGGTTGGCAAAGAAATTAGTATGCCTCTCTAAAAATAGATTATGTATAAGGAATTCATAGAGAATCTTTTTTTGAATAGGTGTTTCCTCTTTAAATGCTTTTAAAAATTGCTCATCATCTGGATCATTAGGTAGATTGCAAGAAATTCTCAATAGTTTCCATCTTAACAATTGCTCATTCAAAAAAATAGAATACAACCAAGATGGTTTCCTATAGGCTAATAACAACTCCCCAATTTGGCATGCATCCATTTTAGCCTAATAAAGCTTATCATATGATTCTTTTAATAATACTATTTCCTTTTTAAGTCTGGCATTTTCTGTCCCTACTTGTCTTAGGAAATAGCATCTTTCCATCCATTTTGTTAACATTGGAGGAATGTGACTTGAAACCATTCCATTTTGGTTGGCTCGGTCTATACTTGCTTTGATTCCATTTTTGGATTTATCTTAATCTCTTGCAAATCTTGTTCTAGTTCAACAGTTTTACTTAAAGCTACATTGAGTTCATCTTTCTACTTTTCTTGTTTTTCTACAAATACTTGGAGAGTTTGCACTAGATCATCAATTAAACCCTTAATTTATTTGTCTTTTTAAGAAAAAATCATCAAATACTATTTACCTTCCTCACTACTTTGTTTCCCTTGAAATTGGAAATCTCCAATAGTTTTATCTTTTTTCTTCAATTGGGCCTTCAAAGTTATGATTTCTTGATCTCTTTTCTTGAAAAGTTTAGTTTGTATATTTATGTCCTACTATTGCTGATTCATTTCTTCTCCATTTTTCTACAGACTAAATCTTAGCTAATTTTTTTTTTTGTTTCAACTCATCTAATTCCAATTTTATGTTATCAAAAATTTCAACTACATTGTCTTTATCATGTACCTCTAGTGGGTCTGGTTCTACATCACTAGTATTTGGAGTAGACAATTTTTCACTTAGTTGGGTCATATCACCTTCTTGCATTTCCATTGGTTGGTGAAAAGGAGAAAATCATTCGAGAGGCTCATCCTTAATTAGTACATAATTTGGCAGTTCTCCTATTTCCTCTTGTCTTGTCTCAAGTGAGACATTTTCCTTTCCAGATTCACCTAGTTGGGTTGTTTCTACACATAGTTGGGCCTCTTTTTCACATGATTGTGCTACAATTTCTTGGGGATGCCTATTCTATCATTTCTTTTTAGGGATATGTGGTTGATCAGAAGCTGTAGCACAACTAATCTCAGAAGACAATCTCTTGCTTCTTGTGAAAGGGTAAGGATTTTCTACTTCTATTTTAGGTCCCCTTCCCTTTTTATGGGGACGAGCATTCTCATCTTCTAACTTTTATGGGTCCATATCTTCTTATTTTTCTAGAGCCTCCGATACATTTTGTTGACTTAGTCTTTCCTGAGGGTCTGAAGGGTTTATTGGATTTTTCGATGCCTCATTTCCAGGAGCCCCTTTAACATTTTGACATTCAAAAGAACGTTCTTCCAAATTTTTTAGCTACCAAACTGGATGGATCTCCTTCCTCTAAATGTCTTGTGGACATGGGGTTCTCAAATTTCTGAAGAAATTTTTTCCATTTTTGTTCCATTCTTCCTTTCTTCAATAAATAATATTTAAAAATTAAATGTATGAGGCCATGATGTTTCAATGGACTCGATCCAATTTTAAACTTTTCAGTCATATTAATAATAGAATCACTAATAAAAATAGGAAGGTTGACTTTGAATTTAGGTTTTTCGATGCCATGGTGCAAATGAGTCAATAATTGAAAGGGGGGGCAACTAATATGGCACATTACCCTTCACATGTGAAATATTTGATTATCCAAGCAACTGTTGTTATCCATGGCTCTAGAATTGGAATTCTTTGAAACCATTTGTTTTTCCCTTGAGTATTTACAACTAATAAAGGTTGAGGTTCCCCTTCCCTACTGAAAAGCTCTACCATTTTTTGATAAATTTACACCCTCATTTCTAATACCGAATAAATGAGAAATGACTCAAGGGCTTACCTTGGATTTCTTCCCATGCACTATTGACTATCCATCTGATAAGTTTGTTGTAAATTCTTTAACTAGCTACTCATTGTTCCCTTCAAACTTCTTCATAAACTCTAGCCACCCAATACTCATTGTTCCCTTCAAACTTCTTCATAAATTCTAGCCACCCAAACCTTTGAAAAAGTTCTAACATTTTAATTACTACCAATAACTTGTCTATGAAAGTTGGCTCTGATTTTTGCTTAGCTCCTCCCATGTTGTCTCTTTCTTGTGATTCTACCTAGTTTCTACTAAATTTCGTGACATTTAAAAGGTGAAAAATTGTTTAGATGAAAATTTTACATAGATTAAAGAAAATGTAAACTTTTCAACGATTCATACTTTGAAATGAATTAATTATGGCATTTGGCTTCATTTTGTATTGAAATAATTACTTTACATGGAAAAGAGTGCACGAATTGTTGCATCTTAAGTGAGAGTAAAATCCACACAATTTACTAAGTTTGGAAAGGGTGGTGGTACATGTGAATATATTTATTTTTATTCACAATAATTACCTACTTAAAGTAAACACTATAGACACCTTACATCCCATCATCGATTTGAAAATGGCTTACCTTTGCTAACATAACAGTATAATCAAATGAGATGTCGAGGGTGGTAATGAATTTATTATGAATGAAGATGGGATGGCTAATTAATGTTGTGATTATTATGATGGAAAGTAGCCATAATCATGTTTATTTATTAAGATAAGAGATGGTAGTGTAGGGCATGTATTTCAAAGGAAAGGTCAAAATTTAACGATGAGCATGTGTATGATGCTAGAAATATTAGAATTTGGAAAAGAAGGGAATTTACAAAATTCTAGAGCATTGCTAGAAGATGTGGCTGGGATGAAGAACAAAATTTTTGGAGCATGTTGAGAGATGTAGCCAGAACAAAAAAAGTGAAGTACCAAAATTTTTGAGCATCGTTGGGAGATGCAACCAAAGTGAAAAAGAAAATTTAGGAGCATGATTAAAAGATTCCACTAGAATGTAGAAATGAAGTTATGGAGCATCACCGAAAGATGCCACCATAATGCAAGAGAAGTTATAGAGCATTGTTGAGAATTGCAGCCAAAAGTAGCAACAAAATTTTTGGAGCATTGCTAAAAGTAGCAACAAAATTTCTAGAGAATCATTGAAAGATACAGCTGGAAGCAACAACAAATTTTTTGAAGCATCGTTGAAAGATGCAGTCGAAAAGAAGAAGAAATTTTTTTGGAGCATTGTCGAAAGATATCACCAGAAGGAAAAAGAAAAATTTATGGAGCATCGCTGAAAGATGCAGCCAAAATGCAGCAAGAAAATTTGTGGAGCATCACTAAAATATGCCTCTGAAAAAAGGAGTGGAATGAATCACTTTGGACTTTATGACTTTCCAAAGCATCATTGAGAGATGTACTAGACTACAAGAATAAAAAAAGGAATTACACTAGTCGAGCATGCAAGTTCTGGAGCATCGCAACAACTAAGCCAACAAGTTTTGAAGCATCAAAACAAGATGCACCAAAATTTTTATTTGATTAAAAATGATGTCCTACAATATAGAAAATAAATTTAGCCAAGTCCAAAAGATCAAAAATTCAAAAGAAATGCCCTAAATTAATTGTAAATACATACACATGCAAAAAGATTTTTTTTGGATTGGGTTACTATTAATTCAAACATTCCATCAACTTTATCATAGCAAAATCAATGCATTTTATTTATCCTTGCATTTCTACCATTCTTTTAAATTCCTCCTTGTTAATAGGTTTGTGGTAGATTTATAATCGATGTCCATTGACTAAGAGTGTTCAAGTGTCACTGATAAGTTAGGGTTGGATGAGGCACTCACTGCCCCATGCTCCAAGTCCTTGCTCCTAAGATCTCCTAGGTGTCTCTTCCACCTTGTCCTAGTGGTCTTGCCTTAGGTTTAGGTGCCATTACTTCTACTGACCAACCAAACTATCAACATGCTTCCCTTCTACCAAGCCAACCTTGGTGCTTCACCACATACTCTCCATTGGTCCTTACTCTTCTTTAAAGGCCAAATAACCTCAAACTTTTGCTAGATTCTTGCAAGGGAGAGAGGTGTTGTAAAGCTTCAAAATATCCTATCTAGGGTCCTTATGCAATCACAAGTTTCCAATTTCCCATCGCTTTCACAAAATCCCTTCCTAGGGTTAGAAAGGCTACAAGCCTAGATCCCCAATTAGGCCTCTTAATAGAGATAAAATGCAATTTTATCCTAAACCAACCAAAAGACCTAGGTTCTTTGCTTATGGTTTGTGTTTCCCATGCCCACACCTCAAATATTTTTAGGTTTTCAAGCTTGCACAGCCCGTACACTGACCATACACAAAAATGGTCAAAACCCTAGGGTTTTTAAGCTTTTCAAGGCTATTTTTAGACTATCAAAAAGTTCTCCCTCCAAACGACTTGATAGAACCTCCTCCTGACTACCAAGCATTTCCAAGACCCTCAAAAAAATTCACAAAAAATAATTTCTCCAAAATCTTAATACCCCTGCAAGATATGAGGCTTTTTCTCACTATCTTCCCTAGCCGGACCTTGCCTGGCTCACATAGGGCATGACTTTTCCAGCATTCCTTGTACACAAAAAAAACCTACTAGCTAACATATATACAAGCATGGTGTCTATGCATTGTTTCCAAAGGTTTGTATGGTTTGTACGGTGGAAAAGTGCTCTAGCACCACATTTCCTAAAAATAGTCTAGTTCAGACTAGAATTTGAGCAAAGATGAACTATTTACAACAAATACTTAAAAATTCAACAAAGAAGCTTTCTAATCTTACACAAAGATTGAAGACAACCAAAAATACATTGTACAAATCAAAACAATAGCAAAATAATCCATAAAAGGTCTATCAAGATACAATAATTCAGAAATTATAACTCAAAATGTTGTTTCTTTCATTCACACAAGATTTCACCAAAATTTTATTGCTTCTAACCCTACTCCAGGGTCGAGTCATCCCTTAAATAGGATCCAAAATAGTTGAGCTACTTGGGTCAAGCCTTTTAGATGACCTAAAACAAAAATTATAAAACCCACTATGTTTTTCAATCTTTGGCAACTTTCTACCATTTAGCAAAATGAGCCTCTAAACTTTTTGAACTCCTGACAACCTCTTTGCCAAAGATCAAAAACACCTCTAAGCTCAACACTAAATGGTCTACATGACCTTATGACAACAAAACAAAAATTGACCCTCTAGGTTTCTTCTTTACTTAAGAAATTTCCAGTTGTTCCTTAGGTGCTCCTGCACCATTCTCCCCCTCTCAGTTCAAACACTAAGGATTGGAAGGAGAGAGCACTGACAGGTCAATTCCAATATTTTTAAACTGATCTTCTTGTACCCATGTAGCTTCTGATTCAAGCTTGTTCTTCCACTTGATAAGGTGCTCCATGTACACCTTGTTCTTTGTAGACTTTTGCACTCTTGACTCCAAGATCTGCTCTGCCTAAGGCTTCACTTGATTAGGTAGGGGTACATTACTGATGTCATTGAAGATATCCTTACTGTTCTGAACCTCATCATTGACTATTCCCTTATACTTGATCAAATCAGCAATGTTGAAAACTAGTGAGATTCCTAGATCAGTAGGTAACTCCACCTTGTATGCATTCTTGCCATACTTGGCCAATATCTTATAGGGACCCACTCTCTTCATCTGCAAATTGGTTGACATTCCTTTCTGCAACCTTGACTTGTTAAGGTGGACCATAACATATTCCCCTACTTGAAATTGCACATCTTTCCTTGATATATCTGCTTTTTCCTTCACTTTTTGTGTAGCCTCAGTAACTATCTTCTTGACTTGCTCCTGAATCTCCTTCATGGTCTGACTGAAGTCTTCTGCATGTCCACTTCTATGTTCCATGGCTCCAAGATCTCTGAGCTGACAAATGCCTCTGGGGTGCATCCCATACAAAACCTCAAATGGACTCTTGTTGTTTTGTTGACACTGTCATTATAAGCAGACTCAGCTTGTGAGATAACCATATCCCATGTCTGTCCATACTCCTTGGTTAGACACCTTAAAAGATTACTTAATACCCTATTAACCACCTCTGTTTGACCATCGGTCTAAGGATGGTAAGCTGATCCAAATATAGGTTGGTACCCAATCTACTCCATAGAGTCTTCCAAAAATAACTCAAACTTCACATCTCTATCATAAACAATGCTCAAAGGTAGCCCATGGATCCTTACAACCTCCTTGAAGAAAAGGTGAGCTATGTAGCTAGCATCATGAGTAGTTTTGAAGGGAATAAAATGACTCATCTTGCTAAATTTGTCTACCACAACATAAACACTGTCAAAACTAGTCTTGGTCTTAGGAAGGCCTACCACAAAATCCATGCTCACACACTCCCATGGTCTATTAGGAATGGGTAGGGGTTGATATAAAATAGCATTGCTAGCTCCTCTCTTAGCTTTCATACACACACCACATTGTTCCACACACCTTCTAACATCTCTTTCCAACTTAGGCCAATAATAGAATCTTTGTACTAGCTCTAAGGTCTTATTAATACCAAAATGCCCACTGAGACTGCCATTATGCTTTTCCTGAATCAGATTTTCCCTCATTGACCCTCTTGGAACACATAACTGATTTCCCTTAAACAACAACCCACTTTGCAAAGTATACTCTGAGTATTGACTATGGAAATGGTTCTCAAAGTTAGAACATACCTCATAAGCCTCTAAAAAGTCATCTTCCCCATATAGATCCTTGAAACTCTCTATGCCAATGCTCTTGAGCTATATCTCTTGCACTGTCAACAACCTTCTGCTTAATGCATCTACAACCTTCAAAAGCTATATCTCTTGCACTGTCAAAAGCTTGGATGTATTCCATCCATTTCAAATTCCTATTACTCAACTTCTCTTGAGTGTTGATAAAACTAAGTGCCTGATTGTCAGTGAAGACCACAAACTCCTTGGGTAGAAGGTAATGCCTCCATTTCCTAAGTGACTGAACCAAAGCATACAATTCCAAGTCATAGGTTGAATACTTTTTCTTAGCTTCATTGAGCTTCTCACTAAAGAAGGTGATAGGCCTGCCCTCTTGACTTAGCACTCCTCCTACTGCCACTCCACTTGCATCACATTCAACAGTGAACAACTTATAAAAGCTAGGTAATAAGAGAATTGGTTGAGTTGCCACTTCTTGTTTCAATTTCTCAAACCCTTTCTCAGCTTCTTGTGTTCACACAAACTTATTTTTCAAACCACCCTTCATTGTGTCTAGAAATGGTGCACATATGCCACTAAAGTTCCTTATGAATTTTCTATAGAATTGAGCCAATCCATGAAAACTCCTTACCTCTGTCCCTATGGTTGGTGTAGGATAGTTTGGGATGGCTTCCACCTTGCTTGGATCCATCTTTAATGAGCTTTTGGACACTACAAAACCAAAATAGACTAGCTCTTGCTTGAAGAACTCACACTTCTCTAGATTGATTGCCAACTTCTCCTCTTGCAACCTTCTAAGAACCATCTCAACATGCTTCAAGTGTTCTTCTGTTGTTTTCCTAAAGATGAGTATGTCATCAAGATACACTACCACAAATATCCTGGTGAAATCCTTAAGTACTTCATTCATCAGTCTCATGAATGTACTAGGGGCATTTGAGAGGCCAAATGGCATCACTTTCCACTCATATAACCCATCATTTGTCTTAAAGGTTGTCTTCCACTCATCACCATCCTTAATTCTGATTTGATGGTATCCACTCTTGAGATCCAACTTGGTGAAGTACTGTGCTCCTCCAAGGCAATCCATTCAGTCTTCCATCCTATTTGATTATGATCCTATTTATTACTCTAGAATCAGTACATAACCTCCACTTACCTCCTTTCTTGGTTGCTAAAACCACTGGCACTGCACATGGGCTGATGCTTTTTTGAATCAATCCTTGATCCAATAATTCTTGCACTTTCCTAGCTACCTCTAGGTTCTGCTCTAGTGTAAGTTTGTATGCTACTTTGTTAGGCAATGAGGCTCTAGGTATGAAGTCAATTTGATGACTTATTGCTCTCTTTGGTGGTAAAGTTGTAGGTGTACCATCACTAACTATGCTCTTGTACTTATCAAGTAACCTTTGAACTTCTTCTGGTAAGAGTTTCTTTTCAGCCTTGTCTTCTTCTTTAGGTTGCAACACAACCACATATCCTTCATTCCCTTGGTGTAGGTACTTAAGGAACTCCTTACCACTACTCAACATGATGTTTGGTGACTTTTAATGTCCCTCTTCTTCTTCTGATAGTGACTGCAGCTTGAAGGTCCTTCCATCCTTTTTGAATGAAATCGTATTCTCCTTCCCATCATAGATAGCACTTCTATCATATTTCCATGGTCTACCCAGTAGCAGATGGCATGCATCCATGGGTAATACATCACAAACTAACTTGTCTTTATATCCTCCAATGGAGAACTCCACCATTATGTGCTCATTTACTAAAACACTCTGCCCTTTGTTCAACCATGTGACCTTGTAGGGGTTCTTATGAGGTACTTTCTCCAATTTTAGTTTCATTACTACCTCCTCTGAGATTATGTTATCTATTGAACCTGAATCTACTATGACCTTGGATACTTTTCCTAGTATCTTACACCTTACTCTAAAAAGAGCTCTCCTTTGTTTAGGTTATTCCTTAACCGGTTGTCTGATCAAGACTCTGTTAAACATTAGATTCTCTCCTACCTCAGATGACTTAGGACTCATGGTGTCCTCTTGTGCATAAGCCACTCTCTTTTCATTGCTTGATAAGGAAGCTTTCTCCGGGCATCTATAAGTAGGGTGACCTATTTGATTACAATGGTAACACTTCATGTTTGCAAAATAAGAATTGCTCCTGTCTACTCCTCTTCCTCTGTTTGAACCTCCTTAAGGTCCTCTACCCTTGTTGTATCCTCCTCTTGAAGATGTTTCACCTCCATGCTCTGTGAGTTTAGACTCTCCTTGGTTTCTTTGGTCATTGCCTCTACCTTGGTAGCCACCACACTGTCCTTTTTGATCCCTTTGATCTCTACCTTTGCCTCTACCCTTAGAAGCCTGATCTTGCTTCCTCTTGTTCCTTTCCTCAATCTTGATAGCCAATTGATAACATTGGTGTACTGTCTTGGTACTTAGAAGAGCCATCTCCTCTTGAATGTTCCATTTCAAGCCATTAAGGTACCTAGCCACCTTGAGACTCTCATCCTCTATCACATTAGATCTCATGCAAATTTTTTGAAACTCCTCAGTGTAAGTGTTTACATTTTGGTATTTCTGCCTTAGACTTTGCCTCTTCTTGTGCAATTGAATCTCATAGTCATCTGGCATGTAGGCTTCTTTCACCTTGGCAACCATTCCTTTCCAAGTTGATATGGGTTGTTTGCCTTCTTTTTCTGTCTTTGTTTGAATGAACTTCCACCATGTCAAGGCTGATCTTCTCAACCTTGATTTAGCAACCTTCACCTTCTATGCTTAAGTGATTCCATCACATTCAAAGTGGTTTTCCATACCTTCTATCCAGCCCATAACTAGATTAGCTTCCATCTTTCCACTAAAAAGTGGTATACCTCCAAGTGCTTTCCCACTCAAAGCTTTCAATGCCTTCAAGAAAGGCTCCTCCTTCAAAATAGGGTCAGTTTTAGGGGTCTTATCTTCCTTTGCAACCTCTTCCTCTTTTGGTATCCTTCCCTCAAACTGTGCACTCCTCACTGCTTGCTCAAGTTGGGATATTCTTTCCCTCAATTGTTTATTGTCTTCTTCCTACTCTTCAACCATCTTAGCTAGTTCTGCATTGGTCACCATGATGGAAGAATCACTAGACTCAACCTCTGACATATAAGATGCTTCCCAAATCTTTAACTTGCTCTAATACCAATCTGATAGGTTAGGGTTGGATGAGGCACTCACTGCCCCATGCTTCAAGTCCTTGCTCCTAAGAACTCCTAGGCATCTCTTCCACCTTGTCCTAGTGGTCCTTCCTTAGGTTTAGGTGCCACTGCTTCTACTGACCAACCCCACTATCAACATGCTTCCCTTCTACCAAGCCAACCTTGGTGCTTCGCCACATACTCTCCATTGGCACTTACTCTTCTTTAAAGGCCAAATAACCTCAACCTTCTGCTAGATTCTTGCAGGGGTGAGAGGTGTTTTAAAGCTTCAAAATATCCTATCTAGGGTCCTTATGCAATCACAAGTTTCCATTTTCCCATCACTTTCACAAAATCCCTTCCTAGGATTAGAAAGGCTACAAGCCTAGAGGCTTTTTCTCACTATCTTCCCTAGCCAGACCATGCTTGGCTCGCCTAGGGCCTGACTTTGCTAGCATTCCCTTTACACAAACAAAGCCTACTAGGTAACATATATACAAGCATGGTGTCTAGGCACTATTTCCAAAGGGTTGTATGGTTTGTACTGTGGAAAAGTGCTCTAGCACCACATTTCCTAAAAATAGTCTGGTTCATACTAGAATTTGAGCAGAGATGAACTATTTACAACAAATGCTTACAAATTCAACAAAGAAGCTTTCTAATCTTACACAAAGCTTGAAGAAAACCAAAAATACATTGTACAAATCAAAACAATAGAAAACTAATCCATAAAAGGTTTATCAAGATACAATAATTTAGAAATTATAACTCAAAATGTTGTTTCTTTCATTCACACAAGATTTCACCAAAATTTTATTGCTTCTAACCCTCCTCCAGGGTTGATTCATCCCTTAAATAGGCTCAAAAAGAGTTGAGCTACTTGGGTTGAGCCTTTTAGATGACCTAAAACAAAAATTATGAAACCCACTGTGTTTTTCAATCTTTGGCAACTTTCTACCATTCAGGAAAATGAGCTTCTAAACTTTTTGAACTCTTGACAAAATCTTTCCCAAAGATAAAAAACACCTCTAAGCTCAACACTAAATGGTTTACAAGACCTTATGACAACAACAACAAAAATTAACCCTCTAGGTTTCTTCTTTACCTAAGAAATTGCTAGTTGTTCCTTAGGTGCTCCTACACCAGTCACCATCAATGGGTTTGAGTTGCACTTCTCCGTTTGGAAATACTTCAAAAAAATTATATGGACCCAACGAATGAGTCCTTAGTTTCCCTTGGCAATCTTTATATCAAGAATCAAATAGCAATTCCCAATCCCAATTATAGAACTCTCTTTCCCTCATGTGCTTATCATGCTAGGCCTTTCATTATTGTTGAACTAGCTCATTTTGGTGGACAACATCTAAATGGAGTTCATCTAATTCACTAAGTTGTAGGACTCTTTCAACCTAGGCTCGTTTGAGATGTAAGCCTAACTCCATTGTTGTTCTTAGGGTTTGAAGTTCAAATTCAATGGGTAGAAGAGGTTTCTTCCCAAAAACCAACTCGCTAAAACTAGTGGTTGATTTCCAAGTTGGATTATAAGCCCAAACAACTTCAGGTAATTTTCTAGCCCAATCTTTCCTCCTTGATGAAACTATTTTTGTTAGAATATTTTCAAGCTCCATGTTAGTGACTTCTACCTGATCATTTACTTGTGGGTGATAGGGTGACGACTTCTTCTGGCTTACCTATAAATGATTAGTGAAGGCTAATAGAACTTTGGATAGAAAGTGGAGTCCTTGATCTGTTACAATTGTTCTAGGGGCTCCAAATCTGAGAAAAAACTTGTTGTACAGGAAGTCGGCTACTTGTTCTTCCCTAGCAACCCTTAGAGCTTGAACTTCTTTCCCCTTGGTCAAATAATCCGTACAGACCAAAATGTACTCTTTTCCTTGTGAAGGAGGGTCTATAGAATCGATAAAATTCAATCCCCAATTTTCAAATGGTTAAAGAACTACTTGGGGTTGCAGAGGCATTTCATTGGATGCAATGGGTCTCCCTACTCTTTGGAATTCATCATAGCAGCAAACATATTCTTTTACATCTTTATGCATGGAGGGCCAGTAATATCCTACACCCAAAATCTTATTGGACATCCTCTTGGCAGAATAATAGCCTCTAGAGGGGTCATCATGGCAAGATCTAAGGATGCTATATGTTTCATATGCCATGAAACAACATCATAAAACCATATCAGCACCACATCAAAATAATATTCCATTAATCCATTTGAATAGAGCACTTTCTTGAATGAGGCATTTGTTCTATTTTAATGTAAAATCTGGTGGCAACCCTAAAGTGGCCAAGTAGTTGGAAATGTCAACAAACCAAGGGGTTTTAATGGAGATGGAAAATAGATTTTCATTTGGGAATTCATCTTGGATAGGAGCATAATTTCCATTGTCTTGTTTGATCTAGGATAATAAATCTGCAACTATGTTGAACTTTCTAGGTTTATCAATAATGGTCACGTTGGATTTTTGTAGAAGAAATAACCATCTAATTATCCTTTTGTTTTCTATAGGATTGTTCATTAGGTACTTGATGGCTGAATGGTCTATGAACATAGTTACTTTGTACCCTATGATGTAATGCCAAAATTTCTTCATTGCATGTACTACAACTAAAAATTATTTCTCCACGGTGATGTAATTTCATTTAGTGGGAGTCAAATTATTACTAATGAAATAGATAGCATAATTTCCCCCATTCTCATCTTCCTATCCTAAAACCAATCCAATAGCATCATCAAAACCATCTACATAAATATGGAATAGGAATTTTCAATTAGGTCAACATAGGAGAGGAGTGGAGATGAGTTTCTCCATAATGCTCTGAAATGATGATTGACATTTTGTTGTCTAGAAAAAAGCTACATTCTTTTGGAGGTACAAAAACATAGGGGTTGCAATCTTGCTAAAATTTTCTATGAATCTTTGATAGTATCCAACATGTCCTAAGAAACTTCTAACATTAGTTTGGCTTTTTAGAGTCTCAAGTTGTTATATTACCTCAATTTTCTTAGGATCAACTTTTATCTCTTTAGCTGAAATGTGGTGTCCCAACACTATCCCATGTTCTACCATTATTAGGCATTTTTCATGACTGAGGGATAGCCGATGGTTCTCACATCGCTTCAATAATTTTCCCAAATTTTGAAGGCATTCATCAAAATTTGACCCATATAGAGTGAAGTTATCTATGTAGACTTCTACATATTCATTCACTAACTTAGCGAATATTGAAAGGATAGCTCTCTAAAATATTGCAGGAGTGTTGCATAGCCCAAAGGGAAGGACACGATATTCCAATGTTCCCCAAGGGAAAGTAATATTTATTTTTCCCTAGTCTTTCGCAACTACTTGTATTTGGTTATATCCACTGAATTCATCCAGGAATGAGAAATATAAGTCCTCCTAGCCAAATTATCCAATACTTGGACTACAAATGGTAGAGGGAAGTAATCTCTATGGGTAGCTTTTTTGAGGTCCCTATAGTCAATGCACACTCTCTACTTCTGTAACGCCCCGTCGTGTGAACCCCAAAGGACAAATACATAATAATTACAGCACAATTTTTTTTTTTTTAAAGTAAACATAACATACATGTATTACACATTAAGTCATGACATGAATTCCATTTAAGCAGATTCACTAACACATACATCCCTTGGGGTACACAAAGAGTCATTACGAGACTGAGATCCACACAACAACAATAAAGAATAAAATCCAAAGATATAATCCATAACAAAATAAACATTAACAAATATAACATATACATGATAATCATTGATAAGAAACCATTTGAGTACATAAATACAACATATAAATAATTAACTCAACCCAATGAATAACAACTGCCATGGCCAATAACCACACCGATTTAACATTACATTATAGTACAATGTTCTAAAGGTACAATGATACAAGAGTGTTTCCAAACATAAATGGAAACCATACATAAGATAACATAATACAAATAAACAGATGGAAACTAGCTCCAAGATGGATACAACTCTAGAGTCGCTGCAACCGCACCAATCCGCACCTCTCGATCCTCAACTGGGGACCCAATGGGGTGCTTAGCACGTTCCACCCGACCATGTGAGTCCGAAGACCCACCCCCCATGCTAGGAGCTAACAAGAAAGAGACCTCAACCAAGAACATCCAAAAAGGGAACCACAAGACTCAATGCCATGCAAAAGTATCATAAAACTCAAGGATTACTATGACATAATCAACAACACCCAAGAGTCAACATAATAACTTAAAGTCATAAACCCCATCACATAAAACAAAGTAATGATCAGTAAACAAGTAACCAAAGGATGATCATAAGATACTTCCAAATCAAACTAAATTAATAAACATGATACAATTCCAAATTTTAATTAAACAATACAATAACATCATATCATAGTATCATAAGATACAAGATCGTAAATCAAATATAAATGAGATCATACAAGACCACAAAACATACTAAATATGTATTAAAGCAATAATCATAAATCAATTTAAATTAATTCAAACAACAATCTAAAACAACTCCCATAACCCACTTCCAGAGGAACTCAATAAAGTAAAACACATGGGCAACTAGGGGAGAGTGTCATCGCATAGTCCTACATGGGCTGTCCTGTGCTCTTCCTCCCAACTGGAGGTGTCGGTCCATAGGGTGACTCATGTGGAGCCGTAGACCTCTCGTGAAGATGAGGTCATGACCTTGCCAACCACGGCCTTCTCAGCCTTCCATTAGTCTGTGAAAGCACTAATGAAGACGAGGCATCCATTTTATTAATCTTATAATGATATTACTACCCAACCCTCCTAAGTTAATTATTAGGTTTTCACTTGTTTACTAACTCACTCGTGGGTTATCCTGAGCCCTTCCCCTTAAACGGGGCGCCGGCCCCCACGAGGAGCCACTCTCCCTAGAGACCCAACAACATAAAAACCAAGGGTTGTACCATCAAAATAAGAATATTAGATCACAACCGAGAAGCATGCGAGGCATTACCCATCTCGCTATAAATACAATTTCCAAGTCTCAACAAATTCGTACAACCCTTTTAAAATCATGAAACCAAAACACTTGCCACATCAAGGGCCCATAAAGAGAGAGAACATCAATTATCAATCATCTCAAGCCTCTGGAAGCCAAAAGAATGAAAACCCATAAACAAAGGTAAAGTGAAGCAACATGAGTATTTCTCCAATAATTCCAACACAAGGATAAAATTTCCTCAAATATGAGAGTAAATCAGAAAAAGCCATAACAAGGAAAGATTCATCAAGACCCATCTACAAATTAACAATGGCGTCACCTCAAATAGGAAAACGCAAAAGAAAATCAACCTTTAATTCATGAAATCACTAAATGAAACCAAAAGCCACCAACTAGGCATTCCATGGGAGACCTCAATTTTCTCCTCACAAGAACCCCCTTATGATGGTACGCAAATCACTTTCATAAAAACAACATAGCAATGACAACAATAATTGCAAGGCCACCAGATCTAATTTCAATTCAAAAATAATGAGTGAATACATTAAAATAAGATCAACCACCCCATCCAAACCACATAAACAACTTTGATACAAAATAAATCAGAAATCCAAGAAGATCAACCTCCCACAACTCATCAACAAAATACAAATTCCCAAATACATTGCAACACAAATTTAAAAGACAAAGGATTCCTTGAATCAAAACTAACCTCCAAAGGCATTCACACCAACATGGAACCACCCAAAAACAATCCTTCAACAACAAGGGTAAAAGCATTCAACCAGGCATCCAAGGCACCAAATTTAAGAACACCTTAAATACTCAACCACTCACAACTCCACAAAAAAACACTTATATAATAAACATCAATCAACAATTCAATCGATAACAATATTTATTAACCAATCAATTAACGACCAGAACTAAATAACTTTACAACTTACCCATACTAAAACAATTCATGATAACCATCACAAGTATTCTAAAAGTCTTATCCATAAAGCGTACTTACAAATCAATCATTAAATTACCCTAATCAATCTCTAACTATACCCATACATTTAAATTTCCCCTTTCATCATACTCACTTAACATTCACTTCCAAAATTTAAATTAATTGTGAAAACCATTTAAGACCAATTGTCTATACTTTAAAATGACAATAATAACAATACTCTACATACATAAACTACATATTAGAACTTACCACCTTAAAATCTTAAATCTATCTAAATAAATTTACACACAATTACGTTTAAAAACCACTATGCATTTTTATTTATTTTAATTCTTTTTGAGGAGGGAATGTAAAAAGAGAAAAGATCTGTTCTACGAATCCAACAATACTACAAGATGAAATATAAAAAGAACAACTTATTTAATCCCATAATAAATTCTATTCCCAAAAATATTCACATTTAAACAAGAATTAAATAAACAATGTTGTTTTACTTTCGTAAACAATATCCACTCAAAGTTATAATTTAACAAATCCATAAGACAGATTTTTTTTCTATTTTACTATTATTTTCATTGTAACAAATTCTGCTTTATTTTTAATCAGAAAAGAAACATAATCTAAATGTGAATATCTATTTTCTAAATAATAGTTAAATTACAGAAAATATAATTTTAATCAGAACAGAACATAATATATTTATACATTTTAACTAACAGTTGAATTAATAGAATATCTATTAAACAGAAATAAAATAGTATATATATATATATATATATATATATATATATTCTTCTTAAATAACAGTGAAATTAATTAAATAATACTGCAACCAGAATAAATAAATTAATCTATATATATATATATAAATATATATCTACAAACATATATATATACATATATATACATATATATACATATATATATACATATATATACATATATATATATCCAAATAAAAATCCGCACATAATTTTAATATATAAAAATCGCATATTAAAAATTATATTCACAAACATTAAAATTTAAATGGGGATTTAATCCCAACAAATGCATAGCGGACCGGACCCCGCCGGCCGTGGACAGTCCAGACTGTCCACGGTACTGATGGTACCGACGACCGATGATGGCAGTGTGGTGGGTACGGCCGAAGCCGTCCCCCACACAGCCATAAAATACATAACATAAATTCAATACAGAATTCCGCGCACAGAGCGATGGAAGAAATAACACGGGTTTCCAAGAATTTCGAATTTCCATTCAAATTTCATTCGATTATATATATATATATATATATATATATGTATATATATATATATATATATATATATATATATATATATATATATATATATATATATATATATATATATATATGTATATATATTTACAGAGATTCGAATATTACAGTAACAGAGAATTACTATACACATGCAATTCACTGTGCATGTTTGAAATAAAATGTTTTATAAAGAAATATATATATGAACCAGTAATCCGAGGAAAGGTAATTGTTTTCAAAACAATAACAAAATTTTTAAAACAAAATGAAATAACAGAATGCTGTTTAATTCCCAGATTGCAATAAAAACCCCTCTTTTTTTTTTTTTAAATAAACAGCCACAACCCAGAAACCCTAGAGATTTCATCAATCAAATAACAATCCCCAATTTTCTTTGATTAAACTGTAACCCCAATAAATTTTCTTCCTATCATTATCTAATTTTCAACCCTAAATATAAATTTCATTTACAAACACAAATTCCTATTTAACAAAAGATAAATAAATTAAAAGAAGGAACCTGGCGTCCTTCGCTTGTAGAAGATTAAAGAAGCTTTGATCCTCTTGCTGCACTACTTCCTTTGCTGCAAATCTTCTAGCAATGGATCCAAACCTTACTTCCTCTGCACCAATTTCTCCAAAAACAGAAAAGAACTAAGGGCAGAAAAAATGATTGGAAATGAAATTTCTCCAGCATTCAAAAAACCATCCCTCCAACAAGGAAAAACCCTTATTAAATTCTATGCCCAGGAATCCTTTCAATTCCTCTTCCCGCGAATACCAAAAGTCACTTCTCCAAAAATGAAATTTAATTACATTCAAATCCACAAAAGATGGAGTTTTATATTTGTTTATTCTTCATATTCTCCAGTGAAAACCAAAAGTCACAACTCAAGAAATAAATCCAAATAATATTTAATCCCTTTAATTCCTTTTGTTGCCTTTTCAAGTATTTATATTTCATTTTCTTTTATCAAGCATTTTGATTAAACTAAATAAATTTAACTCCACAAAAATGAACTTCTATTTGAATATATATTCATTATCTTCACAATACACTATTTGTTAATTACTTCCACATTAGAATAATTAAAATCAACCATTTGCAAGATTCTAAATAAGTATCCATTAAATTTCTTATTATAATAATTATCTTTTCAAGATTACTTGTTCATAACAATTTAAATCAATTTATCTAATAATATCACTTTTACTTTTAACGAATTAGTTTGATTGATCATTTGTTCTAAATAATTTGATTTGATTTAATTGATTATTATTTTAATTCCTAATTATATTTTAAATAACCTTGCAATTTCATTTATGATTTAATTAATTATTTAAACATGATTACTAACATATTATATTTTCCACACAATCAAATAACTCAGTAACCAATGAAACACACACACACACAAGTCCAAAACAATCGACACGGAGGGGTATTACAACTTCCCATTTTTCTTTGGAACAACTACCAAAGACGAAACCCATTGGTTGCCAGAAATGGGATAGATGAATCCTACTTGCAATAGTTTCTCAATCTCTATTTTAACAATGTCTTTCAAGGAAGGGTTGAGTCTTTGTTGTGGTTGACAAATAGGTCTAACATTCTCATTATAGATGTGATGGGTACAAAAACTTAGGTGTATTCCTCTTATGTCTCTCTAATCCCAAGAAAAAGCTTTAAATCTATTCACCAAAACATTAAATAATGTGTGCTCTTCTAGATGTTTCAGCTAGTTGTTGATATTCAAAGTTTTTCCTAGTAATAGCATGATGGTTTTGACCCTTAGATGGTTGGAGGTGATAGTATAAACTTCTCTAGTCAAAGTGTTGAGAGGATAGCTATGTGGTGTAGTTCTATGGAGTTTAGAAATATCTTCAAAGAAGTGATCCATTTTTGGAATGATATTAGCCAAGGGACAATGTAACCCCATGAAGCTAGTGTAATCAAATTCAATGTGATCAACATTGACTAGTTTCCCTAGAATCTCTTCTACATCTAACATTTCTTCATCACTTGAGTCTATAGTAAGATTTTCCATATTGTTTTCTAGTTCATCTTCCAAATTTTCACCATGTTGTTTAATGAGTACCATAGCAAGTGAGGCTAGATTCTCTTGTTTGTTGGGAACATCTGGTTTATCAACCCAAACTTTGTTATGTTCAACAAGTTTAGCGGGGGATACAAGAATAAATGTTTGCTATTAGAACCATGTGAAATGGTCATTCCTCCCTCCCTACAATCAATCTTGGTTGCAACCATAGCTAGCCACGGTCTTCCTAGGATTATCGGATAACTTTTCATTGGTGTGAGTAACTAGATTATTTGGAAGTCTATTGGATATTCCCAACCATCAACCTTAACAAGAACATTTTCTATGACATCTTTGGGAATGGCTATGGATTGATTTTCCATCTGAAATATTGTAGTTGTAGGATGTAAATTAGTGAGTCCCACCTTTTCCATAAAATTGACCATCACTACATTAATGGCCACTCCTAGGTCCACAAGTGCATTAGGTATTACTACTTCATTGATTTTTACCATTATAAGTGGACTGCCCAAGTCATCATATTCTAGAGCTATGGTTTTTCCAACCAAAAATTCAGCTAGATATCTATTTATGTGAACAATATTAATCTGTTTTGGTTTCCTTCCTAGTGTTTTGATTCAAAACTATTTGATTAGTTGGTTTACTTCAAGTATCTCTTTAATCTCTTGTAACAAATGAATCTTGATTTGAAGTTTTTTAATCTCTTGTATCAACATAGTTTCAGTGGATAAGGTAATTTATGGAGGGTTATTCAAGATGATTAGTTTGAGAGACTCAAGAAAAGGTGCTTGAATTTTCTCTTTCAAGGTGGAGTCCTTCTTTACAAGATTCATTGGACACTGACCACCCTCCTCTTGAGGTAACTTGGAAGTTCAAGATGAGGATTATGGAAGGGTCTTGTCTTGATTGCTCGCTGGGATTTTTCTCTAAAAGTCTAGGAGATGTATTAGTTTTTTTAGTAGATTCTTTAATCCACTTGAATCTACGATCTCAACTATAGTAGGTTGTTGGAGTGTTTTTCTTGACCTTAACTATAGGTTTCCATAATGGATAGCATTAAGTCTAGTCACATTTTCCTACACTAGGGTGTTTGGATGATTATTCTTTGGATTAGGGACAAGTTGTGTTGGAAGTTGTGGTTGGTTAACTTTCTCATTTTGTTGAGAGTTTTGAGGGGCTGGTAAAAGGTTTTTTTGTGGATTAGGCATCCTCCTTGGCCTAGTGTAAAACTGATTTTGAGGTTGATTCCATTGAGAAGGATTTTGGGGATACCATTGTTGTTGAGTCTGGTTTGGCCATTGGGGTTTTCCCCAGGATTAAATTTCCCATTCAAGTGGTTCCCAAGGGTAAGCTCCCCAGTCAGATGGTGCTTGAAACCAAGATACCACCTATTGTTTATTATTCTAATTGTTTGGGGGCCGCCAGGAGGGATTTGAATTATGGCCATAAGAGAAATTCCCTCTAGGTAATTAATTCACAAAATTGACCTCTTCTTGGAATTTTTGATTACATTTAGGATCTCCATTGATCGATGGAATGACTCTTCTCACAAACTTGGAAAACGTCAATTTTGTACAAGGGACATTCTCTTAATAAATGTTTATTTTGAAACATAGGACAATAGATGGATAAGGTCTTAGGATTATGTGCTTTGGCCTATATTCCATCTAGCATGGTGTTTAGTTGAATGAGAATGATAGTTTTAAGATTTTCTATCTCATCACATAGCTTTCCTATTTCATTGGAACCTCTAATAAGAATAGACTTACAAATACCTCCTCGAGTATGAGAGAAATTCTGGTATAACTTAGTGATATCATCGATTCCAAGTTGGGACACATTTCCTTTTCCCATTAAATCTAGACTTCTAACATCTTCTCAAGTCCCTTGAGAAATATGATCTTTAGAATTTATAGGCTTATGGCTTATCTGCCACATCGTTTAGATAAGAAGATGAACCTATATAGGTAATCTTCTATGCTTTCATCTTTGCTTTTCCTTAGTTTGAACAACTCCTCTTTCCTATCACTGACTCTACAATAGCTCTAGTATTTGTCCACAAAGGAAGACTCCATATCATCCCAAGAGGTTATCAACCCTAAAACTAATCCCATGAGCCAACGCATTGTAGCATCCTTCAAAGTGGAGGGGAATAGCTTTTTTGGTTGTCATTTTTGTAGTCATAGGTATAACACAAAACTTTAAACTCAAATAGAAATTGGTCAGGGTCTTCGATGGATAAACCTCTAAAATTTGGTAAGAAGGTTGGTGAAATTTTTTTCATAGGTGTATCATTATCTTGATCGAGAGCAATAGGATAAAAAAATGTTTGCACTCCCCTTGCTAGGTTAGATCCATTTCTATGGTCACCCATGACATTGAAAGGAATGTGTTCCTCTTCAAAGGTTTTCTCTAATGGTTGAGGTTTTGGGGTATGCAATGGAATGCTTTCATCTACAAATGTTTGATCTAATGGGTGAATTTATGGGGTATACTGAGAGGTCTCAGGTCAATCCTTCTCAACCAATTCTTTAATAATTTCTTTAGTTGAGACTTCTACCTCCCTACTTGCGGTTGGAATGTCTTTTGGAGGGGGGTTTGGTAAGAATCTTCTATACAGGCCTCATTTCCTAAGCATGCAGAAAAGGAGTTCTGGAAACTTTCTTTTTTTCTAAAAGAGTTATTCAAGAAATCTTGTATTAACACAAGAAAAGGAATGGTCCCCGAAAACGGTGCCAAAAATTGATAGGCTATTGTGAGGTCCTATCACTTTTGTTGAAAATGTATCAATTATATTGACAAGATAGTGTTTGAAGGATGTATGCAATAAGGGAAATCTTGGATATCTCTCTTAGATTTTCCAATTTCTTGAAATGATTGCAAATAGAAATTTAACTAGAAAGCAATTAAAATAGAAAGTATGAAGTTGGGTATGTGCAAGATCATTATGGAAAAATTAGGCCCTTAAGTGGTGAAAAATTTAGAAAAATAGAGTTAGGAAACTTGACGTAAAAATTTGAATAAGTTATCTATATTATTTCCAAAATATGTAAGAATAGAATCTTTAGCAAATTGAACATAGTTTCTAAACTACTAGGTTTTTTTTTTTAAATCTATTTGGTGAAAATTTGAAATTTCAATGTAGTAGTACTTAAATTTCAAGGAAAAATTAAATAGGTGTTTGTCTGACAACCCTAACCACAATAAAATGATAATATTTTTTTATAATATTTTAGATATAAGTAGAGGACTCATGTCCCAATGTAATGCATACATTTTTGTAAATTTTTTCCAAGTAAATAATTAATTATGAATTTTTTATTACAACTTTTAAAAAATACAAAAACTCATATGTATGACCACCTTAACTTGGCCAAAACTTCATGAATTCCAATTTTTTTTAATCCTATAGTATGTGAAGCATAGAATGTGACACATGTTTTAGATTCAAAAAATGTTATACCATTTGAAAGCTATAGATGTTTTTCAATCAGCCTATCAATCAAGACTTTAGTCGTAATTCAAATAGAAAATGAATAATAATTATTTATTAAATTCAAAGTAAAGCATAATTTGTATTGGTGGAAAGCTGAGAGTCTCCTTTAAAAACCCTTTTTGTTTCATCAATTTTGGGTAAAAAAAATTCATCAGCCACATACCCTACACATACTCATCATATCGCCACTTTTTGGCCCATCACGATCTTGCACATACCCAGTTGTTTAGACTAAAAATCATGAGATTGCTAAACTAGAAAGCATGTAAATTACCTAAGAAGAAACACTTGCAATAAAACTATAAAATTTAAATGAAAAAAACTAACGACTAATGACTAACTACTAATAGAAAATAAACTTGTCAACTTGTAACTAGCAACAAGAGTGGGTGGTCCAAAATTTCAAATGAACAAAAATTACAGATTGCGAACTTGAAACTATGACCTACAAGAACAATTGATTAAAAAAAAAAAAAAACATTCATTCAAATTTACCATGTGTAGAATAAAAGTAATAGTATTTACAAAAGGAATACTTATCTAGCTACTCTATGAGATCCCTTGCGTGGTAGTTCTCACGCATTCCTACGCTGAACTCAAATCATATGTACTTTTGCATCTTCAAAAAGAATCCATCCATGATACTTCCATTACTCAAAATGATTAAAGTTCTCAGAATAGGATTAGAAATATTTAGTTATTCATTTAAAAGTGTAACATAGAGGCATAATTGAATAGTGTTCAAAGCATATCATAACATCATAACAGTATCACATATCATTCTTTTTGGCAGTTACATATATACTATACTACTAGAAAAATTCTAAATTTCATATGGTGGAAGATCACCATTGAAAAAGTCTTTTAAATAAATTTCAACTAACCAACTGACTAATGTCCATAACATAAAACATATTAAAGGCTCAGAGTGGAGCCATAAATTTTTTAAACATAAATTTAACACAAAGCATTAAAAAGACTTGTTCCACTATGCACGCCTAAATTTTCGGGGCCTATACTTCTAGTGCTCTATCTTCATCTGCTTTCAAGTCCTCTTAAATTCCACTTGGCTGTGCATAATATCTTGTACAATGACTTAAAGCTATAACATTATATCAATGTTAGTCAACTAATTTCAATCGATTTAGAAAATAAAGATTTATACACTTTTTTACAAAAAGTAAGCAATTATTAATCCTAAAAATAAACAATTGGAAGGGCTAAAGTGATTGGTAATAACAACAAAGGTTTTTTAGCTTGTTATAATTATGAGGTTATTTATACCTCAACAAATTTACTATGTTTTGGTCTTGGTTACTTGAAAGGGCTTTTTGTTCAATCATGGTCTCATCAAGGATAGGAAGTTCAATAGTGGGTTGAGGCATATTACTAATGGATAATTTTGTTATGTGTTTTTTATTAAACTATTGATAGGATTTGAAAAATAAGTCTTGATGAGGCCTAATAGGTTTGATAGGCTGAGGCCAAAATAAATCCAATGAGAAATTCTCATACAAAGACAGAGGATTAAATCTACTATGATGCATAGTAAAGATCTCACTGCTAAATGGAAACTTTAAACATTTATGCACAAATGACAGGACGACATTCATCAAGCAAAGCCATGGATAGCCTAAATTTACATGAAATTGGTTTGATGATGGGATGATGGAAAATGTGGTTCAACTTTCAAAGGAAGAGTTATCAAACTTATCGTAGGCAAGCAAAACCATTATGCATTTTTATCCACACTTTCAATTTTTCATAAGTAACTTAATAAAGCTCATGCAAGAATAAGAATTCTTCAATGATAACTTTCTCTACACAAATGGGATCAATTAATATCCCATTAGTAGTCTTGTCATTGATTCTTCCATCTATGTAAAGAGGACCATCAGGTGCATGCTTAATTATGTCATGCTGTGAGAAACCGATGTCAAGTGATATCTTAGTTAGGCCCTTACGAGGTTCAAGTTCAATGAAGTTGATGGAATGATTTATACTATTCTCTTTATTTCTAATGTGAGTTTTTAGGAGGTGATTAAGGATAAGCACAATTTCTAATCCTTGTTTAGTTTTAAGTAAGTCTCTTATGTTTTGTATCATAGGAACTACATCAATGGTGATGGGTTTAGAACTTATAAAAAATTTCAATTGCTCTAACTCTTCATCAATTTTCCTAAGGTTCTCACGAGGTAAATTAGTAATCATTGTATTAAAATCATTCACATTAGGTGTAGGTAGGGAATTCATGGGAAATGAAGTGTTAAGGGTATGATCCATAATGGGTTGACTAGTGTCAACACTATGAGTGAAAGAGTTAGAAAACCTAAGATCTATGGTGAGTGATGTATCATAGGATAAAATGAATCTCAAACTACATACCATGACATTATTGGAAATAGGACACCAAGTTGTGAAGCTCATACAAGTTTCACAAACCCAAGGTGCACCCTAAATGGATAAGAGGTAAAATGCAAACAAATACCCTAGAATACAAAGTGTAATGCAATAAGCAATTTTTAGATTTTAAACAAGATAAATTTCTGATTATGCTATGAAGAAACCTTAAAATGATGTCTTATAGGCATAATTTTGAATTCAAACAATGCACTATATTTAAAAAATTAAGCTTAATATGACCAATTTCAAATAACAGAAATTTAGAAAACTAAAACAACTGACTGAATACATAAATAGAGAATGCAAAAACATTCATTTTAATGCATTGAATTTCAAAAAAATCCCTTGATCAGGGACTCATTCTCCCATGGTTGAATGGATCTCACTTTAGGGTTTTTGAAAACTAATTTGCAAGTTTTTGAGATGATTTTTTATGGATTTTAAATTCTAGTTTCAAATCGTAAGTTATAGTTTTAGATTTTGTAAAATGAGGTCTAAATGCAAGTACAAAATAGTGCTAAATTATTGAACAAGACAATTAAGAGGGGAGGTGAATCAATTGTACCAATTTTAACCTTTAAAAATTTCACTAGAATTAAGATCAATAATCATTCACAAATCCTTTACTTTGCTAATGTGGTTAATCATTAATTGCAAAAGGATAAACTGAAAGATGTAAAACCATACACACAATAACACTAGATTTGCGTGGAAAACCCAATGAGAGAATAACCATGGTAAGGATTATCTCACAATATAAAGAATTCAAAATTGAATACAAAGGCTCACTTTCAAAAGGCTCACTACCAAGACAAGACTTACTTGTCCAAAATAGGACTTATTGTCCTATAAGGGCTCATTGCTTGGAGGGCTCACTACCACATAATTACAAAGAAGATAAAAGAGGATTGTCACAAAGAGAAAAATATCTCAATGCAATAGATATTTCCACCACAATTTTCTCACACACTTGTAGACATGTTTGAATGATAGAGTACACATTCAGCTCACTACCTCTAGAAACTCACCACTTGAATTTTGCATTGTTCTACTCAAACCTGCATCACACACACTGTTTCACATCTATCTTTCATCTATCTTTTCTTTCATCAACATCACAACTTATATTTATATTGTCTTCAACCTTGAAACACATCCACGGTTGGACACATATCATTTGCATTTACAAATTTAATCAGGTTAGTGCCAAAACATTCTATAGTGCAATTAGAATGAGGGAAACACAAACATATACTTATTGAGGAAATGATTAAGTCCCAACACTCCTCAACATGCTTTCATTAACTTTGAAAGTTGTGTTTAAAACAAGGTTGGCCAACACCAGTATAAAACACAAAAAAATTAAGCACACACATCCTTAACTCAATCCAATCTTTTTAGATAAACAATTTCACTTAAACTTAACCTCATCAACTTACTCCCATAAATACAAGTCTTGAAAAAAGAATATGGAGAAATCTGGAGCAATTACATTTCTCCCAGACCATAGCTAGACACACTGAGATGCATAGTCACATACAGGTGAAGATATCTTGCACTATACAATGATCTAGAGACCCAAATTTTAGATACAACTACCAAAAATAATGAATAATAAGTCAAGAACTCACAACCATAGAGGTAATAAAAAACACATCCTGCAACATGTCCTAAAGCACACACAAAATACTTGAAAATTTTCTTTATTATAATTTTCACAATATCCTCAACATATACAACCAATACCCAACTATCTTGACATCAATGACGACAACAACCAGTTGAAAACTAGTTAACTAGTTGACATCAATGACAACACCTTCATACTTGAAACATAAATGACAAGAAAAATTACCTAATTTGAGATGCAATTTTGATTCAATTTTGTAATGTAAATGAATGATGATGCAATGTTATGTAAACACTAAGTAAAATGATTGATTTTTTTGAATTTTCTAGATTTTAATGAATGCAAAAATGCAAATCTAAAATCCTACACAAGATACAACCTAATGCAAGTAAAGAACCCTAAATCAGATACAAATAAATCCAATGCAATGAAAATGAATACAAAACTTAGATCTAGGGCTGAAAATGGACTACAAATTAGTAAGATATGATGCTCAAAAGTCATGTTCACCAAACTGAAAAAATGAAAAATAGGTTGAGTTTTGACTAATATTATATGATGGACCTCTTTTCCATTATTTCACTAGGAAATGAGATCCACACAATGAATTGATTATCAATCCTTAGGTGAATCATCCCAAAGTGGGAATCTTCATATTTCCTTATGATTGAAGGATAGGGGTCAAGGCCAAACAACACTTTGGGGAGAAAAACTATAAAATAGAAAATAAACACCAAAATGCAATCTAACACTTGAAACAACAATATTAAACTTGATACTAGTAGAACCAAAAAATAGATTACAGAACAGAGAAGGGTAGAAACACATGTACCAATCACCAAAAGTTCTTTTCAAAAGAAGATCTGGGACTCATTCGCCCATGGGTGAACAGTTCCAAATGGTTTTTCTATATCTTTATAAATCCTTTGATGTGAATTTGAATCTTCCAATTTTCCTAGGTTTCATAGTCAGAATGTCAAAAATGACTTTGGGATCTTCGTTTCATTGAGATGACAAAAATTTTGACAACTTTTTCAACATTGACAACTTTGTAAATCTTGCACTTTAAAAGAACTTCAAGTCTTCTTCAACCTAAATCTGCAATCACACATATAAGAGAGAAAAAATGTTTTTTTTGGTGAATAAAGGTTTACCTTGGTCAAACCCTATTTTTATAATCAAACCTTAAATTAAAATGAAATATGAAAGAGGGAATGAAGAATGAAGAAAGCTATGTTACCACTCAACAAACCTTTCAATGAAACCTTGATAATGGAGATCTTTGGAGGTCTACAACTTGCATGAGATGGCTGAATTTGATGTGGATCTTGGCACTTGAATATTTCTTGAAATGATACCTTGAATTCTTGACTTGATCATGAAACCTACATCACAATGTTAGCTCCAAAAGATGCATCATGCAAGAATACTTTGACATGATGAATGGATCTTGAATGGTGTAATAAAACTTTGATATATCTACTCTTAAATGCTCTTGATTATCAACCTTTCTATACTTTTTCTCACTTCAAATTGCAAGGTGAAACTTAGTGAAATGAACTTGTATTTATAAGCATGTATCCTTAATTTCCCAAAATTGAAATATCACAACCTGGTGTTGAATTATGGATTTCAAATCATTAAAATGCCGCCAAAATCATAACTTAAATTTAGGTCCAAAGGTCTAGGGAGGACCCATTCACCCATGGAATGGGTCCCAGGTTCCTATAACTAGAACACACATTGCTCAATGTAAAGTGTTATGTTTAGGCATTAATTATTGTTAGGTTTCCCCTTCAGAAAATGTAATTAAATAGGCTTGGAAAATGAATTAAAGGGACAATTAAGGAATAACTAAGCTTGATTAATTAGGAGGGCCTAAATAAGTGTGTAAATATAAAGAGGTACATTTAGCAACACTAAATTAAGGGATTATTAAGTCCAATTTAAATTAGGAAAGCCAAAACAAGTGAAAAAATGTAAAGGGTTACATTTTTCTACCCTACATTTAGCCCCTACTTTATTGAGAGGATGACCCTACATCAAACTCATGGTAAAGTAGACAATAAAGAGAGGTCTAATTGTACAATTTTCAAAAGGATAAGACAGCAAAGATCAAGGAAGGTTATCAAGCCTCTAAGATCTAATATCTCATGGAAAAAACAAGAAAGGCACAATGAGACACATTGCTATGTTAAATATATATGTATGTAACAATGACAAGATATTCAATCATACAATGCCAAAGAATCAAAGAAAGAGAAAAAGAAAAAGGGAAAGGGAAAGAATCAAGCCTTAACTATTCACCATGATGTAGAACACCCCTTAGGTGTTTTTCCAAAAATGCTTACAACTGGAACTTGATGTCCACTATGCAAAAAACAACAAGCTTACACAAACTAGTGAAAATCTAGTGTCCACTAGGTAAGCCACCAAGGTTGGAAAATGAGAGGATCTTATTAGGCTCCCATACCATACCAAAGTTATCCTTCTGATAACTTTAATAAGGCACCACACAATACAAAATTTGAGCTCCACATGGCTTAGCAAGCTACATTATGGTAAAAACTTATGAAAAATAATAAACCATAGGCAAGAAAAGTGTGTTATGCTTGGTTGCCATGAAAAAGGGTTGTAACTTTGAGCTTCACAAGGTTAGTAAGTTGTGTTATGATAAACACTTATGAACAAAATGTAAATAGGATAAGAAATGTTCAAAGGGGTTTATTTTAGTTCATGTAACATCTCCTCTTAGGGAACATCATGCCTAATGTCTCCAAGAGAGGAAAAGTCTAGGATAAAAGATTCACAACTTATTGAATGCAACACATAACATCACCATTAAGAGGAAAGTTGTATGCCAAGAAAGGTCACACTTTTGGAGGACATCAAGCCCAATGAGAGCATCAAGAATAAAACACATTGCAAGAAGTAACAAGACAACAAAATGAAACACAAGGAAATTCTAAGATCTCCAAAAATGATAAAACAAAGTATTCCTACACATTAAAGAAATTGCTAACACCATGCTATGAGAAATTACTTAAAAGTAGAAAATGATAAATGCTAACAATGAAAAAGACATGAGAGCTTATTTGGAAAGCCCTATGCCAATTCATATGTTTCCAAATAAAGTTGTGTCATGAAAAGGAAGGGGTTTCCCCCAAAATGAAATCCCCAACACATAAGGGATCCACAGATTTGGGTTTAGCATATGTCTTAGCTGCACAATGATATTATAAAGTCCAAAAACATCATCATTCACCAAATAACTCATGGAACAAGAAGAATGAGACATAAAGAGAAAAAAGAAAAAGAACAAGAAAAATCCTTTTGGATCAACATCGAAGAAACTGAAATGTGTCAATGCTTTGCATCATCCCCAAAAGGAAAACACAAGACAAAGGAAAAGATAAAAGATTTATGACATATAGCAGAATGAAGATAGAAAAAGAGGAATGAACATGAAGACACACCAAACATAATGATAGAGGAGATCACATTGTACACATGAAATCACAAAAGGAACATGCAAAAGAAAACAAAGACAAGACTAGTTAGACACATGTGAGTCAACCTATAGTAGGTTGTCTGCATCCCAATCTTGTTCATTGTATGTGGAAGGCTAACAACTAGACAAAGGGACAACATCAAGGACCAAAATAGGACAAGAACCAAGTTTAACATGCGATGAATCACTCTTTTTAGGATGAGCATCAAAATTATTTTCATTTAAGCTCATGGAAGAGGAAAACAATACATTCAGCTCATTGTACACTTCCTCATCAAATTTTCCTATTTCAATATCATCATCCAAGTTTATCACAAAAAAAGGTCTAATGATAATATCCATTTAAGTTTCTTGTTCTTGTTGTGTTCAAGATTTATGATTTTCTTATTTCGGCGAAGGAGAAGAATCATCATGTATTGCCTAAGGTAAGTTTGGATTTTGTTTCTATGTTATTCTTTGCTTCTTTTTCTTGTAACAAACAAGCAATAGCACAACATTTATACCTATGCTCTCTAGCATTTCAGTTCCTTTTAGTTTGATTTTTAAGTTGTGATTGTGTAAGGGCAGGTTTATCAACCATAGGTTTCTTTTCTTCCCTTAAGGGAGGAATGAAAGGAATCACATGAGATTGTTCAACCACTTTCTCTTTAGTTTTGTAAACTTTTTTTATTTTAGGAGGCATAATGAGACTTATTTGGTTATCTCGTGGTCTCTTATAGGAAATGGCTGGAGGATTTACTATGTTTTGGTCCTAGTTACTTGGAAGGGATTTTGGTTCAATCATAGTATCATCAAGGATAGGAGGTTTTATAGACACTAGAAAATGTCCAAGGCTTGCTAACACCATTTTTCCATTGTCTAGGGTCATATTTCTACTATTAATTAAATAATTCTTAATTATTTAATTAATTAATTTAGTTCATTTCTCCATTACTCTTGATTAATTAAATAAATCATATTTATTTAATTTTCTCTTTCCTCTATAATTCAATAAAATTTATTTATTTAATTATTACCTCTTTATACTATAATTAAAAAATTATGCCAATTATTTAATTATTCATTTTTTGACATAAGTTAATTAAATCTTATTTAATTAAATGACTCATTTTCTCTCACTTTTTAAATTAAATTTCTATTTAATCAAAAAGTTAATTTTCTTTTTCCTCTTGCATTTAAATAATGTTTCTATTATTTGAAAATGTTGTGTTCCTCTTCAAACTAAGTAATTTTTTGTAAAATCATTTCAATTTCCTCATTTCTTCTATCAGTCCCATTTTTATCTTATCTCATCTTGTTTAACTTTGACCATTGATCGAATCAACATCTTTTAATCTCATTCGTCCACTCATATTTGGAACTCTATAAAGGACACCTATCGAATGCCATTGGGGGGAATGCATTGTTACGTTATCATACTTTTATGTTGTTGAGACAATTGCTTCAAAGTTTTGTTGTCATTTACTTTAGGCTACATTTGAATATAAGGGAAAGCATCATTTAATAGCAAAATGGAGAAGAGCTATGGAGATAATTCAATGAATGCATGAAGGATTGAGTAAGATTATTTCATTTTGTTTTACACTTTTATGCTTTCATTTTCCTCGACAGTTTATTAGGGTTTTATGTTTATTGATCTAATATTCTTTAAACTTGAAAATCTAACTTCGATGATAGATGGTGAACCCAACATGAACTTCATGATATATGGTATAATCCATTGATTGATTTCTTTATGTGATATTTTCTCAATATTTTGATCCTAATTCGATAGTTTTTAAGTTTGTTACATTCTAAAAAAAATGATGCGACATTTTCTCAGTTTTTTAGTATTTTGAAATAATAAATTTGAAATGATCTATTTTATAGTTTTCTACATTATGGATTTGAAATAATTTGGGCAGCCTTTTGCAAGTTTGATTTGGATGTTCTTTTTGTTTTGCAATATTTTGTTGAATGAAAAGATTGTAGAAGGGAATTCATCATTTTCTGAGCTATCTTAATTTGTGAATCTATCAATGGAGAGCTCCAAATGTATCTGAGTAGCTATTTCATGCAATCCATATTTGTGTAGGCATGCTTCATGGTCTTCATCTTTTTCCTATGGGCTTAGTTGCTTAGCATGCACATAGAGTCGATTCCATTTTGTTTTGTTATTGTAGACATAAAAAAAGTCCTGATTGATACTATACATCTGATTCTAATCAACTAACACTGTTTCTTCCTAAATCACCTCAAATAGATCATTTAATTCAATAATCAAGATTATAAAATTAAAATCAGCAAATTTAGCTATTAATCAAATAATTAAATTTATTGATTAATTCAAACTTCTTCTAACTAATTATTCATCTTATTTAATTAAATCAAATCATTTAATTAAATCCTATTTTAATACTCTCATTTGATTAAAAATCAATCAAATCAAATGTCACATCTCCTAATTCAAATCCAATTAATTAATCCTAAATTAGTTTTCTAATCATCATTATCAATTCCTCCAACTTTTAACTCCTCAAGAGTTAAATCAACTATGGTCAACTAACTAGGTTACAAATAAAATAAATTTCTTTTAATTATCTAATTACCTCAATTATCCTCACAAAGGAATATTCCTCTCAACCACCTCTCATTCAATTTCCCTCCAAAGGTTTTCAAAAACCTTTTACATCTACAATAACTTCTCTTACAACCTTTCAAATCCTCTTACATCCTCTCAAATCTCATTCAATTCCTCTTACACTAATTTCAAATTCTCAACCAACAACATTTACTTCTCTTCCATCCCCCTCCACTCACACATTTCCCAAAATGTGCTCCAACTTCCTCCAATAGAATTGTGACACTTGGCACATTCTCATTGGCTCTCAATTTATCCCAAATTCATCAAATCCTCTCATTCATTGGCTCTCAATTTATCCAAAATCCATCAAATCCTCTCATTCTTCAACCCTCAGATTCTATAAATAGAGACATCATTTTCATAATATGGATCCAGTACTTCATGCATTTCCATTATAGTCATTTGAGTCTATAGCATTTCATCATTTTCATCCATTTTAGCTAGATTATAGTCATTTTTCATACTTGGATCATCTTCAATATCAAAGCTTATCAAATGGATTGGGAAAGGGCTTCTTTCCAAATCAAAGGAGCACCACTCCCCCTATGGGATGGAGGTTTAGCTAGTTCAATTTAGATTACATGCAATATTTGATTAGTTTCTTGTTATTCTTACATTTTCTCTTGAATTGACCAAAGAATCTCATAGGGAACATTAGATTTGATTTTCTAACATGTTTGACTCTTGTTTGATGATCTCTTGTTAGCTTGTGTAGGTTTGGTGTTCACATTTTGGTGCTAGAAGGAGGGTTGAGCAATCTAACATGTTCAATTTCACCTAATTTCTTTGTTTTTTGTAGATATAGGAATGCAATGACACATTATTACAAATGTGACGCCATAGAGCTCCACTTTTGTCACACAACACCAAATTTGCCATGTCGCATCGCATATGCATGCTCCTATCACAACACCTTTGATTCATCACCGCATTTGCATTCTTTGATTTTTGTCTTAATTTCTCACCCCAAATCGCCGCTTTTGCAATAGTGTCACATTCACACTCTCTTTTTCTACAAAGTGTCACTTTCTCATTCACTAGAGCACTATATTTGTTTGTCAATGCCACATTTGACATTTGTAGAGCACCACATTTGTAGTCTAGTAGGGGAGGATCAAAATTTGAGAACTTAAAATCATTTCTCAATGCTCTTTGAAATAATCTAGGATTTTAATTTCTGCAATTCAATTTCTAGGACCAACTAGATTCAATTTGGACTTAAAATTAACCCACAACTCAAAATTTTTCAAGTTGGTTAAAATTGAACCTTAGATACTTTGAACAATCAATTTTCACACTCAAATTTGGTTCTATAAAAATAACTCATTTATTGCCTTTGAGGATTAAAAATAATTCATGTTTGTTCTACTTTGTAATCCTCTCTACAAACTTGTGTCATTCGAATGTGTATGCACTTCTCTCATGCTTCATGGTGATCTTAAGAATCAAAATAATTTTAGTGACATTAATTTGTCTAAAAGATTACCTCCATATTTCAAATTTGGATTTTTAAAATTGAACAAATCTTGCTAGTGTGAGAAAAGACATAGTGTGTGTTCTCTCTTTGTTCACACAAACAAATATTGATCGAACTACGGATGTAATTACTCACTATTGTTCACCTTTAGAATGCCTGACTTGGTGGGATGGAATACTCACCCCAAGGGAACAACCCAAGCGACAACGAGCCTAAGCCAAGCTCTTCCAAACCGCTATATAAATTTGTGGTTACGATGAGAATCGTAAACAATGGGAAGCAACACATGATAACTCTCCCCCAATGTCTTTATGATGCATAAAGCCCTTGTTCTAAGGGTTGGGAGATATCTCACAAGGATTTTATCATTGCACCTCCTAAAATAGATTCCCTTATTACAAACCTTTGTTTAGAAGCCAAAATCCCTAATATTTGTTAGCGTCAGGAGGTCAAACCTCTGGAGCCATCCCACATACTTGTGGTTCTTTGTAGAGATGAAGATTTTGTCATGGGAGATTCATGAGAACTTGAATCTTGGCTAACTTGTAGAAGTGAGTGTCATGGAGGGGAGCTAGTGTGGTCAAGCTTCTAATCATCCGCTCTGAATAAGCACAACTGGAGAAATCCAAGTGGGAATTCCACAAATATTTTCTTTTCTATCCTAGGGTTGTGAAATCTTTGAGTTTGTTAAACACATTGCTTCGATCCAAAATCCTAAAAACAAACATTCAACAAGGTCATCAAATTTCAAACCCTTTAGAAGGAGCAAATACCTTTGAAAAGTCCAAGTATTACTGCTTGTCTCTAGAGATTTATCCTTAGAGGATTCTAAATACTTGGGCCTATATCTCAAGTTACTCTCTAATGTCAATGTTAGGAAAATATTACCTTGCTTTCCTTCATTTCCACATAATGGACCTTGTGGGATGAAAATAAATTAATACTTAGACATTCAGTTTGAAAAGTGGAGAAAGAAAGTGTTTGTGGTAAAAAGAATCCATTAAGCAAAGATAAAAGACAAATTTAACCCCACACATGTGTTTGTTCGAATGATTTCTTGCAAAATTAAAATCCCAAACCAAAGTCTAGCAATTTTCACAAGTTTCTTAATCCAATAAATCTCAAGAAACATCAGTTAACACTTTACCAAGTTATAGATAGGTTTCTCTATAACTTTTACAAATGTGCATCAAAGGACAACTGTCAAAATCTAGATCTCTTCCAACATTTTGAGTATCTCACTTAGGGTTGAAAAAATTCTTAGAAGTATAGCATGTTCTTCAATACCAAGGTCTCTTAAACAAAAGTCTCTCTAGGTTCACCTAGGATAAAAATCAGCACTTTCATCCATCCCAAAACATCAATCAAATCCAATCTCACAAACTCTTAGAATCTTGGAAAAAATCCTTCATGCTAGGATTTGGTAAAATTCTCAAAATCATAATCATCTTGTTTGGCTAAGTGTGTGTGGATGCATCCTTCTTCATACACTTAGTTAAATTATCAACTTGTGGACAAGTTTATTCCAAGATAACATATAACATCTTAGAGTTTATAAGTTCATTATCAAATCCAAATCCAAATCCAAATCAAATCCCAAAATCAAAAATCAAAAATTCCTAAAGTATAGTATCCCTCCAAGGTTTCTTAAGAGTTCAATCATTCACATCAGCCATCTTTCATTTATCTCATCACCATCTTTTAATCCTTAAAACATCCTAGATTTTCTTTTTTCTACCTAAATTTTAGACCAACCCAATAATTTAGAGGTTTACCTCCCATATTCCTAAAAGTTGATCCTTATTTTATGGTCCAAACTAGATCTCAACACAAGAAAAACATGGAAGCAAACAAAGAAACATCCACTTCAAGTGACTTGAGTCAAACTGCACCTAAAATCAACCACATTGGATCTAACAATCCCCCACTCAACCTTCCTCTGCTACCACAAGATATTCAAGAGGGAAGTTTCCAAGTGGAGGATATCACCAACAATGTCCTAGGAATGACTCAAGATGAAATCATGGAGATAGTCCAAAATCCTAATAACCAAAAGATCGTTAATACAATGATGAGACTTAATCCTTCAAAATACATGTTAGCATTAGCAAAAGAAGGGGCTAAACTACATTTTGATTATGATGTGAGCACTAATGTGGAAAAACCTCTTGGTATTATGCCACCAGTATCATTCACACCTTCCTTTCAAAACAGCATTCAACCCATCCCACATCCAACATCATCTCATGCTCCAATTCAACCCATGGTCACCAAGGGAAGTTCATTGCTCCACGCTCTTCAAATACATCCCCTTGTAAATAACCAAGACTTAGACACAAACACCATCTTGGGTCTATCAAATGTAGTTCTTCAAGATCTAAAGCATCCATATGTCCCACTCATCTTTCATGACACCAACAATCCATCCACCTTCACCACATCACCAACATATTCTCTTGACACACAAGTCTCTCTTCGCATGACTTCACAAGGACAAGTGGGTCTATTTGGACAAGGGGGAATTTTTGATCCCTAGGTATGTGTAGGATCATGATGGGCCAAAAAGTGGTGATATGATGGGTATGTATAGGGTATGTGGCTGACAACTTTTTTTACCCAAAATTGATGAAACGAAAAGAGTTTTTAAAGGAGATTCTCTACTTTCCACCAATATAAATTATGTTTTACTTTGAATTTAATAAATTATTATTCATTTTCTATTTGAATTATGACTAAATTCCTAATTGATAGGCTGATTGAAGAACATCGATAGCTTTCAAATGGTATCACATTTTTTCAATCCAAAATATGTGTCACATTCTATGCTTTGCATGCTATAGGATTAAAAAAAAAGTTGAATTTCATGAAGTTTTTACCAAGTTAAGGTGGTCAGACATACGAGTTTTAATATTTTTAAAAATTTGTAATAAAAAAATTCATAATTAATTATTTACTTTGAAAAAAATTACAAAAAATAATGCATCACATCAGGACATGAGTCTTCTACTTATATCTAAAATCTTATAAAAAAAATATTATCATTTTACTGTGGTTAGGGTGGTCGACAAACACCTACTTATTTTTTTCCCTAAAATTTAAGTGCTATGCATTGAAATTTCAAATTTTCACCAAATAGATTTAAAAAATGAAAACTAAACCTAGTAGTTTAGAAACTACATTCAATTTTCTATAGGTTCTATTCTTACATATTTTTCAAATAATATAGATAACTTATTCAAATTTTTATGTCAAGTTTCCTAACTCTGATTTTTTTGAATTTTTTTCCACTTAAGGGACTATTTTTTCCATGATGATCCTACACATACTCCCTTCATCATCACTTTCTCAAGGAAATAAATCACCCATCTTTCCACCATTTACTCCTCTACCAATCCTAGGTTTAGGGCAAGCCCCTTTACCTATCATCAATCAACTGATCAAAACAATCCTTCGATCATGAATCAAATCAACATCCTAAATCCTCCAAGAATGACATCTATATCACAACACTAGGTGGCATCAATCCAAACAACACAATCAATCGCCACACCATCTATAACACCCCGAAATATATCAACCACACCATCTATCACACAACCCTCTATCATCACTCAAATGACACCTCAACAACCACCTCAACAAAATCTCATCACAACATCTCACACCATTTTGAATCCTCCACCTCCACCACCAAATCCAAACATGGAAAACCAATACAGCATCACATTGCAAGTAGTTGAACAAGCCACACAAGCTGCATAACAGACCACTCAACAAGCCTAGGCACAACAAGCTATGCAATCTCAAGATTTATTGCAAGAACAACAAGTTGCATAAGCCTCCCAGGCTTCCCAACAAGCTCAAGCTCAGGCACAAGCTCAATTTCAATCACAACAAGCTCAAGTGCAAGCTTTGTTATAGCAACAATTTTATCAACAAGACTTGCAACAATACCAAGCACAACAACAAGCATTGTTGGTGCAACAACAAAAAGCCCAACAACAAGCATTGTTAGCATAGAACAACAAGACCAATAACAAGCATTGTTGGTGCAATAGCAGCAAGACCAAGCATTGTTGGCACAACAACAAATGTAGGCATACCAACAAGTGTTGGTGGCACAACAAAACTTGTAGCAGCCTCCCACAAACAAACAAAACAACCCACCTGTCACTCAAACAATTGAAACACCTCAAAAGACATTCATCCCACCATTCAATCCACAAAATGTGTCTACAAAAATAAAATTTCTCTCAAAACAATTGTTAGACCTACAATCTAGAAAAACAACAAAAAACAAAAGGGAATTTGTGCCCTTATACATTCGACATAAGCATTGTGATGTTGCCATTCCCACATGGGTTCGAGATACTTAAATTTGACAAATATTATGGAACTAGTAACCCTGAAGATCACATGAGGGAATTTCATGTGCACTGTATGAAAGTTTCCTATGACAACTCGTATCTAATACAGCTCTTCCCTCAAAGTTTAGTTGGCCCAACAATGGAGTGGTTCTCCCACCTTCCTCCTGGAATCAAAAAGTTCCAAGAAATTATGGACTTGTTCATACATAACTATTCATTCAACATAGGCATGGACATGAGTATAGAAGAACTATCTACTCTAAAATAAGCCAAGGGGGAAAAATTTGCATCCTTCTTGCAATGATGGAAATCCAAGGCCAATAGGATCTTGTGGGTTATGTCAGAAGAACAACAAATTAGTACTATCATCGCCAATATTGAAGGGACCTTTTCCTTCCATCTAAAAATGCAATGCATCACAACATATGACCAATTGATCCCCAAGGAAGTCAACATTGGAAGAGCCCTTATTGCACAAGGGGGGGAACCTACTTATCAAGAAAATTGTCCATCAACTAGTTACAATGAATAAGCTCACACATGGGAAAAGAACAAAAACATTACTAAGGATGGTGTGGTTGATGCCAAAGTTATTATCAGTGCTTCAAGGAAAAACACTGAATCATATCAACAACCACAAGTCAATAACCAAAAAAACACACAATCCAAGACATCATCACAACAACCCAACAATCAAGCAGTTAATAATTTGAATACTCAAGGGGAGCCACCTCTAAGGAACAGGTATCCCCTTAAAGAAAAATACATGCCACTTGGGGAACCAATTTAGTCTGTCTTGCAATAGTTGGTACAAGAAAAACTCATCAATATCCCTATTTATGACAATTATCAATAGCCTCAAGTTAAACCACCATGGTATAACTAGAAACATCTCTATGATTTTCACAAAATTAAGGGACACACAATGGCTAGCTGCATGTGACTTAAAAATCTGATTCAAGACCACATCCTTGACAAAACCATAACCATCGAACAACCTGGAGGAAATCAAGATCTCAAAATATACACAAATTTGATGCCAAATCACAATAAGGGAAACAACAATGGTAAGGAAAAGTATAATAAATTGAACCATGTTTACAACCATGTTGTTGCATCGTTAGATGAGTGGGTCACCATTGTTAACATCAAAAGATCCAAAGCCGACTATGGAGTCACCACACGTGGTGGTAGAATTACCATTTTCAGACAATCCCAACCACCAAAGGCATCTACCACCAATCCAAAGTTAGTACCTAGTGGTTATAATATTCTAGATCAACTGAAAAATACCCCTTCCCAAATCTCCATCATGGAGTTACTGAAAATCTCACCAAAACATAGGGAAACCCTAGAAAGGGCATTGGCTTCATCCATTGTCCCCACAGATCTTGACGTAGATTAGTTCCAAGCTATGGTCGAACATATCACCACCCCACATCTCCTAACATTTTCTAATCAGGACTTCCAAACACAATCATCTCATAACTGTGCACTCCATCTTGAAGTCTTGGTCCATAAGAACAAAGTCAAAACAGTCTTGGTGGATAGAGGTGTAGGGTTAAATATTTGTACTCTCAAGCTAATAAAGAATCTAGGATTCTTTGAAGACATCATTGAAAAAGGTAAGGGTATTACTATCAGGGAATATGATGATCAAGAATGGGTGTCTCAAGGCACCATTCAACTCCCTATTCAAGTAGGGTCAGTGATCATGGAAACCATGTGCCAAGTCCTTGATCTTGAACTATGTTATAATATCCTCTTGGGGCACCCATAGATCCATGGGATGCAAGATTTTACATCCACCTTCCATCAATGTGTCAAGTTTCCCTATCAAAATCAAGAGGTCACAGTCAATGGAGATCCTTAACCATTTTATTATTGCAAAAATTTGGAAGCTAAGTACTACAAGATCCCTCAAGTCCCAAAAAATGATGAGGGACCCATATCTCTATATATAAACCCATCTATCCTAGCCTCCACTTTTGAGACAAAGAAACCCTCCATTTCAAACATCTTTGATATTAAAGTCATTATCCAAGATAATGGGTGTGGGGACTATAAAATGAAAAAGAGTTCCTTTGTAGTAGGAGAGTTACCTCAATATCCTCGATCCCATGGGCAACCCCAACCAATTGACACATCAACTCAAACCTTCAAATAAAATCCCTCCAAATTCAAAAGATAGGGGAACCTAAGTCAGGAAGTGGTAGACGAAAGGGATATATCAAGCTTATTGTATCAAGATAAAAGGAGCATAGCTAATCTTCCCATGGACAATGACAACAAATGACTACAATTAATGCAAGGATGAGGCTATAACAAAAATGAAAAGAATGGGAAAAATGAAAATGGCCTTTTAGAACCCATTATTCCTAAGAAGCATATGAAGAATCTTGGCCTTGGATGTACCCCTCCGAAGATAACCATACATGGCAAAGGTGCTCCAGTTAAAACAGTCAAAGCTTCCCCCTTAGTTCCCATATTGATTACTTATCCTTTTGAGGACCCCATCATTGACCTACCCATGTTATCTTAGGATTCCTCCCTCTGTATGATCAGTATCTTTCAAACCAAGTAACTAGACCAATGAGCTAAGACTTGTCTACCCCCAACTCATCGATTACGACAAACGAGGACCACTGATCTTAAACATGTTCAAAAATGATGAAGCTCTCTCAGAATTCATGTGATTGTGGGATACTCTACCAAGTGGAGATTATAAAGTTAGGTTTGAAATTGAGCTAGGCACACATGTATACTATGGGTAAATGATTGAATCCCTCAGTTGCAAAAGTGAAAATTTAAGAATAATATTTAGGTCTTTAAGTGAAAACCACATTGTGACACTTTCTAACCTAAAAATAATAAAAACAAAGGGCATATACAATTGTAGAAACCTCTCTAAGGTGCCAAATGATGAGGAATTCAATCTTCCTCTTAGTGCTATTCATCAGGAAAAATCAACATTCTTGGAAAAGAAGTGTAATCTGGTCAATCTAGGAACCGAAGAAACACCACATATCACCTTCTATGCAGAACCACTCTTGACTAAAGAATAGGAACTTCTAGCTGCATTTCTAAGAGAAAGAAAGATAAAATTTACATGGACCTATGCTAAAATTCCTAGTCTTGATCTAGAGGTTTTTTTTCACCATCTAGCCATCTATCCAGAGGAAAAACCAATAAGAAAAAAGTTGAGAAATATGCATCCATAAATAGCATTACTGGTCAAACTTGAATTAGAAAAGCTCCTTGATGCTAGCTTCATACAACCAATTGATTATCTAGAATGGGTTTCAAATCTTGTACCTGTTTCTAAGCCTACTAGGGGAATCCACACCTGCATTGACTTTAGGGACCTAAACAAAGCTTTTCTTAAGGATAATTTTCCTCTCCAAAATATAGACATGATTTTGGATATGATAGTAGGACATGAAATGTTATCACTAGTGGATAGATTCTCAGGGTAAAATAAATCATGATAGCTAAGGATGATAAATACAAAACAACTTTCACCTATCCCTCGGGGGCTTATTGCTAGAACATGATGCCATTTGGGCTAAAGAATGTTGGGGCTACCTATCAAAGAGCTATGACACTAATTTTCCATGACATCATTCACAAAACTATGGAAGACTATGTGGATGACATATTAAATAAATCAAATAAGCGTCGAGATCACATAGTGGCATTAAGCTCCATCTTTTACAAGCTAGAAGAGTACAAGGTTAGACTTAATCCAAAAAAGTCTATCTTCAATGTACAATCAGTCAAGCTCCTAGGCTATATTGTATCTATGAGGAGAATCGAGATAGACCCCACCAATTTCAAGGCAATTCTTGAGATGGAAGCACCAAAAACATTGTACCTATCAAAGAGCTATGACACTAATTTTCAATTGATCTTGTATATACTAGCAATAGCAACAACCCTTGGTGCTCTCTTAACACAACATGATGAAAATGAGGAGAGAGTTAATTTATATATCAATAGAACCATGGTGGGACATGAGTTGAATTACACATTCATTGAGTAGGCTTTCCCAGTAGTAGTGTTCGTTGCTCACAAGTTTAGACACTATATGTTGGAACATCAGATAAAACTCATTGCCAAGATAGATACTCTCAAGTATCTACTTTCCAAGGCAATGCATAGGGTGAACAACTAAATGGGTCATGATCATAATGAAGTACAACATTGATTATGTAGAATGGAAAGCCATTAAATGACAAGTAATTGCAGGCCAATTAGCATAAGCGCAGATATATTTAGAGAACCCATGGATATCATAATTCCCTAATGATTCAATCTTCAATCTAAGTTCAGTAGATCACTGGAAAGTATATTTTGATGGGTCCTACACATAGCATGGGTCAAGAGAAAGAGTCTTCTTCATTAAACCACAAGGAGATTGCATAAAAAATTCATATAAACTGTCTTTTCCTTGCACAAACAACATTGCAAAGTATGAGGCTCTTGTCATAGGACTCAGGATTGCAATACAATGGTAGATCATGGCACTTAAGGTCTGTGGGGATTCACATCTTATCATTAATTAGGTCAATAATGAATACCAAATGAAAGATAAAAAATTGACCCCATACAAGAAACTGGTAGAAAGTCCCAAATAATTCTTCATCGATTTCACATTTGATCAAATACCAAGGGAAAACATAGCAACGAATGTTATGGAAATAATCAGATCGCTACTAGATATCCCATGTAGTGTCCCTAAACATGAATTCATGGTAAAGCAACTTCTCGTACCATCTTTTGAGGTACCAGAGTCTGAATTCATGTGTGAAATCGTTGGTTCTAGTGACCCTTGGTATCATGACATATACACCTACTTGAAAATAGGAGTCCTCCCCACTGATATCACCCCAAACCTTAACAAAAAAATTGTCAAGAAGTCATCCCATTTTGTTATCTTAGGAGACACCCTATACCATAGGAGTATCAAAGGAACCTTGTTGTGATCCCTTAACCCTAAGGAAGCTTTGACTGCTTTCACTAAGGTACATAATGGTATTTGTGGATCACATTGGAGTAGTATGACCTTGGCCAAGAAACTACTGAGGATTGGGTACTACTACCCTACAATGGAAAAGGAAGCTCATGACTATGTCTGAAGGTGTTTGCAATGTCAATAGCATGGCAACCTCATCCATGCATTGGCTTAGGAACTCCAACTGATTATAACACCTTGGCCCTTTTCACAATGGGGGCTTGATCTCATTGGTAAAATCACACCCACCTCATCCAATGGACATAAGTTTATTATCACTATCATTGAGTACTTCACGAAGTGGGTAGAGGCCATCCCAATGACCTACATCATAGGGAAGAAGATATCTAAGTTCATCCTGAACTACCTCATATGTCGCTACGATGTTCCACATGCCCTTATCTCATATAACAGGACACCTTTCAGAAACTAGGATTTTTAAGAACTATGCCAAAAATTCAATATCCAACATCGCTTCTCCACTCTAGACTACCCCCTGAGAAATGACCAAGTTGAGGCTTCTAATAAAACCATCTTGAAAATATTAAAGAAGATAGTCAATGAAGTTGCTCGTGATTGGGATTTATAGCTAAATCCTACCTTATGGGCCTACCGAATGAGTATCTACACACTTACAAGTGCAACACATTTCTCCCTAGTCTACAAATAAAAATCCATCCTTCCTATTGAGATCAAGCTCCCATCCTTAAGAATATCATTGTAAAATCTCATTCCTGATGAAGAATATCGGGTGTCACTATTTAGCAAGCTAGAACTACTAGATGAGAGGTGCATTGATATTGTGAACCATCTACAAGTCTATTAGAATAGTCTCAAGAGGAGCTACAACAAGAAGATCAGGAATTGGAACTTTCAAGTCAGAGAGCTCATGTTGAAAAAGAAAAAGAAAAATGTACCAAATCTAAATAGCAAGGGAAAGTTTGAACCCAATTGGTTGGGACCCTTCATCATCATAGTGAGCTAAAAATTAGGAGCATATCAACTATACACACCAGAAGGCGAGCCTTTGTAGGAGCCTATCAATAACTCCCATCTCAAAAAAATTTATGCCTAAACTTCCAAGGTATAAATCTAGAAAATACAAAAAAAATCAAAAAAATTCCAAAAAAAAAGAAAAAGGATTGAAAACAGTAAAAAAAAAAATTCATCCTCTGGGGAAAACCACTTTGGTGGAAATTTGGGCAAGTACCTTGGTGAAAACCTGGCAATTAGGTACCTTTTATAAATAAAGCACTTTCCATCAACCATGATTTCTATGTACTATTTTTCATCTTTCATCCATCGCATCCATCTGACACCTATCCACATCTACATCATAGCTTGATGTGTTTGTATCATGATCCCTCCTAGAACTACTTGACACATTCCTAATGTTAGTTTATCCTACCTATATTGGAGTAGTCTATCACATCACGCTAGGGGCATGTTCTTATACCTGCATTGGATCAAATTCGTGTATATTCTTGAAATCTTCCTTAAAATTAGAAAATCCAAAAACATTCATAAATTAAAAAATCTAAAAGCATCCAAAAAATGTCAAAACTCAAAAAATAGGTCAAAAACACAAAAAGTAAAAAAGCATGCAGAACAAGAAAGGCTCAGAACTAGAACTTAAATTATGTTTTACAAAAGGAATGGGCTCTAATTGATAGATTCAATGCCTTCACAATCACTCATATATATAGGGAAGGTAATGGAATTGCAAATTTACTTGCAAATCTAGGTTGTGAGGAAATAAAATTAGAAGTCTTGCATGATATTAGGGAGCTAAATGATTTCCCTCAACTGACAAGCCTTCTCAAAGAAGAAGCAAGTTGTAAAATATGAGGAATTTTTTTTGGGACATTCAAAGTCATGATGGATAATAAGTCATGTATGTGCAAGAACTTCACAATTTGTTGCTAAAGTTGGCATCACTTAGTAATAATGATGCCTTTGGAAATTGCATTATATTCCTTTACAAGGTAAAGAATTGTCTGCTTTCTGGAGGTGTGTGTGTTGCATCATTGGTACCTTCAAGATTTCTTCATGTGCTCTAATGAGCAATTTGAAGTCCTAATTAAGATATGATGGGATAGGCCATATATGTCATTGTAATCTTTGGTTGTTTCAAAAATTGCCACCTTCCTAGTGAACGTTGCAACTCTTCATGATGGCATCCTTAAGGTACTAATTTCATGTGGTAGTACTACACATTTATTTCTTGCAGTTCAATGAAAATATTTTGCATGATTTGTTATATCTCCATGGATCTCGTTCTATCTACCTTCACACCATACGATTTATTTGCCATCATGGCTTCCAAAAAATGTGTAGCATTCAAACTATTTTTTTGGGTGTTAAAAAAGTGCTTTATCATTTAATTTTCTCATTTGTTTAAAGCAATTCGGTTGTGTATTTGGGCAGCAAATCTCATTTTAATATTTAAAGCACAAAAGGGTTGATGGTATGGCTCTTCGTCCCTAGAATTTAAGAATTTCCTACCATTTCCATCCATGGGAAAGGCCATTTGAAAACAACCTTTCATGAGAGGACTTAAGCCTCATTTTTAAGTTAGATTCCTTGCACATGAAGGATGTTGTTTAGGTAGTCTTAGGCACCAAGATTACTAGGCCCAAAGCTTGGCACTTAATTTTCCCCTCCCAGGTTCTTTTAGTTTTTTTTATCAAATGCTTTGGATTTACTCTAGTCATGGAAGGAATTAGAAGTAATTGTGGTTAAATTTGTTAACCCTTAGTTCATTGATAAGAATTATTTGATTTCTACTATGAAAAACTACAATCTATTTTCTAGGGAAGGTTATATTGGTGGTTTATTTCCTCATGAATTTTTCAAGGTTTGACTAGAGTTTGAGGAAATATTTGAAGTCTTTAGATTGGGTTTGCAATTTAAAAATGATTATGTGCTTTTATGAACTCTAAAGAAACATGCCAAAAGTATTTGTGCTTCAATGGAATTTGAAATGAAAGACAAATTTTATGCCATATCTTTTCTTCATGACCATGTGCAGCATCAATTTCTTAATTATCATATTGGAAAAAAAAAAAGATGCTTACAGAAGCAGAAAAATAGGTGCTAAAAGAATTTCATGAATCTCCTTTAGGAAAATGCTCAAAAGAACTGAATAAGGGTTTAGTGGCAAGGGCCCAAATTGTAGTTGTGAATCAAACAGAAGAGGAAGAAATCCCTTTTGCTGGCTATGACTTCTTTGCTTTTGATATTCATCTTTCCAGACAAACAAAGCTATAGGACCTTCAAATTGAGGTGTATGATCAAAATTCAATATGTGCGAAGCATATGGAATAGTAGAGTTTATTTAAAGTTTGAAAGATATTAGTTTTTTGGCATAGTTACTATATCTTTGAGGATGCTTTGAATGCATAATTCATTCCTCAATTTTGTATCACTTTTGTAATAGGATTATCAGCTGGGCAATTTAGGGTGGCAGTATTGTAGCTAGTTTTTTGAAAATTTGTTATAGTTCCCCACTTACAGGACAATTTTGTAATTCTTTGCAAATGATTCAAAACACATTTTGAATCTTTTTGGGCTATATCTAGAGGTTTCCTTCCTAGTTCTTTCCTACCAGTATGCCCTCTGAACCAGGATTTGTATATCTATTTATATATTATTAATATATTATAGTGGCTAGACTCTTTTATTTTTTTTAAAAATGGAGTCATCTTTTTGAACTATAGGTCTCTGAGCTTTGAACATAGGAAAGGCCCTCATTAATGTGCCCTCGAGACACATTAGGTTAATCCTTTCCGAGTGTGTCATAATAAACTGGCAATCCATTTGTTCATGTCTCATCAATAAACAAGTCTATGTCAGTCGAACTACATGGTCTTTGCATGTATAATGTAGGAAAGGATAATCTTTGATCAACCCCCAAGTTCCATAGGGTTAGTCATTAGGTTGGGTTCTTGATCAAAATCTCATAAAACACAAAAACATTAGAAATTTGAAAATCAAACCATTTGTAAAACATCTAAAAAAAATACCAAAAACAACCTCAAAACATTTCAAAACATCAAAAACATCCAAGTATTTGAGAAAAAATTCATCTATCCCATCTCACATTCACCCACAATAAACATCCACTCATAATAAATGATTTTCACTCTCAAACTTTAGTGAAACAATCAAAAACAAGTCTAGCAGGTTACAAGTGAAAACTCAATCGTCAACATCTCAAGTCTAGATCAGTAGGTGAACAAGTTGGTCAACTCTTGGTATTAATAGCCTATCATCCAGTTAGTCCCAAAATAATTTGATAAAATCATGTCCTAGGATGCATCCTTCCTATTATCGACATCAACATTAGGCATCACCATAGTTTAGTCTTGGCTAGAGGTATGAAGAACATTAGCTTGTTTGTTTACTTAATCTTTTTATTGTTGATGTATCTTATTGTGCTCATTTCAATTATCTCTCGATGATTTCTAATCAAAAATATTTAGAGGGAAAGGAATGGGGCATTGATCATTATTATTTTTTAAAGTGCTCGTTGGATATTCTTGCAAAATAAACTTGGTCATGCTTAGTTTGTTTAGTCTATAGGGAGGATGTTTTGAATATTTTGTTGACCATATGGGAAGGTTTCTCCTTTCTATGTTTTGGTACGAGATGTTTGAAATATCTTAGATGCATCTTAAACATGGTTTTGTATGTCAGGTGTGAGCAAGGATACTCCTATCTAATTTCCAAGTCAAGGTCCATCGTACTAGGTACAACATCATCCTGGTTCCTTATACCTTGATGCATCGTATCTATGTGTGTTATAAAAAATAAGGTAAGCTCTTTATATTCCCAATCTCTGATAAAAAATCATCATCATCATTATCATTATCATCATGTTTTTGCATCATCTCAAAGTCAAGGGTTGATTTCTCTTTTGTCTATATTTTCCAAATACTATTACTAGTTCATGGTATCATGACATTTAGAAATAAAGCATCTATATATGAATCCATCCTACATCCACGAAGCATCAACGTACTGCATAATTCATATAATACATAATAGGACACACCAGTCATCTCACATACATTGCATTTTTATAAATCATAATATAGACTGGTTATTCTAAGCATCTCATAAACAATACATTTGCATAAAAAATCCATTGCATAATCATATAGGCATCATCATATGTTGCATCATCCATACATACATCACATATGGAAACAATACTGAAAAGAAGTTAGGCATAACATCACATTTTCATTATCATCCATCACATGACCACATAAGCATTATTAAAAATTGTAGACACATAAAATATACTAATTGACATTGTGCACCTGATCCTAACTTACTAACATCGTTTCTTCTGGAATCATCCCACGGTCTAACCATTTAATCAAATTCCCCTATCTGATTAAATTCATCAATATTCGTCTCTTAATTAAATAAATCATTTTATTTAATCATCTCTTTTGTTACTTAAATCAATCTATCTGATCTAATTATCCCTATTTAATTAAATAATCAATTTATTTGATTAAATCTCTAAAGTCTATCCATTAAATTTAAATAAATTAAAACCTTATTTGATTTAATCTAACACCATCCATTTTAATAAAATAAATTGAAATCCTTATTTAATTAACCTCTTATCATATTCATCTCTTATTTGATTTAAATAAATCCATAAATTTGAGTCAAATGGGTCACATCATCTAACCTCTCCTGTTAAATTAATTAACTCTTGATTAATTTAACCTCATCTCATGTCACATCCTCTAGATAATGCAAGTTGCACATGAAAATAGATTTAATTCATTTATTAAATCTCTATTTTCCTCACAAGGTATCTTTTGGAATATTCTCTCAATTTGAATTCAAAAATTCCAAGTCAACATGTACATCCAACAAGGCATTTAAAATCTCTTACATGTCCTTTGCCTTGAGCCAAGTGCCATTTATTGCATTTTCCCTTCCCTCTTACATGTCATTTCAACAAATTTGAATTTCAAATATTGGCATTTATTGGCACAAACCCCAAATCTTGCACATCCACCATCCATTCATAGCTTGACAAGTGGCATCATATCATTGGATGAATGTTAATCCCACATTTCTCAAATTTGGACATTCATCCATCCTAGAATTCTATAAATAAAGAGCTCATATCCTCATTTAATCATCCACAATCCAAGCAAAGTTACCATGCTCAAATGTCTCTTCAATTTTATCCATTATCATTGAGTCAAAGCTAGGTTTTTGCAGATTTTTGGCTTGGAGTCTTCATTCTTCATCAACAAAGTGGATCAATATCTTCAACATTCAAAGCTTGCATCTTAGGAATTGGGAAAGGGCCAATTTTCACATCAAATTGGCACCAATTCCCCCATGGGATCATGAGTTTGCACATCTAATTAGGATTTTATCTTGTTTTTGTCATTTGCATTGTGTTCTTCACTATTTTCTTTCCTAGTTTGAGGTTGTAAATGGATTTCATGGGGAATCCTTGTTTTGGCTTGCAATATCTAACTTGAGGTGTTTATTCTCTTTGTTTTTTAGGTACCAAGGTTGGGGTTTGCACATTTGGTGCTAGAAGGAGGGCTGTATATCATTATTTCTAATCTTTTCTTGAAATTTTTGCATTTTTCTTCACACATGGGAAATTCCAATGCTGGGAGCTCAGCGTCGTTGTTTTGGCACCGTGGGCTCATCAACATCACTATATGGCACCGCTTAAAACACAAACTGTGCCACTGGACTCATCCTACCAAATTTTTTTAATTTTAAACTTTGTTGCTGGACTCGTCGACCTATAGAAATTTTTTAAAAATTTTGAAACCCCGACTCTAGACACAAACTACGACGGGGGCTGAAAATTGCAACGCAGTTGAGCTCTTTGTCTCAACATAGAGTGACACTGACTAGTAAGCGGTGCTCTAAGGGCACCGCTGGGAGACCAAACTGTGACGCCATCACAAGTTTCAACATTGGGAGATAGTAAAAAGGGAAAATTTAGTTTTAGCACGTGCTTTTAATTTATGATTGATTTTTCCTTTGTTTTATGATTTTTAATTTCTGTGTTTTTCTAGAATCTAACTAGTTTTTTCCTCTTTGTAGGTTGGAAATCAAAATCAAAAGAAAAAGAAGCATGAGAAGGATGTTCATCAAATCAATGTGTTTTTAAACACTTTAGTGTTTGTTTAACACTATTTTGAGAATTTGTTATCTTTTCATTCTTAGAACACTAGTTTTTGTTTGGGCTTAAAAAGAACCTTTCCATTTCATTCAAAAAGGCTAAAACGAAAATTAGGATCACAACTTACTAGATTTTGTTTCTTGGATTAACAAATTGAACAAAATGTCTTTCATTTGTGATTTGGTGCTCTAAAACGAACTCACATTTTGCTTTGGGGATTTAAAAAGAACAAGTGTAACTTTGATTTTTGTGAGGGTTTACTTAAACTAAATTTATTGAAAAAGGAAGTATGAGCTTCTCTCGCGCTTTATAGAAATCTTGAGAATCAAAAGGCCTTTTTCATGAATTTAGGGTGAGACAAAACAATCACCTCCACACTTCGATTTGGGTTTAAAATTGAACATCTTGTACGAGTTTGAGTTGGGGCATTGTTGTGTACATTTTCTCTCCTTATTGCCAACAAAGATTGATCGAGTTACAAATATTGTTCTTCATTCGCTTTTGTTTATCCTACAGGTCCTACCTTGGGGAAAAAGTAATCACCCAAGTGAATGACTCAACTGGTAACACTCTAAAGCTAAAAGTATTTCTAACTGGGATATAAATGTGGATATTGGAAGAAACGCCAATATCACATAGTTGATTCCGAGAAGATGGATTCAAAAGGGGACTCTTGTCATATGGTTCAATCTCCACGAATAGAAAGTCCTTACTAAAACCCACATGCTAGAATTTTCCAAAATCCTTTTATCTATTTGTTGGTGGAAGTCCTTGTCATATGGTTCAATCTCCACGAATAGAAAGTCCTTACTAAAACCCACATGCTAGAATTTTCCAAAATCCTTTTATCTATTTGTTGGTGGAAGAACGGTCATTCTCAAGCCACCCCACACTTTTACGATCTTCTAGTAGAAATGGAAAACATGCCACAGGAGTTTCATGGGTGTTGATGCTTGGCTGCCTCATATAAGTGAGTGTCATGGAGGGGAGCCAATGGGGTCAAGCATTTGACCATTCACTAGAGATAAGCGTAGCTGGACTTGTCCAAGTGGGAATCCAACAAATATTGTCTTACACATCAATAGGATTGTACTTATTCTTGGGTTACAAAATTCATTGCTTGATCAAAAACATTATGGAAACAAACACTTGAACCTCATCCAAATTTCAAACCCTTTTAGAAACAAATACAATTGACTCAATCCATATGTTATTGCTTTCCCTTGGGATTAACATCCTTAGAGGTTTCTAAACATTGGATTATATCTCAATTTGTCTCCTTAAGTAAACAATAGGAAAACCCTTTCCTTAAGTTCATTGAATTTCCACATAACATATCTTGTGGGGTTTGAAGAAATTAAGACATTGGGCATCTTATTGAAAACCTAATTTGAAGAAAGTGTTTTTGGTAAAATAAAGACATTAAGCAAAGCTAAGAAAAATGAACTTTCATATGTGTTGAAGACTCATAACCCCAAAAGCAAAAAATCATTGGTTGGAAATCCAAAAATGAATGTTCAAATGAAATCATTTCTAGGTCATAAAGGTCTTTAGGAAGCATTTGCATGCTCTTCAATACCTAGGTCTAGGCAAACAAAGTGTCCCTTTTAGGTTCATCTTAGGATCAAAATGAATCAAAAAAAATTTCATCCATCCTCCAAAACATCAAAACAAAATCCTCTCACCATCACCTTTTGGAAAATCTTGAAATCATTCTTAATACTAGGCTTTGTGGAAAAATCAAAATCATCAAAATCATTGAGAATAAATCCTTGAAAACATTATCAAAATCACCTTTGGCTAGGTATGTGTAGATGCATCCTCTTGCATATGCTTAGTCAAAGTTATCCAAATAATCTTGTCTAGCTTAGTATATGTTAATGAATCCTTCTTCATACTTAGTGAAATGATCATCTTCTTTGAATAGGTGTGGGTAGATGCATCCTTCTCCTCGCACATATTCAAATCATCATCCTTTGAACAAATCCATCCCTTAGATCATCATCCAACATCTTAGGGTCTTTTTGTTCAAAATCAAAATCAAAATCAAAATCAAAATCAAGGATGAAATCTCAAATCCAAAAAAAAAATCAAAATCAAAATCTGAAAGTCCTAAAAGCCTAGTATCTCATTCAAGATTTATCAAAAGCCAACAACATCTGTATCATCCATCCCTAACATCATCGCCATATCATCACCTTTGATCCTCAAGGATCCTAAAAACTTTCTACTTTGGGGCATAAAAGAAAGATCGATCCAAAGAATCGAGAGGTTCATCTCCCATATTCTCAAAGATTGATCCTTGTTTTATGGTTCTAACTAGATCTCAATACAAGAAGAGTATGGAAGCCAACAAAGAAACACCCGCTTCAAGCGATCTTAGCCAAACAAACACAGAAATGAATCCCACTGAATCAAGTAATCCGTTGACCCTCTCATCATCTTAAAATCCGCAAGAAGAAAACCAAGGAGAGTACCTTACTTTTGGAGTTTCTCGTGAGGAAATGACTGAAATGCTCCAAAATTTGGACAACCATAGAATCATCAACATTATGATGAGACTTAACCCTTTGTTATACATGCTTGAGCGAGCAAAGAAAGGGGCCAAGTTACCTTCAGATTTTGATGTGAGTACTATAGTGGAGACATCTTTTCCTCCAATCTCATCCACCATCCCCATTTCATCTACACCCCCATCTCAAAACATCATGCAAAACATTCAGCAAATCACAATATCATTGGCTCCAACCCAACCCAATGTTAACAAGGGAAATACATTTCTCAATGCTCTTCAAGCACACCCCCTTGTTAATAATCAAAACTTGGATGCAAACACCATATTGGAACAAAACATACCCCAAAACCCATTACACAAAAATGTTCCTCTCACACTCCATCATGATCCATCATCATCATTTTTTCATGCAACACCACAAACACCTCTTCTCACAAATTCACAAGAAGAGGGAGATATGTTCGGACCAGAGGGTATATTCAACACCACAACATTCTCATGAGGACTCACGCCCCTTACATTTCCATTGCTTACACCATTTCCATTATCATCCACACCACTCCTTGGTTTAGGGCTTCCCCCTCTACCAAGTATCAATCAAATTACTATCCCAAATATCAACCAAAGCATTATGACAAATGCTCAAAACTTTTTGTCGACATTGCAACAATAAATGACAAATGCACAAACAATCGTAACATCATTAAACACCCCCATAGCATCACAAAGTATGGTCTCTCAAGGACCAATTAGATCAACAACACCATCCATCACGAAAAACATCAACACCACCTCCACAAATACCATTCCAAATCCACCACCACCAAATTTCACCACATCAAGCTAATATGATGCGGCATTGCAAGTTGGATTTCAAAGAGAATACCAATAGGTTCATAAACAAAAATCCAACCAACTAGTTGCTCAAAAAGCTGCACAAGCTGCCCAAGCTTCCCAAGCCATCTTACAAGCACAACAAGCCCAAGCATTATTGCAACAACAACAACAACAACAAGCCACCCAAGTTGCGCAAGCATTGCAAGCACAAAAGGCCACTCAAGCACAACTTCTATTGCAACAACAAGTAGCACAAGCACAAGTAGCACAAGCACAAGCAACACAAGCACAAGCAACACAAGCATAAGTAGCACAAGCGCAAGCTCAATATCAGGCACAGCAAGCCCAATATCAAGCACAACTTCTTGTACAACAACAAGTAGCGTAATTGCAAGCATATCAACAAACATTAAAGCAACACCAAGAGCAGCAAGAAGCAACAGAATTGGTAGCCCAACAACAAGCATTTTTGGAACAACAACAAGCATTGTTGGAACAACATGCACAAATCTTAGCACAACAACAACAAGATCAACAAAAAGTGTTGTTCATACAAAAGCAGGTGAAAGCCTACCTCACTCGCTAGAACATACAGATACCATCGAACAACCCATCAACCAACCCACCCATTCGACCCATGATTGACACACCCTAAAACACTTTCATCCCACCCCCTGATCCACAAAATGATTTGATGGCACAACTCAGGTTGCTCTCGCAACAAGTGCTTCACCTTCAATCAGGGCAAACAACCAAAACACCAAGCAACTTGTGTCCCTATCCATTTGATAGGAGTCTAGAGATGAAACCATTCCATATGGGATTTGAAATCCCCAAATTTGACAAATATTGAGGCATGGGTAACCTTGAAGACCACATCAGGGAATTCTAGGTTCATTGCATGGAGTTCACATATGATGATACTTATCTAATGTAGCTATTTCCTAGGAGCTTGGCAAGCCCCACTATAGAATGGTTCTCTCACTTACCTTTAGGCATTAGAACATTTCAAGAAATTAGGGACGCATTCATAAGAAATTATGCATGCAACATTGCAATGGATGCTAGTCTTGAAGAACTCTATGCTCTAAAACAAGGAAAGGGTGAGTCATTCGCCTCATTTCTACAACGATGGAAATCCAAGGCCAATTTGAGCAAGTGGACCATGCCAGAAGAACAACAAGTTTGCACCATCATAGCCAACCTTGAAGGATGCTTGGCATTTCATCTCAAGGTTCAGGGTATCACCACATACGATCAGTTGATCCCCAAGGCACTTAGCCTCAAAAGAGCCCTTGTGACTCAATCCGCAGAATCAACATCATACCACGAACAACAAAACAACCGCCCACCATCCAATTACAATGATAAACCTCGTACGTGGGAAAGAAATAAAAATGTTACTAATGATGGTGTCGTAGATGCCAAGGTGGTCATTAGTGGTCCACGCCAAAATACACCCACACCACAAACCCAAACACAACATCAAAACAATCATCACATGACATACTATCCAAACAACAATCCAACCACCAATAATCTCAATGACCAAAGAGGACCACCCCAATGCAAAAGTTATCCAAAATGAAAATGCACCATTTTGGGGGAACCCCTTGAAGACATAATGAAAAAGTTGATCAACGAAAAACTCATCAAGCCTCCTACATTTGAGAATCACCAAGAACCTAATGTCAAACATCCTTGGTATAACAAGAATAAACTTTGCAAATTTCATAAAATCAAAGGCCACACCACAAATAGCTACATGAGACTCAAAAACATCATTCAAGATCTCATCGATAAGAAAATCATAAACATGGAACAACCTACGGGAAATCAAGATCTTGAGATATATATGAATCCAATGCTGAATCATGGCAACAAAGGGAATAAAAATGATAAAGGGAAGGGTAGTGTAAATCATGTGTATGAAATAGTTGTTGCTTCCCTAAATGAAGACTGCATGGTCATCACCATCAAGGGTGCCCATGCCGAAGATTGTGGATTCACCACAAGAGGCAGAAAATTCACCATTGCAAGATCATCCCAACCAAATAGGGTCCCTTCATCTAGATCCATTCATAATGGATACATTGTCTTGGATCAACTCAAGTGAACACTAGCACACATTTCCATCATGGAGTTGTTAAAAATATCATCTGCGCATAAAAATATTCTAGAAGAAGCATTAGCCTCATCCACTGTCCCTACAGATCTCGATGTGGAACAATTCCAAGCTATGGTTAGAAATATCATTACACCTAATCTTCTTACATTCTCTAACCAAGATTTCCCCGCCCAACCATCTCACAACCATGCATTTCACTTGGAAGCCATAGTACATAAGAGAAAAATGAAAAGGGTCCTAGTGGATGGAGGTGCAGGCTTGAACATATGTTCCCTAAGCCTCATCAAGTAGTTGAAAATATCAAAAGATTCCATCGACAAAGGAAAGGGCATCACCATAAGAGCATATGACGACCAAGAAAGAGTGTCTCAAGGCACAATTAAACTCCCTATTAAAGTAGGGCCTACAATCATGAAAACCACTTGTCAGGTCTTGGACCTTGATTTGCCATATAATATCCTCCTAGGATGCCCATGGATCCATGCAATGAAAGTCATAGCATCAACCTTCCACCAATGTGTGAAATTTACACATAAGCGACAAGAGGTTACCATCCATGGAGATCTCAAACCTTTCTCATATTGCAAAAATCTTGAAGCAAAGTATTACAAAATTCCCCAAGTGCCAAAGAATGGTGAGGGCCCATCCACACCATACATTGACCCTACCACTCTCGTGTCCACTTCTGTCATAAAGACACTCGCCATTCCCACCATCTCTGACATCAAGCTCATCATCTAGGAGGATGGTTATGGAAGCTACAAACTCCCTAACAATGATTTTGTGATAGGAGAATTACCACAATCTCCTAGATCACAGGGATGTCCATAAGAAAATCAATATTCCACATCACAAACTTTTCCTAAAGACTATCCTGAATTCACAAGATGGGGAGACCTTGGCCAGGAGGTTATTGAAGCATATCCATCACACATGCTCTATCAAGATGAAAGATCGATACCTGAATTACCAATGGATGAGACAAGAAAGGGCCTACAAATGATGCTCGCAATGGGCTATGATAGAAACCAAAGACTTGGACAAAATGACAATGGGCTCATAATACCTATCATGCCAGAGATGGAACCGATAACAAATCTTGGCCTTGGACGTACCCCTCTAAGTATAACCATATGTCGCTAAAGTCCTCTAATTAGAATGGTTAATATTTATCCTGAGTCAATAGCAATAGAAGTAAGCTCATCAACATCCATAGGTAGAGACATACATAACTTTATAACTAAGGCCTCTATTAGTAGCGACGATGAGGACCCCATATCCAATCTACCTAGGCCATTCAAAGATACCACCCTTTGCATGATTAGTACCCTATCATTTGAGCCAAACCATGAAAATCATGAGATCCACTTAGTATATCCCCAACTGATCGACTATGACCAATAAGGACCACCGGTTCTTGATATGTTCAAAAATGATGAGGTGCTCTCAGAATTCATAGGATTGAGGGATAACATTCTAGATGGAGATCATAAAGCAGAGTTTATAATGGAGTTGGACACACATGCCTATTACGGGGACGATTGAATCCTTTAGTCGCAAAAGTGAGAAACTAAGAATAATATCCAAGTCCTTGAGTGAAAACCACACTGTGGCACTCTCTGACAAGAAAAATAGTAAAAAGAAAGGACGTATCCAATGGTGAAAACCTCTCTAAGGCAACCGAGGATGAAGGATTCAATCTTCCCTTAAGAGCTATTCATCAGGAGAATTCGGCAGTCTTGGCCGAAAAATGCAATCTAGTCAACCTAGGAATAGAGGAGACCCCGCATATCACATTCTATACAAAATCACTATTATCAGAAGAGCAAGAACTCCTAGCATCATTCCTAAGGGAAAGGAAAATAAACTTCACATGGAGTTATGCTGACATGCCAGGGCTTGATCCAGAGACTGTGGTTCATCAGTTAGCAGTGTATCCAAAAGAAAAATTGGTCAAACAAAAGCTTCGAAAAATGCACCCTCAAAGTGCTTTATTAGTCAAAATGGAGCTCAAAAAGTCATTAGATGCAGGATTTATCTAACCGATCGATTATCCAGAATGGGTGTCAAATTTGGTACCTGTTTCAAAACCTGACGAAGCCATTAGAATCTATATGGACTTTAGAGATTTGAACAAGGCATGTCCCAACGATGATTTCCCACTTCCCAACATTGACATGATAGTGGACATGACAGCAGGACATGAGATGCGATCACTAATGGATGGATTCTCAGGATACAACTAGATTATGATAGCAAAAGAAGATCAACATAAGATGGCTTTCACTTGTCCATGGGGGACCTACTGTTGGAACATGATTCCATTCGGCCTAAAGAACGTACGAGGAACATACCAAAGGGCCATGACGTTGATATTCCATGACATGATTCATAAAATAGTCGAAGACTATGTCAATGACATTCTAGCTAAGTCAAGAAAAAGACAAGATCATATAGCAACCCTAAGTGCTATCTTTGACAGACTAGAGAAATACAAAGTCAGACTAAATCCCAAGAAGTGCATCTTCAGTGTACAATTGGGTAAACTACTAGGATACATAGTGTCCATGAGGGGTATCGAGGTGGATCCGGCAAAAGTGAAAGCAATGCTCGAGATGGAAGCACCAAGGACATTAAAACAACTGAGAGGTCTCCAAGGCAAACTTCAATCCATCTGACGATTCATAGCACAACTGGTAGACAAGCAAAACCAATATTCTCACCTACTCCACAAGGGAGTAGCATACAAATGGGACACAAAATGCAAAGAGGCATTTAACAAAATCAAGGAATACTTATTGACACTACCAGTCTTAATGCCACCCATCCCACAAAAGCCATTGATCTTATATGTATCAGCAACAGTAGCAACCCTTGGAGCTCTCTTGGCTCAGCATGATGAAAATGGAATAAAGAGGGCTATCTGCTATATTAGTAGGACAATAATCGGTCATGAGCTAAACTACTCATTCATCAAGAAAGCATGCCTCATAGTAGTGTTTGCATCCCAAAAATTTAGACATTACATGTCGGCACATAAGATAAAGCTCATTGCCAAAATTGACCCACTCAAGTATCTCTTATCAAAATCAATGCTCACAGGAAGAATGGAAAAATGGGTAATGATATGATCAAAATATGACATCGAGTATGTAGAGAGGAAAGCAATCAAGGGACAAGTTATTGCAAACCAACTAGCAGAAGCACCTATTTATTCTAAAAATCCTCTAGTCTCATAATTTCTAGATGAATCCATTTTTAACCTCAACGTAACTAACCATTGGAAACTATACTTCGATGGCTCATACACACAGCATGGATCAGGAGCTAGTGTCTTCTTCATCACCCCACAAGGGGATTGCATACCAAGATCATACAAATTAGCATTTCCTTGCACCAACAACATAGCGGAATACAAGGATTTGACTATAGGCCTTAGAATAGTAGTGCAATGGAACATCATAGCTCTCAAGGTATATGGAGACTCTCAGTTGATCATAAATCAAGTCAATAATGAATATCAAACCAAGGATGATAAGCTCACTCCATACAAGAAATTGGTGGAGACTCTCAAAGAATCTTTCATTGAAATAACATTTGAGTAGATTCCTTGAACCAAGAACAGGGTAGCAGATGCCATGGCAATAATTGGATCCTTGCTGAATATCCCCGACAACATTCCAAAATATGAATTCTTGATTGAGTAGCTTCTCGTTCCTGCATTCAAGATACCAGAATCAGAATTCGTGTGTGAAATCATTGGTCCTGGTGATCCTTGGTATCATGACATCTACACATATCTTCGCATAGGAGTCATACCCGCTGACCTACCGTCAAACCTAAAATGAACCTTTATTAAAAAGGCATCCAAATTTGTCATCCTAGGTGATACCCTATACCGTAGAAGCATAGAAGGTACCTTACTGCTCTACCTAAATGTTGAGGAGGCATTAACCGCTCTAACTGAGGTACACAATGGTATTTGTGGTTTACACTCAAGTGGAATCACCATAGCCAAGAAACTATTGAGGATGGGGTATTATTGGCCCACGATGGAAAGAGAAGCACATGATCATGCTAGAAAGTGTTTACAATGTCAGTAGTATGGGGACCTCATCCATGTTCCAGCTCAAGAGCTTCACTCAATCATCACACCGTGGCCCTTTTCACAGTGGGGAATTGATCTCATTGGGAAAATCACACCCACCTCATCCAATGGCCACAAATTCATCATAACTAAAACTAAGTACTTCACAAAATGGGTGGAGGCCATACCCATGATGTATATAACTAGGAAGTAGATCTCAAAATTTATTTTAAACTATCTCATATGTCGTTACGGTGTCCCACAAGCCATTATCTCAGATAATGGGACACCATTCAAGAACCAGGAGGTTCGTGACTTGTGCAAGAAATTCAAAATCTAGCATCACTTTTGCACCTCGTAGTATCCCCAAGGAAATGGCCAAGTAGAAGCTACCAACTAAACCATCTTCAAAATCCTCAAGAAAATAGTCAATGACGCAAGTCATGACTGACACTTGCAGCTTAATCCCACTCTCTAGGCTTATCGAACTAGCATCCATACACCCACTAGTGCCACCCCAATCTCCTTGGTCTATAGATTAGAAGTCGTACTCCCCATTGAGATCAAGCTCCCATCCCTTAGGATATCATTGCAAAACCTCATCACGGATGAAGAGTATCGGGTATCAAGACTAAATGAGCTGGAGTTACTAGATGAGAGACGCATAGATGCTTTAAATCATTTGCAATTCTATCAAAATAGACTCAAATGAAGCTACAATAAGAAAATCAGAAGCAAGACTTTCCAAGTCAGAAAACTGTTCTTAAAAGAAAATCAAAAGAATGTCCCAAACCCAAGCAGAAAAGGCAAGTTCAAACCTAATTGGTTAGGACCGTTTGTCATAACAAGAAGTTATAAGTTAGGGGCATATCAGTTATCAACACCCGAAGGGGAACCTCTGTAGGAGCCCATGAACAACTCCCATCTCAAAAAAAATTATGCCTAAATCTTTCAAGGTATAGAACCAAAAAAATAAAAAAAATAAAAAGAGCAAAAAAATCCAAAAAAATTAGAAAAAGGATAAAGAAAAAAACCGTCCTCTAGCTAAAACCACTTTGATGGCACTTTGGGCAAGTACCTTGGTAAAAACCTGGCAAATAAGTGCCTTGTGTAAATAAGCACTTTCCATCCACCAGGACCTTTACAGCTTGTTCTGCATCATCCCTCCACTTCTCTTCCATTATCCATCACATTCAGGTCTCCATCCCTCACTCATCCACTCACATTCACACCATAGCTTGGTCCTATTTTCGTATCATGATCCCTCCTAGTACTACTCAGCCCATCCTCAAGGTCAATTTTTCCTGCCTTTATTGGAGTAGTCTATTGTATCATGCTGGGGGCATGATTCTCATCAGATCGGATTCGTGTATATTCTTAAAGTCCTCAAATCAAAAAATTCAAAAACATCAAACCATCAGAAAATCCAAAAACATTCAAAACATATCAAAAATCCTAAAATAGGTCAAAAAGTTGGTTAAAAAAGTCAAAAACAAGGTTGTCTTGTTGAACTACATCGTCTTTAAGCTTGAATGTAGGCAAGGTTGATCTTCGATCATCCCCTGAGACATTTAGGTCAGTCCTATAGGAGTCTGTCATAATAAACTGACATCTCATCATGTATATCATCATCTGTAAATCTGTCGAGTCATCAGTCGAACTACATGGTCTCTATGTATATAACGTAGGCAAGGCTAATCTATTGATCAGCCCCTAAGGCCCCTAAGATAGGTCTTTAGGTTAGTTTCTTGGTCAAAATTTCAAAAAAATCCCAAAAATATTTGAAAAATAAAAACTAAAAACATTGGCAAAATCTCAAAAAATACCAAAAACAACCTCAAAAAAATGTCGAAAAACATCAAAAACATCCAAATATTTGAAAAAATCCATCCGCCTCATCTCGCTTACACCCGCAATGACACCACTCATAATAAATTGATCTTCATCAACAACCTTTGGTGAAACAGTTGAAAGCAAGTCTAGCATCTAACAAGTAGAACTCAAAATGTCAAGTCTTAGGCCTAAGTTAGTGCATAAGCAAATTGGTCATCTCTTTATATCAGTAACGCATCATCCAATCAGTCCCATATCAATCATCCCTTCGAGCACTTTGGATAAACAGAATGATGTGCCACCATCCACTAACATGTCCTAGGATGAATCCTTCCTACAATGGGCATTATCTTTTGGCAATAAGTTTCAACTATCATCCTTAGAAAACACATCCTCTTTCCATTAGCGGTATTGAAGAGCATCAGTTTGTTTGTTTACTTGGCCTTTATCTTTTGATTTATTTTATTTGTGCTCATTCCAAGGACATCTCGATGATATCCAAATAGAGGATTTAGAGAAATAGGAATGGGGAAATGATCATTATCTTTTGTTTGCTATGCTTGTTGCACGTTCTTGTAATATAACCTAGGTGAATGCTTGCTTTGTTAGGTATGTATGGAAGAGGTCTAGGGCAACTTGTTGACTATTGCAAGGATAGGTTTACCTTTTCATGTTTTGGTCTAAGGTGTCTGAAACTTTTGATGTGCATCCTAGCAAGGTTTTCGTATGTCAAGTGTGAACAAGAATACTCCTATCTACTTGTCAAGTCAAAGTTCATCTCACTAGGTACAACGCCATCCTAGTTTTCTATACCTTGATGCATTATACCATGTGTGCTATCAAACATAAGAAAATTTGGCCCTTTGAAAATCCCAATTCCTCAGCAAGTAATCATCATCATCATTATCATCATTTGCATTTGCATCATCTTGTGTCTTGTTGAAATGACTTATTTTACTGACCGCACTAACAAGGTACTATGATAGTTGATCATCATCACCATCATCATCGTCGATCCTACATCCACAAATCATTAGCATATGGCATAAACATATCATATAGGAAACATACACATTGCATTTTAATCATCATAAATAGGTTATCATAAACATTCTTCTTAAATAGGTGCATCCATGTCATTGCATTTCACCCATTACATTGCATCTCAAAGACATCAATAATTGCATAAACATTGCATTTACATTTCATAACCATTTCATATTACCATCTACCATATAAATCATCACATAAGCATCCATAGAAGCATCTCATAATCATCTTTCACATAATCAATAAGTATATAAACATTTAATTCATTAGGCACACATACTTGCATAACATCATAACATCATCTCACCACTTCACACACCAACATATCACTTTGCAGTAACATATCATTGCATCACGTACATCATCATTAATTACATTTAGGATAATAACATTTGTTATTCTAAGCATTTTATTAAACCATCTCACCATTTTATTTGCATCATATTTCAATCATCGCATTCATATTACATCCATCCATAAATCATCTCATATATAAGCATTCTTCACACATCATTGCATATACCATAGATCATATCATTTTACATATTAAAACCAATATCGCTGTATACATTGATATTTTTACTACTCTAAATGTGCAAAACAACTTAGAATGCAAGTGATAAAATACCAAAGACACCTCAAGATTAGCCAAAAGAGTGGTTCAACAAAAAGGAATGCAAATAAGATAAAACACAAACACTTTTACCTCCCTTGTTGTTGATACCTCTTTGATTGGCCCTTGCTTGGATTGGTTGTGTGCTCCTTAGATGATTGCTTGAATGTCTAAATGCAAGATTGATGATGCAAATGATCAACAAAGATGGCTAAATGATGGCAAAAGGATAGAGAGTTCAAATGGACAACATGTAGTTATCAAAATGCAAAGTGTTGAGAAGGCAAATTAGCAGCATAAGGTTGCTCAAATGAAGAAGTGTTCTCTAAATGCCCTTGAGGAGGGGGTATTTATAGAAGAATTTGAATTCTCTAGAGAATTCAACGGTTGAGATGCATCCAACAAAGCCAAGATGAAGGGCTATGGTGGGTTGAGAACCCACAAGCCCTCACATCTTGACATGTGGAGGGTGAAGTGGACAAGAGGATATGAGGTGGAGATGAGTTGTCAAAAAGGTACATGAGGTGGAAACGGACATGCACCTTGGGGGATGAGAGGATTTCCACAAAAAGGGATTTCTTGTCCCCAAGTGGGAGTGAAAGGGACATTTGAGGAATTTTGGAATTCCTCAAAAATCTACATGGGAAAGTGAAAGGTGGTTGGGGATATAAATGTGAATTAAAAATTCACACTCATAGGATGATCTAGAGGATAAAAGGTGGGCTCCAAAAAGGTGGGACTTAGTCACATGTGGAGATTGTGACAAGTCCAAGTCACATGTGGAGATTGTGACAAGTCCAAGGTTCTAGAAGCCTTGGAAGAATGGAATGTGAATTAAAAATTCACATATAAAGGAGGGAATCTAGGACAAATAAAAAGGAATTAAAAATTCCTTGGAGAATGATTAGGCTTAATTAATCAGTAATTAGAGGATAAATGAGGATTAGAAGCCAACTTGCAAAAGTTGGAGGATGTGACACATCCTAATCAAGGATTAGGCATGTGCACATCCCTAATGAAGAAATTAGGAGATGGATTAGGATTAGATGAAAATGACATGTGAGGAATTAAATAAATGTAATATTTATTTAATTCATTTGATGAAAAGAGGATTAAGGAGGGTAAGGTATTTAATTATTAATTAAATACCTTAGGGATTTAGCAGAATTAAAGATATTAATTAAATAATACTAATATTACTTAATTAACTCGGATAAGAGGATGTTTAGATGAAAAGTGATAAATTTGGATAAATTAAGTGTCCAAATTTGGATGTCTACAATCGCATATCACATTGGCATAAAATAAATCATCATATAGATAACATCATTGCACATCATATCATAGGTTAGCATAATATAGATCTGTTAGTCATAATCATTACATAAACATCATTAGAAATAAAGACATCCATAACATATAGAAGTAGAATCATACATGCATGGATAAAAAGTATGCATTTCATCACATCAAAATTGACTCATATATATATCATCAATCATGTCACTGTCATAGTACAAAGAATAAATTAGATCACTGCACATATATGTCAATCAGTACAAAATGCCCATCAGGCTATCAAAAATGAGCCCATAAGGCACAAAAAAAATGTATCATCTGGATCAAGCCCGATCTCTATGAATGTTGCCCTCACCCCTATCACCATGACCCTCTGGTGATCTTTGGTTGGCCCGCTCTGAGTACTCGGGGATCCAATCTACTCTGGGTATGATATCATGATAAGCATGATGGTAGTACTCTACCTCTCGAATAGCATCCCTGTAGGATTGTACTGGCACTGTACCCTGGGAGGAGGAGGCTGTCATACTCTCCATCTACTGCTTGTGGCCTAGCTTAGTGGCTACTTGTAGCTCTGCAGCCTGTCTTTGTTGCACATCCTAATCCCTCTTTGCTCTGAGTTGCTCTCTCTTAGCCCTCACCTAGGCCTATAACTATGCAATCAGTGCATCCTGACTGTCTACCTATCCCTATGGCTATACCTGTGGCTGCATGTGAACCCGATTCTCAACCTCAGCTCGTGGTGGTGGGACTGGCAGCTCTTGTTGCTGATCCTTCATATGGACATCTCCCTGACCTGGAAAAACTAGGGACACACCTGGTGGATCTTGTCAAATCTCGACCCTCAGTCCTCGCCCTCACCCTCTCCCTCTGCCTCTAAACTTGTGCACCTCTGGATCCTTACCTCGAATGGTCAACCGAAGAGGAGGTCTGAAGCACTCTCTATAGGCCTATGTGGTCCCTAGATCTGCCAAACCCTAATCATAAGCCCACAGTCAGGCTACCAAATGCCTAAAGCTGTCAACTACCTTAGAGGTAGGAATACTATGTCCCCAAGACACCTATGTCATGCTGTGTGCAAAGATTTCTACATAGTCACCATCAGGCTGATCCTGCGGCTCTCTAAACTCATGTTGCATGCACCTAGGCAAATACCTCTCAATCATCGTGTGCTCCCGCCCCTACATATATCAATCCTAGTTCCAATAAAAGAGCTGAGTAGCATCGTCGACCCATCCAAGCTGACCAAGGTATGGACGCTAAGAAAAGACAAGCATCTCATCTAGGACTTGCCTCCAGTAGGGGATCCCATGCTCTCCAATGTGTGTAAAGGACACACCACCTCTGTACCATGCCACGAGGGCATCCTCTGCACCCATCAGAACTAGAATGATGTGTGGACATAGCACATAAATGTGCTCCCACCCCTAGACATGAAGTAGTGTCACTCCAGCCCCCAACGCTCTGTCGTCCATGTATACATACTCGTGCAAGTCTCTGTAGAGTGAGGTGAGAAGTATAGGCCCCCATGAGAAATGAATTGGCCTGTCAGACCATCTGCTCCTAGCAATACCCCTAGCCAGGACTGAAGTATTGCCCTCATCTATCTGGGGAAACCAAACCTAAAATGATTGTTGCAACCGCCTAGCAGAAGGGAGGTGCGATGACCTTGTATCTCTCTAACTCAATCTGTCCCTCGCAGTAAATGATGTCTCATGTGGCAAGGACTCTGATGCAGGACTCGCATCCCTCGTCCATATCATAGATCATCCATTAGCCATGAATAAGAAATTGTAAAATGTTCCAAATGTCCTCTAAAGTGACGGTGGCCTTGCCAGTGGGAAGATGAAATGACGAAGTCTCATGCCATCTCTCGGCCGACATTGATAACATCCCCAGGTGAGTGCGTACGGGTGTCGCATATGCAATATGCCATAATCCTACAACTCCCAGTCAATCCTAGTCCCTGTCACTCAAGTCCCATAAGACGCTCGCCAAATCTCATGATTGGTGCTCCCGAGAATAGAGCTCCCTCGGCCTGTCCTGCATCAAAGAAAGTCACCATGTTAAAAATTTTGAAAAATTCATGGTCAAACGCTCCAAGCTCATTCCCAGTGGCGTAGTTTGTGATGGCATTGCATTTGATTTTACTCAAACTCTGACACTCGAGCCCTAAAAAATGCAAAATTGCACCACCATGCTACGCTTTCCCTCCCAGGGTCATAGTTTGGGTGAAAAGGGCACTACCATGGCATACTTTACCCAAATCGACCTATCAAGCCTGGGCCCAGAGTCGAAGTTTCTAAAACTCTTAATTGCATTGCTATGGCGCAAAGCAGCACCGCTGCAACACAAAACAGCCTGGCATAGCATAGTTTAAATGCTGAGGGGCACTATATTGTGCCAATGGAGGCAAGCTCCCCTTTTAAAGCAGTAAATAATGCATTAAATGAAAATACAAAGCTTCAGTAAGGGTCACATACTGATGCCCCGATGCCAGGTGGCCACTGGTATGTCTGAACTCAGTCCAAAATGTGTAGGGGAAGCTGTCATTGAGCCATATCACCAGAGAGTCAGAGCTCGAATCTCATTTTTGTTAGTGGAGATGTGTGAAAATGACTTGAAAGTGACCCCTCAGGCCCCTTTTGAGCCTAAAAGTTAGGGTTTTTAACCCTAAATGTCTATCCTGCTAGGGTTTTGGACCCTAAACCTATTTTTGTCTGTTTGAGGCTTGTCTTTCATCGTTTATTGCATTTAAACATGTTTTTATCCTCCTAGACCCCTTTCGTACTTATCGAGTACTTTGCCACTTTTCTTCGTGAGATCTCCCAAAAAATTAAAATTTTCATCTGATCTCTGGGTGGGTGCATGAAGTTGGGTACCAATTTTCTGACCACTTTTCAAAAAAGTTTTAAAAAATGCACTCATGTTATAACACGCTTGTGCTATAACATGTTAAAGCAAAGAAAAAAGAGAAATTACTTGCCTTCGAATACCAACCCAAAGGCTTGGAGAGCATTCCCAACAAGGCCAGAGACATGTTTTTGCAAATTCTAACATTTTTCACATAATCGGGTTCGTTCTCACCATCAAAATTGCATCTAGTTCAATATCGACAAAATAAAAAACATGGGTAATGTTAGGTTCTCTCTTAGCTATCCAATGATGTAATTTTTTTCATTTTTTGATAATGTTAAGCCTTTCATCCATAATTTATTTTGTTTGTATGTCTATTTTTTGCCAAAAAGTAGTGTTTGGTGTTTTTTTTTGTTATAAATTAATCGTTCATCAAAATTTCAAATAAATTACATTTTTAGAAACTATACTCCATTCTACAAATTTAAAAAAAGAAAAGAAAAAAGAAATCAATTATTTTCCAAAATTTGTAGGGGGAGCACGGCCAAAATTCTACTTTTTAGGAAGTTCCCACATAGAAAATTAGTAAAAAATCCAATATTCATTAAAAAATTATCAAAGAAAATTCTGCATCAACTAGATGTTGTTAGCTAACTTCTGACCATAGTGATTTTAAAAATACTACAAAAAATTTCACCATGCTCAGGTCGTACAAGAGTTCCTATGTTATGTTTTTCTGGCAAAAACAATGCCAATTTGTGTACATCCCTCTTTTGAACCCCTTAATTTCAACCATTTTCAAAATAAATTAGTAGTTTAGAAAGTAGACTCGGAGCACTTCAATCCTTTTTTTTGTTCCATCTCAAAATTTTGAGTGTAACTATCCTCAATTTCATGTCCAAAGTCAGCATTTCCTAATTTCAGAAAAAAAGTGGCCACTTAAGCCCCCTTTTTGGGAACCATCTTGGCACACTTACCCATCTCGAGGGGGCATTATAATGGCATGTTTTTTCTCACCATGTAGCATTGGGGCAAGTATTTAAATAATCAAAAATTTTGGCTTCAATCGAGATTGTTTATTCTTTGAACCAACGCAATGAGTGCATTGCTTCAAAGAGGGGCAAAATGTAGACATGTAAAATATACTAATTGACATCATGCATCTGATCCTGACTTACTAACATCATTTCTTTTGGAATCATCCCTTGGTCTAACCATTTAATCAAATTCCCCTATCTGGTTAAATTCATCAATATTTGTCTCTTAATTAAATAAATCATTTTATGTAATCAAGTCATCTCTTTTGTTAATTAAATCAATCCATCTGATCTAATTATCCCTATTTAATTAAATAATCAATTATATTTGATTAAATCTCTAAAGTCTATCCATTAAATTAAATAAATTAAAACCTTATTTGATTTAATCTAACACCATCAATTTTAATTAAATAAATTAAAATCCTTATTTAATTAACCTCTTATCATATTCATCTCTTATTTGATTTAAATAAATCCATAAATTTGAGTCAAATGGGTCACATCATCTAACCTCTCCTTTTAAATTAATTAACTCTTGATTAATTTAACCTCATCTCATGTCACATCCTCTAGATAATGGAAGTTGCACATGAAAATAGATTTAATTCATTTATTAAATCTCTATTTTCCTCACAAGGCATCTTTTGGAATATTCTCTCAATTTGAATTCAAAAATTCCAAGTCAACATGTACATCGAACAAGGCATTTAAAATATCTTACATGTCCTTTTCCTTGAGCCAAGTGGCATTTATTGCATTTTCCCTTCCCTCTTACATGTCATTTCAACAAATTTGCATTTCAAATATTGGCATTTATTTGCACAAACCCCAAATCTTACACCCATCATCCATTCATAGCTTGACAAGTGGCATCATATCATTGGATGAATGTTAGTCCCACATTTCTCAAATTTGGACATTCAACCATCCTAAAATTCTATAAATAAAGAGCTCATATCCTCATTTGATCATCCACATTCCAAGCAAAGTTACCATGCTCAAATATCTCTTGAATTTTATCCATTATCATTGAGTCATAGCTAGGTTTTTTGCAGACTTTTGGCTTGGAGTCTTCATTCTTCATCAACAAAGTAGATCAATATCTTCAACATTCGAAGCTTGCATCTTAGTAATTGGGAAAGGCCAATTTTCACATCAAATTGGCACCAATTCCCCCATGGGATCATGAGTTTGCACATCTAATTAGGATTTTATCTTGTTTTTGTCATTTGCATTGTGTTCTTCACTATTTTATTTCCTAGTTTGAGGTTGTAAATGGATTTCATGGGGAATCCTTATTTTGGCTTGCAATATCTAACTTGAGGTGTTTATTCTCTTTGTTTTGTAGGTACCAAGGTTGGGGTTTGCACAAAAACATTACATTTTGCATACATACATACTACATCAGCATTTTTCACATAGAAAAGATATTGAAAAAGAAGTGGAACATATCACTGCATTGCATCCATCATCCATCAGAACCTAAATAGATGTGCATCCATCACATAAAAGTGCATCCACCTAGATACATTATAATATTACATCATACCATAAAATAAACATCTATATATGCATCCATCCATATATATACACATCACATAAAATAAAATAAACCATCATATAAACACATCACAAGTCATCTCATATATATCAAAAAAGTTAAATTTCATGGTACATCAGAATCAAATATGTAGTATCATAATTGAATATACAAGAGGCTAGTCAAAACTTAGCCAATGAATGTATACACATCATAAATTAGGCTATACAAAAAAGTGTGTCTGTGTCTACTATCAATATCCTGAGCTGCCCTCACTCTGTATGTCTCCGTCATGGCTACCTCGGCTTCGATGGTGGGACCTTAATGGTCTCCTTGATGTGCTTGTGTGAGGGGTTCTGGTAGGAGCAATTTGACTAAGATGGGAGAAATTTGGCTCTCGTTGCTCCTATGCCATAGCTTCGTAGCACACGGCCCTATAATACAAGGCCTCCTGCATCATTCGGCCATACATCTCGGTCAAAACCGTGGCCTATCTCTGAATCTATTGTATTGCAACCTCTAGCTGTTGCCACCATCATGTCTTTAGTGCTAGGGCCATATCAGAATCTTGCCTCATCTAGTGCTCCTGCGCCACCTCCTGTTGAGCCTAGTCCCTCTCTTGGACCAATGTCTGAATCTGAGTGCGGGCCTATTGAAGCTTCCCTATCAAAACCTGTATCTATGTGTAGCACTACTATCTGTCTATCCCTAGGATCGGGACGTAGTGGTGGTCATGGGGGTAGCATGTGTGGCTAGACCAGTGGCCTCTATCCAACAGGTAGCACCAATGGTGGGATCTATCCATTGTGATCCCCACCCCCATCCTTCCCATCCTGAGGCTTGTCCCTTGGCTACTGTGAAACCTATCCAATCTTGGGTCCTTTGACCCATCCTTTAGTCGTAGTAGAAACAACTGGCAAAGTTAGTCGTACATGGGCATGAGCCCACCAATATGCATCAAAAGTTTGGGTGGTCCTCGCATCTGCAGGACTATCAAAGTAGACCCATGGCACCATGACCAACTATCTAAAATTGTCGATCACCTACTGAGGTGGGATCCTCTATCTGCATACTACCTCTCTAGACCTGTGGGAAAAGATGGCTCTCTAGGTATCATCAAGTGCATCCTACACCTCCCCGAACTCACAAAAAACCCTATCTAGGAGTTACCACTTAACCATGTAATGATCCTGCCCCTTCATATATCGAGACTACCAACAGTAGAAAATATGATGATCATCATCGTGCCACTTGGGAAAGTGGAGCCAATGCATCCACCAAAAAACTATCATCTCATCCAAAACCCGCCTCTAGTGTAGGATGCCTGTAATGCATGTGAAATGAAGGGCCGTCATCCCCCCATATTTGTACCACCACAGGATCATTATTTTTGGTATGGACATCTACTATTTGTGGTCTCAAAATGGAAATATGCTCATATCCCACACATGAAGAAGGGCGACACCCACTCCAATGCTATGGGCCCCATTGTATACAACCTGGTGCATATCATGATATAACAAGGCCAGGACGACTGGCCCCTAGGCATAGATAGTCATGTCCTCCATCATTCAGCACCAAATGATCCCCCAACCAACACTGCATCCTCGAGCTCATCGGTCAGGAACAAGGACTCCCTAGATCAATGCACCAACGAACAAAGTCAAATAAGGGGAAATCCTCTCATATTTGTGGAGGTCTATCTAGCTGTTGTTTACCTCATATGAATTGACACCAAATAAAGTAAAAATGGCATTACTTCCCACCTCGACATCACAAATGATGTGCTCCCCATAAATAGGGATCCTCAAAGGTGACGGTGGCCTTGCTAGTCGGTAGGTGGAATGAAGAGGTCTTGCTTCACCATCTCTCAACCAATGTTGTCATCATTGTGAGGTGCATCCGCACCTTGGGCATTTGAGCAATGTGGCCAAACCCAATCATGCTAAGGAAAATAGGGCCCGGTTTGACAAATGTCTAGCTCAGCACAAAAACCAACACCAATGCTCCTTCAAATAGAGCATCGGTAGGACCTCCTAAAACCAAAATTCACAAAACAAACACTTTTCAAATAATTAAAATATTAAAGAAGCAAAGGTGGTGTGGCATTTGCAAAAGCGATGCTCTATGTCTTGCAAATGCAATGCTAAAATAAAAAGCGACACTATCCTACAAAGGTGAGTCAACATTCCCCAGCAATGCAAAATACTCCTCGGGCCACGTGATGCAATATTGCAAATGTGATTCAAAATTTTTTGCACAACTCTAGAACTCTCTAATGCTTCATGACATGCGACTACAAACACTGGTCGACATCTTCAAAAGTGACGCCACCCATGACAAAAGTGATGCCCTAGAGGACCGCTTTTGGTCGACCTAATGGGACCCTAAAAATGCACTAAAAATACAAAAAAATGAGAAAAAGTTTCAAAAGGTGTACCAGGTATCCTGCATCTTGGGGCTACTGGAACTCACAAACTCGATCCATCTAATGTCTGGGAAGCACGCGAGAAGCCATTTCGTCAGCACCTCAGAACAAAATCATCGAAATCTCTAAAGGGAAAATGAGCAAATGATTTGAAAATGACCCTCTTAACCCCTTTTATGCAATTTTTTTTGGGTTTTTTGGGTACTTTTTAAGGTTTTTTAACCCATTTAATCCTTTTTTTATCCAAATGAAGCTCGTTTTGATCCATTTTCATCATCGTGATCCTAGTTTCCCATCCCATGGGTTGTTTTTGCTCCTAAATCATTATTTATTCTTTTTTGCGAGCTCGACCTAATTTTGCAATTTTTGCCCGATCTCTCAAGGGGGTAAGCTAGTAGGATAATTTCTTCCTCTAGGGAAGTAGTGATCCATCTAAAAAAATTTAAAAAAATTGAATTTTGATGTTCGGAGTGTTATTCTTTGAATCGATGCAGTAGGTACTTCACTTCAAAGAGGGGAAAAATGTAGAAACCAAAAAAGTCCTAATTGATACTATGTATCTAATCTCTAATCAACTAACACTGTTTCTTACTAAATCACCTCAAATTGATCATTTAATTGAATAATCAACATTATTTAATTAAAAAAACAAATTCAACTATTAATCAAATAATTAAATTTATTGATTAATTCACCCTTCTTCTAACTAATCATTCATCTTATTTAATTAAATCATGTTTTAATCCTCTCATTTGATTAAAAATCAATCAAACCAAATGTCACATCTCCTAATTCACTCCAAATAATTAATTTTGGATTAATTAATCCTAAATTAGCTTTCTAATCATCATTATCAATTCCTCCAACTTTTAACTCCTCAATATTTAAATCAACTATGGTCAACTAACCAAGTTGCACATAAAATCAATTTCTTCTAATTATCTAATTACCTCAATTATCCTCACAAAGGAATATTTAGAGGAATATTCCTCTCAACCACCTCTCATTCAATTTCCCTCCAAAGGTTCTCAAAAACCTTTCACATCTACAATAACTTCTCTTGCAACCTTTCAAATCCTCTTACATCCTTTGAAATCTCATTCAATTCCTCTTACACTAATTTCAAATTCTCAACCAACAACATTTACTTCTCTTCCATCATCCTCTACTCACACATTTCCCACAATGTGCTCCAATTTCCTCCAATAGAATTGTGACACTTGGTACATTCTCATTGGCTCTCAATTCATCCCACATTCATCAAATCCTCTCATTCTTCAACCCTTTTCTTCTATAAATGGAGACATCTTTTTTATAATATGGATCCACTACTTCATGCATTTCCATTATAGTCATTTTATTCTATAGCATTTCATCATTTTCATCCATTTTAGCTAGATTATAGTCATTTTTCATACTTGGATCATCTTCAACATCAAAGCTTATCAAATGGATTGGGAAAGGGCTTCTTTCCACATCAAAGGAGCACCACTCCCCCTATGGGATGGAGGTTTAGCTAGTTCAATTTACATTACATGCAATCTTTGATTAGTTTCTTTTTATTTTCATGTTTTCTCTTGAATTGACTAAATAATCTCATAGAGAAAATTGGATTTTCTTTTCTAACATGTTTGACTCTTGTTTGATGATCTCTTGTTAGCTTGTGCAGGTTTGGTGTTCATAGTTACCAAGATAAATAATTCACGTTTTTTCTTCAAGCAATTGAAGAAGTAGATCCATTCTTTAGCCTCCCTTTGACTATTCTGAAGGCATCTTAATTTTGGGAACTCATAATTCTTGCACTATTCTCTAGCGTCACATCTTTCTTTCATCGATCATTTTCTTTTTTTTTTCCCTCAATCTTCTTGTCTACATGTGCAACTCCAACATGTGGTAAAGATAACCTCTAAAGGATGTTTTCACCACTTACAATTTCTTAGCTATGATAACATCATCTTCATCCTTATCCTCTTTGCATGTGCTTGTGTAGAGATTATCTCAAAATTATTCTGCAATATCATAGAAATTACTTTCCTGAAAATTTGTAGAGTTTAAGATTTAGTCTTCATCCTTGTGGGCCTCTTAATAATCCTTCTTAACAGTCGCCTTGTTGTTGGATATTTTAGGACCCTTGGCATGGGTGATATGTGGGTCTTCAGGTTGTTTCTAATCATCCTTGTTGCATTTTCCAATACACAACAAGGACTTAATGAATATCATCCTTACATTCTTTGGAATTATTTTGATACCATGAAGATCTAATGATTTAATCACTTTTATTTTGTAGACAAATGACCAAAACAAAAAATGACTATCTAAATTTTAATAGGAAAACGGTTGTCTAAATTGTAATAGGAAAATAATTCCTAATGACGGTTCCCTTTTTTTAATTCAAGTAATTAATACCTTATTTAGTCATAAATTTTTTTAATTTAGTTTCGATTTAAATTTAGATTTAGTTTAGATTTAATATTTTAGATATAAATTTAGATCTTTCTAATTTAGTTTAGATTTAAATTTAGATTCAAGTTTAGATTTAAGATTTTTGATATAAATTTAGATTTTTCTAATTTAGTTTAGATTTTAATTTTTTTAATTTAGTTAGAATTTAGAATTTAGATTTAGATTTTTTAATTTAGTTTAGATCTAGATTTTTTAATTTTGATTAATTAGATTAGGTTAGTTGGATTAGATTAATTTGCTTTATAATTTTTTATTAGCTAGATTAAATGCTATTTTTCTTTTTGGTTTAGTTGTGATTTCGGGGTTAATTTTGTTGATTTGTATTTTTGTAGGTTCAAATGTCCAAGACTTAAATACAAAACTAAGAATTTTAGTTTTCAAAGACCAGAGGCTTAAAACTACTAATAGTGTCTTTACAGGGCTCTCCTTAATTTCTTTTATTCTAAATTTCTTCTTTCACACGAGATAATTAAGTGGGGGTGAATTTTCCTTGAGTTGGTAGGTGTATTCTCTCACCTTGTATAAACTCGATGGTTAGAAGCCAAACCCATCATTTTATTTTGTTTTCATATGGGGATTTAATGAACCGTGTTTAATGAACAATTTTGGGGCTAACATAAGCCCCTACTTAGATGTTCTTTTATTCTATCTCAGAGCCACTCAAAAATTTTATGTCTACTGTTTTTCATGTGTGTTCAAACAAACATTACCAATACAAATCAAACACCACACCTGAAACTTACAAAATTTTGAACTTGAAACAAGCTAGGCCTACATATCCAAAATAAGCTTAACCTTTAAATATGCTTAGACCAAGGACTTTCTCACTTCATTCTTACCATTATCCATTCATCCATTACCTCATGTTTTTTCATTAAGCATTCCCAATATATCAAATTTTCAGGTCATCCTTTTAGCTTGCATAAACCTCTTGATTAGGAAGTTCATCAAACTTATACTAGACCATAGCTCCAAATTTGTATTATCTTGACCTTATCTTTTAGAAAAAAGTCATTCTAGTCCTTCATCATTTAGGTTGGTTCCTCAGCTCATTAATCTAGTTTGAGAACACCTTGTCGACATATCCTATAAGTTTTTTCTATACCCAAGGTCATTGATAATTAGATTAGTTGTTATACCTATCTTAGTTTAATTAGAAACCACATCTTAGGTTTACCAAAGGTTTTAGTCTTCATTCTAAATCATAGTACTCCATCCCTTCTCCTCACATCTTGCATACCTTAATCATAGACATACTCTTGATTTGGATCAATGTGACATTACCTTATTCACACCTTGACTATTTTCACCCTAACCCTTAATCTTGGTATTGTTATTAGGAATCCATTTATCTTCCATATATATATATATATATCACTTAGGTTGCATACCTTAGACTTAAGTCATACCCTTGCATTTTCATTACCTTATACTTCATATTTCATCACATAATATGCCTTCCCCTTGCAAGTCCTTTTATGGTAGAAACAAGATCACAAAGGAAAAGGAAATAAATGGATCTCTACAAAAATGACTTATTTGAGTCAAATGAACTTTATAACCACACAAGCAACTTAAACTTTGGTATCTCTTCTAGTGAACCACCCAAGGCATCTACCAATCCTTTTGAAAATTTCCTCATAAGAGACCCACATGGACAAGTAGTTATAGAGGAAGTTGAAGCAACTACCCAAGACCCGTAGGTTGCATCACTTGTAGATGAGATAGTGCTATTGGACCCCCAAAGGTTCTTGGCAAAATTTTTGAATAGTGGTGCCAAACTACCTCAGGGATTTGATGTGAACACACTTCAAGCAGCACCCACCCAAAATCAACAAAACCAAGGACTTAACATGTCTACATCTAGTGGTTCCAAGACCTTACAAAAAAATGTGTCTATGCCATAAGGGGATCCAACTCAAACTTCCACCCTGATTCATGCACCCTTATTTGGAACTCAACAAATGACACAATCAGTGACACAATCCGCAACACAACCAATTACATTCCACATCACAACCTCTTGATTCTACATCTAATCCATTTAGTACCATGAACATATCTTCAAATCCATTTGGAGAATCAAATTCCATGAACACCACATCATGAAATCCATTTGGAACATCTAGGCCCTTGAACACCACATGATCAAATCATTTTGGCACAAATAAAAGGACTAGAGTTCATATTCCTAGAACTAACACAAACACCAATGTGCCACAAGGTCCTAGCATAAAGGTTCCAAAAAAAGTAAATACACAAGGTTCCTTCCAAGTCAATAGTCAATATACACAAGGTCCAAACACTTTCAATCCTCTCCAAATGCAATCCAATACAAATAACTCATACATCACACCACAAATCCAAATTCCAATTCCAACTCAAACATTCACACTAGAAATCCAAATTCCAAACACAACTCAAACATTCATACATCATATCAACACCAACATATCATCCCATGCAAATGTTGGATCACAAAACATGAGTTTAGGACCTTACCAAGATGCAATTGTAAATGTGGTATGTAGAACACTCACATCCTATGATGTCCTAGCCAATCAAAATTTGGCCTTGCAAAAACAAGTAAAACCATGACATTGACAAACAAAAATACTTACTCTATCCAAGAGTTATGTCCTTACCCATTTTATAGGACATTACGCATGCCTCCTCTTCCTCCAAATTATGTCATGCCAACTTTACCTAAATATAAAAGAAGAGGAAACCCCATTGAGCATGTGAGGGAATTTCATATAGCCTTGATTGATATTGCTTCTGAATAAATATACCTAATGAGACTATTTCCTAGGAGTCTCTCAGGACATGCTTTAGAATGGTTCGCCCACCTCCTGATAGGCATACAATCATGGGAAGAACTTGTTGAAAAATTTATCACCCACTTTTCCTTCAATATTGAAATGACATCACTATTGCTACCTTATGTCAAACTAAACAAGAAGAAGGTGAAGATTTCATAACATTCTTCCAAAGATGGAGAAGCTTAGCTAGTTGTTGTCTTGTTGAAATTCTTGAAAAAGAATAAAATTAGCATGTTTGTGCAAAACCTGATCACAAACTTAAGATATGCATTGGAAACACATTAATGTTCCACATTTTCTGACCTTTTTGAAAAATGGGTCATCCTTGAGAAACCTCTTATTGCTAAAGGGGAAATTAATATTTATACCAGAACACGAAATGTCCAAGGAATATCAAATGATAAAAACAAGTTCTAGTTTTGTAACAAGAAAGTAACAAATGATGGAATCATAGAAACTAAAGTTGTGAATAGAATAGGTCCCACATTGACTCTCAAAGCACCCAACTCGAACAATAGCACACCATATGTTTCCAACCAAGCAACTAATGTGGTCCAAAATAATCAAGAGTGAGGACCCCCAAGACAACCAAGGAAATACCCATGGAGACAATACACTCCTTTACCATAACCAATTAGATTTGTTCTGAAGAAGATTGTACAATAAAACATTATACAACTCCAAGATCCCAAACCATACGACCCAAGACAATTCAAACCCTCTTGGTGGGATGAAAATTCCTTTTGTGACTACCACCACATCAAAGGGCATAAGACCTCACCATGCCATCAGTTGAAAAACATTATTGAAGACCTAATTGAAAATGATACTATAGAGGTCAAGGGACAAAAAAAAAACTTACAATAAATACCATACCATTTTCAAGAATCCATTACAAGACCATGGTTCCAAAAAACCCTCCAGTTTAGGTCAAAAGAAAAACAACCATGCCAATTATAGCAATGCCTCTTTTGAATACATAACTATTAACCAAATCTGAGCTACTGATGATCATGTTAACAAAAATAACATTAAGAAGGAACCTAAATGTGCTCTCACTACCCACAAGAATAAGGTCACCATATCTAGTCCTCCTCCAAAGCAGCCACAATTTAAAACCTAATACAATGTTTTCGACCAATTGGGCAAAAGACCCACACAGATTTCAATCCTTGAGCTTCTAGGCATATCACCTGAACTAAAAGCTATCCTTTATAAGGATCTAAAAGAAACCTCTATCCCCATGGATCTGGATGTCAATCGATTTGAAGCTATGGTTGGATATTTGGATAACTCCCACCATGTCTCCATTTTTTACCAATATTACTCTACATCCAAGTCAACCCATAATGACCCATTGCACCTTGAGGTCTTCATCCACAAACAAAAGGTCAGACAAATCCTAGTAGATGACAGAGTCAAATTTAACATTTCCACTTTATAACTAGTGAAGGCATTGGGCCTCTCTGAATCATGTGTGGATAAAACAAAGAGCATTTTCATCATAGCTTATGATGGTGAAGAGAGTATTAGGTGTCAAAAATGTAGATTGTAAATCATAAGATGATGTTGGCCTCTATGGTCATATTTATGATGTTTTTGGAATAACGAATAGAGTTAACCTATGTGGTTGATGACTCCCTGCACTTCAAGCTCTGCTAAACCTAGGTGGGTGAGCCTTGAAAACTGAAGCAAATTTAAGCAAGTTGTGTAACTTAGTTGGATTTAAGGATCTACCCATAGTGGCATGAAATGTTAAATTAATGAAAAGTTAATACCTACTCCTACTCCTAGTGATGAAATTTGATATGTGAATGTATGAGTGATATTTTATGAAGCTTTGTAATGAAAGAGGTATGACCAGTTCCTAATTCTATTGGGTTAATGGAGTCAATATTTGTATGATGTATGTGTCTTATTCCTAGATATAGTTCGAACTGTTTGGCACCTTTATAAGTTTATGACCAACATAAACATGTAAGAATGTTATTCTCAGGTTCTTCTTATAGATCCAAATGACGTTTTTCAGATTATTGTGATTAATTAAGTGTATTTAATCCTTACTTGAAGGAGCCAATTGATTGAATCACACAAGAGAACCAAATGTGCCCTAATAAATTGAATATATACTTGATATACCAATTTAAATAATGAGGAAACATCAACCTTAGAGACAACCAAATAATATTTATCAATGAATTATACAAACAACTGATGCCAGAATTTAACAACCAGTTTAATTCTTCTTAATTTATATTACTTCAAAAGATAGTACATTGTATATTAGAAGTGTTCTCTACTATGAAATACTTATGCTAATACTGGTGCTACTCTAATGATGATCCTAATGTAATATCTCCTTTTTATTCAGCCTTGGTTTCCCTTATATATATGGGAAGCTACAAGCTTCAGGCCTTTACAAAATGTGTTGTTGTTTCTTAACTAAAATACTAACAATTGTATTAGGAAAAAACAAGAAAATTAAGAAGTCTACAAAAATCTATGATACACCACGATCTATTAATCTTCATTAGGTATCCGTGATCACTAATGATCTATTCAAGGTCCATACTCCATGATAAGGCATCAGATAATTGTGAGACTTTATTAAACTCTGTTTCTCATTTTTTTTAGCCATAAAAAAATTAACTTTAGACAATTGCTAGATATATCCAGTTTTAGCATAAGTATCAGTGTTGCTAATGATATCTTTCATGGCATATTTGAGAGAAAAATTAAGTTCCAATTGTATATGTGTCTTCTCCATCACCCTCTCTTCATCGTTGATTTTATTAAGGCACACTATTAAATACTAAGCAATTTCATCCTTCCATATATCTTGTTCCTTCAACTCCCCTTCATTATTAAAGAAGTTTGGTAAAGCCATATACAAGGATTGGTTAAAATCACTAATTTCTTGCATTAGTATGGTGTGGAAATTATCATGCATCTTCATCAATTCTTTGTACTCATGGAACACCTGCTCACTAATATTCTCCTTTTGTTTTATTTGTTATTCTATTTCTTTCATTCTGTGGTGTAATCTATTATGTTCTTGATAGGCTACAAATTTCTTGCTATGGTTAACCCAAACCTTATCAGTTTTCTTGAACATCTTGTCAAATCTCTTTATTACCAACTTTGAAGCTATTTTGAATTTAGTAGTCTTTACTTCCCTTCTTAATTCATCATTTTTTTTCTAAACCATTTCATACTTTCACTTCCAATACGTGGTTTTAGACATTGCTTCAAGTACCTTTCTTTCACAATCTACCAATGGAGAATAAACACAAGAGAAGGAAGGAAACTTATCCCTGTAATTAATCACCTCTTTTTTTTAATATATCATTTTCAAAATCAAGCCCCTTGTTATTTACTAAAAAAAATCAATTTGAGCCTTGGTGAATTTAGCAACATTTACATTCAATTTAGTTGTCTCAATAGGATCTATATCTCCCACTTTTTGCATGAAAATATGGCCAAATACTTGATTGGGGTTATCAATAAGTGTGCACCTCTTCCTTAGTGGGTATAGAGCCCAAATCTGTAAAGTAGCATTATCCAAGTTATATGCCGAGCTAGTATCAATCTTGTCACTAGCTTCATCTATTATTTGAAAGGTTTCATTTTCTCTCCTCATGAAACTATCAAAAACTATAGCTAAACTGATATCCCATCCTGGTAGAAGCATGACCCCAACCTCCTATAGCAGCTCTCATCCTCTTTCATGGGTGACAGTTTTCATTTCCTATTCAACTTCCTCTTGTAATTCTTTTAGGGCATCAACTTCTTGCTCAGGGTTACTTTCTTTCATTCTTTCTCTTATCATTATCCCTTTGTATTCATAAATGAATGACTTAAACTCCAGGGTTTCAATAAATGCATCATCTAAAATAAAATATTGAATTGCATGATGTCTCACATCATCAAAGAGTTTATTTGAGGCTTCAAATGAGACTATACTCATTTTATGTTGTAATTCATATTGTGGGATGGTAGGAGTAGTTACTTGTGTGAGATCGTCTTCCTCTTGAATTTCATCTTTAATTGTAATGGGAGTGTCAACTAAGAAACTAACATCCATAGTGGGTTGTGGTGATGAGTGACTTAAAGGCACTATATTTTAAGTTTGTTTCCTAGAATGAGCACCTCTTATTTTCTCAAAGGCTATGAGAGGTACGTCCTTGGTCAACTCTTCTTCATGTATGATAAATTGCAAAACTCTTTCCATAAGGTCTTGCATTTCATGAAAAGCTTTTATATATAGTGGATTATGGATTTTCCTCCATGCCTCTACCATCATTACCCTATTATACATATCCTTTCCTATTATTTCCTGAGATTCATCATAGTTTTTGATTACATCATCTACAAAGAACATATGCTCATATCTTTTGAACTTTTGTGTCATTTTGGTGCTGTGAATGAAATTTTTACAATTGAAACTTTTCCTCTTATTTCCTTGTGGCATACCATAATAGTGTATCTTGTTGCCAACAAAACTATATCCCTTTTCAAAAAAAATAGTAAAATCACAAAAACATAAATTTTAAAGCATGATAGATTTCTTTCCATAACTCTTGAGATGCATATAATCTAAATAAGCCAACTACCTCACTATCTCTAAATATGAAATTATTTTAGGAACTATTCTAGGTAGAAGGAATGGAGCTACCTCAAACCCATACACTCTAATCATAGTGCAATCCTCATAGGTGTAACAATCTCCCCTATTGTGGTTCACCTTTCCTATTGGGTTTTTCTCCTTAGGTCTAAGGAATCTTTGTATTTCAAGGGACAAATTATAATCACAATGATGACCAATAAATTTGTATAAGGGATTCACAAAGTGTTCTTCAAAGTAAAAGTAATGAGATCTCTCGCATCTATTGTCCCAAATTGAAGTCCACATTTTTACTGGCCTTATGTTCCCATCTTCATCCAAGTCCTTAATTCTCAATTCTTTTCTCCAAATTTCCATTGATTTTCCTTCATATGAGATCATGTGCATAAGCAAAGAATAATGTCTAAAATTAATTGCATCACTTTTGTTCTTTATGGAAGCAAGTGAATTGTTTATAACCTCTTTGAGGTATTCTACATATTCAAAAGATCTAGCATCTTGTAAATTCTATAAATCTACAACTAAAATCATAGGGGATATAGCCATCTCGGTGAGAACATCTATTCCCAATAGTTTTCCAACTAAGTAATATGTATATTGATAATATTCTTCAAATAAATCTATAGAAAAAGAAGGTCATTCATTATTAGAGAATCTTTTGAGCTGACCCCCTATTTCTTGAGATCTATGTAAAGGTGATTTCCACCTTTTTAACTCGTTTCCATAGTGTGGAATTCTTCCAAAATATCTCTAATTCTCAGTGGAATTTTCATAGATGTGTCTAATTGAAAAACCATAGCAATATAATCTCCAGTGATGGGGACAAAGTGTGACCCATCATGTGAATGAATCATCCTCATTTTGGGGTTATACATTTTGGCCAATACCTTGATTAATTCCACATTGATAAACACATTCAATACAATGAGCTTTCCTAGACTCATATTCCATAGGTTTGACACAGGCTTATGCCTATACTTCTTTCTTATAATGGTATGTGAATATGTCATTTCCTCACTATGGAGTCCATACATCTCCTAGGTTCTTGTGTTTATCTTCTAATTTCTCAGCTAAAGGATTTAACTAGGTTTTTCATCTAGACTTTGGTCTAGAATTGAGAAATTGTTTAATTAAATCTTGATTTAGCAATTTCATCTCTATGTTTTGTCTTTTCACTTTGGGTTTCTCTGATGTTCCTTCCATGTTTTAAAATCCTAGCTCTACTACAATTCAAACAAACTTCGATAAAATCTTTAGTTGAGGCTTGGATACTTACTTGAACCAATGTCGCCTTCTCTAACCTTCTCACATCTAGTTCATAAATGACATCCCTACGAACTTCCTAATTGATGGTGGCATTAATGTTAGTTGTCTCCTCATAAGCCACAAGTCAATCATGTAAACCTAGTGAGAAATACTTTTTTTCTATGTAGGAAGAAATTTTAGTTACACTCTCACTAATATCTTGCTCTCCCTTTGACATGCTTGTGCCCTTGTTTCCTTCTTAGTGTTTCAAAGAGACATGTGATTACTTCTTTTTGATATCATATGGTCTTTTCGAAAACTTTATCTTGGTTATTACTTTACTTACCACTTTTCTTATATTCTAGGATCTTCCTTCTTTGTTATCAGAGTTTCAGTGATACTTGTAACAATCTCCCTTCAATATGCCAATGCCCTTTTGCAAAAAAATATTCTTGTATTATTAGAGTTTTAGAGAGGCTTCTATTTCTGTCTCTCCAATATGAGTTTCTCTCTTTGATGTTTCTCATAATTATTCTTTATTTCAAAGCCTCAAAGAGACATGCTATTATTTCTCTTTGATAGCCTATAGTATCCTCGAAAAAATTACCTTAGTGTTACTTTACTACACTCTTTATATTTCTTCTCTTGTTATTAGAGTTTTGAAGAGACTTTCATCAATTTCCTCTCAATATAAGCTTGTCTCTTTGATAATTTATTCTTGATTACTTTCATAGTGTTGAAGAGAATTTTTACATTACTCAGCCTAATAACTTAATGTCTCCTCGAAAATTGTCACTTCATTAGCCAAGTCTTGGATTTGACAGTTGTCCATTTATTGTATAATAATTAGTTATTTCTGAGAGATGTTTTTTTGTTTCCTAAATGCCAAAATACTTTAGCATATTTAAAATATTAAGATTTCCTTGGTGTCTTGCATTTTGGTTTATCAAAGAGACAAGAAATAATTTCTCTTCAAAAAACTCAAGTGTCTTCGAAATATCCTTTTTCAAGCTATCAAAGAGACTTCAAAATATGTCCCTTCAAAGTGTGGTAGTCCCCTCAACATTTCATGTTGGCTTGTTTTATTGACTTATCGAAGAGACTATAACGTAGTTCTCCTTGAAATGACATTGTTTGACCAAAATGTGTTTATAGTGACAGGCTTAAAGGGATGTATGTATTAAGGTAGTGGCTATTGAGAAGGTGATTTTGAATAATATTTTAGTGGAATAGGTTTAGGGAGATTATTATTATGGTAATTCTATGCTTATTAAGAAAAATGATGGTTTTTGAGGGATGGTGCTCATGGTGTAAAATTAAATGGTCATATTGAGGCGGCAAGGACTAGAAAAATTTTTAGGTTAATTTTTTTGGTTCTAACAACCACTCCAATTGGGGATGAATGGCTGTGAGGTCATGACAAGAATTCAAAGCTACTTTGGGATCTTGGTCATTGATGAAATACAAAAACGAAAAAGAAAAGGAATCCTAAAACTACTATGCATGGAATAATATTTCTTTTAAGAAAATAAATGTTTCAAGAATTGTCCAGGCAATTGGCAATTCTTGATTTTATCCTTTCATGTTTTGTAGGTAGAATGAGTCTTCCCTGCACTTTTCATTGACAACTGTGTGAACCCCAATCCTAATACCTGCAAAAAAAATGAACAAACACATTAGAAGATGAAATGCAAGCAAGAACAAGGATTACCCATGAAATCCATTAGCATAGTTTAAAAATAGGAAAGAAGAATGAAGAACACAAATGAAATAGATTAAAATCCTATCAAAACAAGAAAACTCTTGATCCCATGGGGGAATTGGTGCCAATTTGATGTGAAAATTGGCCCTTTCCCAACTCCTACGATGCAAGATTCATGTGTGATGAAGAGTGATCCACTTTTTTGATGCTTGATGAGTGCTTCAATAGAAAAATCTGCACAACCTAGCTATGAACTCAATGATAATGTATGAAAATTGCTAATGATTTGAGCATAGTAAGTTTACTCAAATTGTGGATGATGAAATGAGGAGATTAGCCTCTTATTTATATATGAGATTGATGGATTAATGCCCAAAATAGAACAATGTGGGACTAAGAATTAGTCAATGGAAAAGTGCCACTTGTCAACTTATAAGTGGATGGAGGATGTGCAAGTTTTGAAGAATGTGTCAATAAATGCATATATTTGAATTGTGAATTTGTTGAAATGACATACAAGAGGGAAGGAAGAATGCATTGAATGCCACTTGGCTCAAGGAAAAATGAATTTTTAAGAGAATTAAATGCCTTGTTGGAAGGACAAAGTCCACTTGGATTTTGAATTCAAACTTGGGGAATATTCCTTAAAAGATGCCTTGTTCAGGAAAATAGAGATTTAATAAATCAAATAAGTCTATTTTCATGTGCAAGTGGTAAAAGCTAGAGGATGGGACATGAGATGAGATTAAATTGATCAAAGTTAATTAATTTAATGAAGGGGTTAAATGGTGTGACCTATTTGACTTAAATTTGTGGATTTATTTAAATCAAATATGAGAAGAATGTGATAAGGGATTAATTAAATTAAGATTTTAATTTATTTAGTTAAAAGAGATGATGTTAGATTAAAATAAATAAGGTTTTAATTTATTTAATTTAATAGATAGACTTAAAAGATTTAATAAAATAAAATTAATTATTTAATTAAATAGGATAATTAGATCAAAATGGTTAATTTAATTATCGAGAAAAGTGACTTAATTCGATAATTGATTTATTTAATTAAGAGAGGAATATTGATGAATTTAATGAAATAAAGGTATTCGATTAAATGGTTAGACCGAAGGATGATTCAGGATGAAATGATGTTAGTGGTGAGGATTAGATGTCCAATATCAATCAGTCCATTTTACATGTCTACATTTTCCCCCTCTTTGAAGCAATGCACTCATTGTGTTGGTTCAAAGAATAAACGGTCTTGATCAAAGCCAAAAAAAATTCATTTTCAAAATCCTTCCCCAATATTGCCTAGCAAGAGAAAACATGCAAATATATTGTCCCCTCAAGAGATTGGATGAAAATTTTGATTTTTGGGTGATCTCGTGAAAAAAGAGGACAAGGTGGCCGACAGGTCCAAAAAGGCTCCAGGAGGCCAAAAACCTATCTAAACACAATAAAATGATGCAAAACAAGCCTTGACTAGACAAAAATAGGTTCAAGGGTCAAAAACCCTAGCAAGATAGCCAATTAGGGTGACAAAACCTAAGTTTCAAGCTTAAAAAGGCTCCAAGGGGTCACTTTCAATTCATTTTCACACACAACCTCTATCAACTTTGAGATTTGAGCTCTGACCTCCTGATGATATTGCACAATGATAGCTCCCGATGCACATTTTTGATCAATTCTGGAAATACCAGTGACCTCCCGGCATTGGGGCACCAGTAAATGATCCTCACTTGAGTTTTATTTCTCATTTTTTGTGCTTATTTATTGCTTTTAAACTTAGCTCTTCTATAGCAGTGCTATATAGCACCACTCAAAAATCAAACTGTGTCGCTTGGTGTTAGATTGTGCCATGACAGTGGAGTTTGGAGTTTGGAAATAAACTCCAAACTCTGACACTAATGTCATGGCACATAGGGTCATTTCCAAAGTGTGACGCGGCAGTGCTTTATCAAACAAGAATCTTCTCAAACTGCATCACTCGGCAGAAAAGTGCACGGCAGCGGTGCACTTTTGGCATTTTGTGCTCTAGCATCACAGTTTGAAAAAAATCAAGCTGTGACACCTTCATAGATAGCGACGCTGGAGTGATTTTTTGGACGCTAAGCATAAAATTTTCAAACATTTTAACATGGTGACCCTTCTTGATGTAGGACATGGCAAGGGAGCTCTATTCTCGATAGCACAAGTCACGAGAGATCCTTGGTTACTTGTGAGACCTCAGTGATAGAGAGTAGGATCAATTACGGGACATGGGGCTATCACATCAGATACGCAATGCATGTGCATACTAACCTTGGGATGATGTTAGTGCTTATTGAGATATGGCATAACAAGACCTCATATTTCCACCTTCCTACTGGCAAGGCCACCGTCACCTTGGAGGACATGTGGCACATCTTGAGATAATCAATTCATGGTCAGTGCATTATTTTTTATATGGATGTCGAGCGGGATGCTTGTTACACAATCCTTGCTACAAAGGACATTACCTTTGTGAGGGTCAGATTAAGCTTGAGCATCATAGGTCAATGGCCTCTCCCTTCAGCTTGGTTGTTGTAGCTATCATTTGAGGTCTTGTTGCCCAAGATCGATGAGGCCGGTAGTTTAGTCCTGGTTGGGGACTCTATTGGGAACACATGGTGATGTGTGACAGGCCAGTTCATTTTTCTTGGGGGTGTGTTCTTCTTGCTTCACTTTATAGATACTTACATGAGTACATCTACCTCGATGGCAGAGCACTCGGGGCATGTGTTACACTTTTCCACATATGGGCGTGAGAACACATCGTTGTTCTTCGACCATGACTCATTGTAGTACCAATGGGGCATGACAATCCCCTCATGTGGCACTATAGAGGTGGTGTGTCCTTCACACACATGGACAAGCATGGGACTCCCTACTAGAGGAGAGTCCTAGATGAGATGCAGGCTTTTACATGGCACCCATACCATGGTCAATGATAGGGACAGGGTTGGATTGAGACAATCATTGCCTCAATGCTCCAGGTCTCACCTTGATGAATCCCCTTGGTGTCTCTCTCCACCACTCAATCTATAGGTCCTTTACTAACTAGGTGCCTTGGTTCTTCTTGCCAACCCTACTATCATTTCTAGTTTGCAACTACCAAGCCAAATCTTGGTTCTATGACTCCATTCTTCCTTAGCCTTCTATGCTTCCAAAAGACTAATCCTCCCTCAATACATAAATGGTTCTTGTAGGGGTGAGGGAATGTTTTCCAAAGCTCCAAAACAGTCTCCTAGGGTTCCTAAAACTTCACTTAGACTCCATCTTGCCAACGCTTGCATGAAGCCTATTCCATGGGTTTAGAAGGCTAGTAGCCCTTGAGCCAATTAGGCCTCCAACTTTAAGAAAACTGATGATTACTCACAAATTTCTAAATAACCACCCAAACTCTCTTCAAGACTATTGATTCACTTGATCATCACCTTAAGATTCTAACAGTCTCAAGCCCTATATGTTCGTACAGTGCCTAGTTTTGAAAATGAACAACAAACTAGGGTTTCAAAGCTTTTAAAAGCTGTCTTAAGACATTTAGAAAAATCCCCTAGCAAATGGATTGAAAAAACCTCTCCCTGATCACCATGTATAGTCAGGACCCTTTCCTAAATTCTCAAGAAATAATTTCTCAAAAAGCTTCTTTCCCCAGCAAATAATCACTGCTATCTTGTAGCCTTTCCTAGTCGGGCTTTCACTGTCTCGCCTAGGGTAAGGCTTTTCTCTTAGCTCCTGCAACCAAATAAAATCTAACACCTACCATATTTACAAGCATGGAGGTAGGGAACATTTCCCAAAAGGCCATACAAATTATATGGTGGGAAGGTGCTCTAAGCCTCCATCTATTCAACACCACTTGATTCAGGCCAGAAAACACAGGATACCAAAGTATTTACAAATGCAAGTTGAAAACAAACTACAAAAAAAGAGAGAAAGGATTCCCAAGATTGTATAAGTCTAACACTACATACTACATAGTAAATAATAGAATCATGCCATTAAAGATCAATTTCAACACAAAAAATGTAGAAAAACTATCTTTTCAACACTGTTTTCTTCAATTTCTGAAAACACAATCCGTACAAAAACTTCTAACCTTGCACAAAGGTTGAGGCCACCTTTAAATATTCCTCCCAAATAGTTAAGATTCTTGGATCGAGGCTTAGATGACCTAAAAATGCATTTTTGTAAAACCCAATGTGTTTTCAAGTACTTAGGCAATTTTTACAACTTAGCCAAAATGAAGAGTTAAAACTACTTAACTCTTGTTAACCTCCTTCCAACTAACCAAAAGCATCCCTTAGATCACCACTAATGGTCTACATGACCTTATGAGGAAACATAAATAACATCATCTAGATCAACCAAATGCCAAAAAGGCACAACAAAACAAAAACTCACTTCCAAAAGCTCTTGATGACCTAGGTGCTCCTGCACCATTCTCCCCCTCTCAGCCCAAAAAACTGAGAGGAAGGAGTGACCAATGTAAGGTAAATTCCAAGTTTCTTGAACTATTCTTCCTATATCCAGGTGGCTTCTGACTTTGGCATGTTCTTCCACTTGATAAGGTGCTCCATGTACACCTTATGTCTTGTAGCTTTCTGCACTCTTGACTGCAAGATCTTCTCTGCCTGAAGCTTGTCTTGTGGAGGAAGGGTCACATTACTAATGTCCTTGAAGATTTCCTTGATTTTCTGACCCTCATCATTGATTGATCCCTTGTACTTGATTAAATCAACAACATTGAAAACTGGAGAGATGCCCAAATCTGATGGTAATTCCACCTTATATGCATTCTTTCCATATTTGGCCAATACCTTGCATGGACCCACTCTTTTCATCTGTAACTTGGTTGCCATGCCCTTCTACAATCTAGATTTTTTGAGATGGACCATAACATACTCCCCAACTACAAATTGTACATCCTTCCTTGACAAATCAACATTCTCCTTCAAATTTTGGGTTTCTGCTGTAACTATCTTCTTGACCTGCTCATGTATCTCTTTCATGGTCATAGTGAAGTCCTCTGCATGTCCACTCCTGTTCTCCATTGATCCAAGGTCTCTAAGTTCACAAATGCCTCTTGGGTGCATCCCGTACACAACCTCAAAAGGACTTTTTCGTGTAATTCTATTAACACTGTCATTATAGGCATATTCAGGTTGCAGATCACCATATCCCATGTTAGTCCATATTCCTTGGTTAAGCACCACAAAAGATTACCCAACACTCTATTAACCACCTTTGTTTGACCATCGGTCTGAGGATGGTAAGCTGATCCAAAAGATAGGTTTGTACCCAATCTACTCCATAGAGTCTTCCAAAAGTGACTCATGAACTTCACATCTCTGTTAGAAACAATGCTTAGAGGAAAGCCATGGATCCTAACAACTTCCTTGAAGAATAGATGAGCTATGTAGCTAGCATCATGAGTAGTTTTGTAAGGAATGAAGTGACTTATCTTGCTAAATCTGTCCACTACCACATAAACACTATCAAAACCAGTCTTGGTCTTGGGAAGACCTACCACAAAATCCATGCTCACACACTCCCATGGTCTATTAGGAATGGGCAGGGGTTGATACAAACCAACATTGCTAGCTCCTCCCTTAGCTTTCATGCATATAACACACTGTTTCACATATTTTCTGACATCTCTTGCTAACTTAGGCCAGTAATAGAACCTTTGAACTAGCTCTAAAGTTTTATTAATACCAAAATGCCCACTAAGACTGCCATTATGCTTTTCTTGAATCAAATTTTCCCTCATTGATTCTCTTGGAACACATAACTAACTACCCTTAAATAACAATTCATTTTGTAGTGTATACTCAGGATATTGACTATGAAAATGATTCTCAAAATTAGAGCATACCTTGTAAGCTTCTGAGAAGTCTTCATCCTCACCATAGAGGTCTTTGAAACTCTCTAATCCAATGCTCTTCAGCTGTATTTCCTGCACTGTCATCATTCTCCTGCTTAATGCATCTGCAACCTTATTCATTTATCCCTTTTTGTGATTGATAGTGAATGTGAAAGCTTGGATGTATTCCATCCATTTCAAATGTCTATTACTTAGCTTCTCTTGGGTGTTGATGTAACTGAGTGCTTGGTTATCAGTGAAGACCACAAACTCTTTGGGTAACAAATAATGCCTCCACTTCCTAAGGGACTGCACTAAAGCATATAATTCTACATCATAGGTGGAGTATTTTTTCTTGGCTTCATTGAGCTTTTCACTAAATAAGGATACAAGCCTACCTTCTTGACTAAGTACTCCTCCTACTGCTACTCCACTTGCATCACACTCAACTATGAATAACTTGTCAAAACTAGGCAATAACAAAATTGGTTGAGTTGCCACTTCTTGTTTCAGTTTTTCAAACCCTTTATCAGCCTCTTGAGTCCACTTAAACTTTTTTTTTAGACCACCTTTAATAGTATCTAGGACTGGTGCACATATGCCACTGAAATACCTGATGAATTTTCTATAGAATTGAGCTAAACCATGAAAACTCCTTACTTTTGTTGTTGTGGTTGGTGTAGGCCAATTTAGGATGGCTTCCACCTTGCTTGGATCCATCTTCAATGTTCCTTGGGATAATATAAAGCCTAGATACACAAGTTCTTGCTTGAAGAACTAACACTTCTCCAGGTTAATTTCCAACTGCCCTTCTTGCAACTTTTTAAGAACCATCTCCACATGCTTGAGGTGTTCTTTTGTTGTCTTACTGAAAATTAGTACATCATCAAGATAGACTACTACAAAGATCCCTGTGAAATCCTTAACCACCTCATTCATTAGTCTCATGATTGTGCTAGGGGAATTTGAGAGGCCAAATGGCATCACTTTCCACTCATATAAGCCATCATTTGTCTTAAAAGCTATCTTCCACTCATCTCCTTCCTTAATTCTAATCTGATGGTAGCCACTCTTGAGGTCCAACTTAGTGAAATACTGTGCTCCTCCAAGGCAATCCATTAAATCTTCAATTCTAGGTATTGGGAACCTATACCTAATGGTGATCCTATTAATTGCTCTAGAATCAGTACAAAGTCTCCACTTACCTCCTTTCTTTGTTGCTAAGACAACCGGGACTGCACATGGGCTGATGCTCTTTTGAATCAAACCTTGATTCAACAATTCTTCCACTTGCCTAGCCACCTCTAGGTTCTGCTCAGGAGTGAGCTTGTATGCTACTTTGTTAGGCAATGAGGCTCTAGGTATGAATTCAATTTGATGAGTTATTGCTCTCTTTGGTGGTAGATTTGTAGGTGTACCATCACTAACTATACTCTTGTATTTATCAAGCAACCTTTGGACTGCTTCTGGTAAGATTGTCCTTTCAGCCTTTTCTTCCTCTTTGGACTGCATCATGATCACATATCCTTCATTCCCTTGGTGTAGGTCCTTAAGGAACTCCTTTCCACTACTAAACATAATGTTAGGTACCTTTGACTTTCCCTCATCTTCCTCTATCAATGACTGCAGCTTGAAGGTTCTTCCATCCTTCTTGAATGAGATGGTGCTCTCTTTCCCATCATAGATTGCACTTCTGTCATATTTCCATGGTTTGCCCAGTAGTTGATGGAATTCATCCATGGGTAATACACCACAAACCAACTTTTCTTTATAGCCTCCAATTGAAAATTCCACTGTTACTTTCTCATTCACCAAAACACTCTGCCCTTTATTCAGCCATGTGACCTTGTAGGGGTTATTATGGGGTACCTTCTCCAATTTTAGATTTTTTACTACCTCCTCTAAGATTATATTGTTTGTTGATCCAGAATCTACAATGACTTTGCACACTTTTCCAAGTATCTTGCACCTTACTTTGAAAAGAGCTCTTCTTTGCTTAGGTTCCTCTTTGACTGGTTGTCTAATAAAAACTTTGTTAAACATTAGATTCTTTCCTACCTCAAACTCTATATAACTGATCTCAAATGCCTTACGACTCATGATGTCCTCTTGTGCATAGGCCACTCTCTTTTCATTGCTAGAAGAAGATGCTTTCTCCGGGCACCTATAAGTAGGGTGACCTAGTTGACTGCAGTGATAACACTTCATGTTTGCAAAGTAAGAACTATTCCTGCCTACTCCTCTTCCTCTGTTTGAACCTCCTTGAGGTCCACTTCCTTTGTTAAATCCTCCTCTTGAATATGTTTCACCTCTATGCTCAGTGAGCTTAGATTCTCCTTGGTTCCTTTGATCATTACCTCTACCTTGGTAACCACCATGCTTCCCTCTTTGATCTCTGCCTTTGCCTCTGCCCTTAGAGGACTGATCTTGCTTCCTCTTATACCTTTCCTCAATCTTAATAGCCAACTGATGACATTGGTGGACTATCTTGGGACTTAATAAATCCATCTCTTCCTGAATGTTCCACTTCAATCCATTAAGGTACCTAGCCACTTTTAGGCTCTCATCCTCTGTTACATTAGATCTCAAGCAAAGCTTCTGAAACTCTTTAGTATAGGTGTTGACATCTTGGTCTTTCTGCCTTAGACTTTGCCTCTTCTTGTGCAACTAAATCTCATAGTCATCTAGCATGTAGGCTTCCTTCACGTTAGTAACCATTCCTTTCCAAGTTGAAATGGGCTATTTGCCTTCTTTTTCCCTCTCAGTCTGAACAAACTTCCACCATGCCAAAGCTGATCCTCTCAACCTTGATTTAGCAACCTTCACCTTTTGTGCTTCAGTGACTCCATCACACTCAAAGTGATTCTCCATGCCTTCTATCCAATCCATGACCAAATTAGGATCCATCTTTCCACTGAACAGTGGTATGCCCTCAAGTCCTTTTCCACTCAGGGCTTTCAATGCCTTCAAGAAAGGCTCCTCCTCCAAAATAGGCTCAGGTGCAGGGACCTTGTCCTCCTCTACAACCTCTTCTTCCTTTGGTACCTTCCCCCCCAACGTTGCATCATTCAATGCTTTTTCAAGTTTCTCTATTCTTTATTTTAACAACCTGTTATCCTCCTCTTGTCCTTCAACCATCTTGGCTAATTGTGCATTTGTCACCATTGTGGGAGTCTCACTTGACTCAACTTCTGACATATAAGCTGCTTCCCCAAATCTTTTGCTTGCTCTGATACCAATCTGATAGGGACATGGTTGGATTGAGACAATCACTGCCTCAATGCTCCGGGTCTCACCTTGATGAATCCCCTTGGTGTCTCTCTCCACCACTCAACCTATAGGTCCTTTACTATCTAGGCCCCCTGGTTCTTCTTGCCAACCCTGCTATCATTTCTAGTTTGCAACTACCAAGCCAAATCTTGTTTCTATGACTCCATTCTTCCTTAGCCTTCTATGCTTCCAAAAGACTAATCCTCCCTCAATACATAAATGGTTCTCACAGGGGTGAGGGAATGTTTTCCAAAGCTCAAAATTAGTCTCCTAGGGTTCCTGAAACTTCACTTAGACTCCATCTTGCCAATGCTTGCATGAAGCCTATTCCATGGGTTTAGAAGGCTAGTAACTCTTGAGCCAATTAGGCCTCCAACTTCAAGAAAACTGATGATTACTCACAAATTTCTAAATAACCACCCAAACTATCTTCAAGACTATTGATTCACTTGATCATCACCTTAAGATTTCAATAGTCTCAAGCCTTATCTATCCGTATAGTGCCTAGTCTTGAAAATGAACAACAAACTAGGGTTTCAAAGCTTTTAAAAGCTGTCTTAAGAATTTCAGAAAACTCCCCTAGCAAATGGATTGAAAAAGCCTCTCCTTGATCACCATGCATAGTCAAGACCCTTTCCTAAATTCTCAAGAAAGAATTTCTCAAAAAGCTTCTTTCCCCATAAAATAATCCCTGCTGTCTTGTAGCCTTTCCTAGCTGGGCTTTCAATGTCTCGCCTAGGGTAAGGCTTTTCTCTTAGCTCCTACAACCATAGACAATCTAACACCTACCATATTTACAAGCATGGAGGTAGGGTACATTTCCCAAAAGGCTGTACAATTTGTATAGTGGGAAGGTGCTCTAAGCCTCCATCTATTCAACACCGCCTAATTCAGGCCAGAAAATATAGGATACCAAAGTATTTACAAAAAATGCAAGTTGAAAAAAAACTACAAAATAAAAAAGAAAGGCTTCCCAAGATTGTATAAGTCTAACACTACATACTACACATAGTAAATAACAGAATCACACCATTAAAGATCAGTTTCAACACAAAAAATGTAGAAAAACTATCTTTTCAACACTGTTTTCTTTAATTTCTGAAAACAAAATCCATACAAAAACTTATAACATTGCACAAATGTTGAGGCAACCTTTAAATATGCCTCCCAAATAGTAAGCTTCTTGGTTCGAGGCTTAGATGACCTAAAAATGCATTTTTGTAAAACCCAATGTGTTTTCAAGCACTTAGGCAATTTTTACAACTTAGCCAAAATGAAGAGTTAAAACTACTTAAATCTTGTTAACCTCCTTCCAACTAACCAAAAGCATCCCTTAGATCACCACTAATGGTCTACATGACCTTATGAGGAAACATAAATAACATCATCTAGATCAACCAAATGCCAAAAAGGCACAACAAGACAAAAACTCACTTCCAAAAGCTCCTGATGACCTAGGTGATCCTACACTAGTCGACCTAGATGGGCTAACGATGCAGAGCAGATTTTATTTGTGCATCAGGACCAGTTTATGCAAGGGTAGGAGCATACCATGGTCAAGACATATCTAACCGAGCGCCTTTAGTGCCAGTTCAGTGAGCCACAAGACAAGCTAGATGATTATTATGTGGCCGCATTTTCCCATACTATGTCATAGGCTTCATGGGGTTGATACATTCCTACTTCTAAGGCCATTGATAGGTTTAGACAATTGGTGGCCTAGCCATGGGTTTACAATTAGGGGCTTGTGGATCCAGGTGTCACACAGGTGTACATAGACTGGTTTTGACCTCCTCTATGCTTGACAGTTTTCGGAGCTGTCCCCACTCAGCAGAGGATGAGGGGCAAAGGGGGAGGACAAGGATGGAGAAATGGTGTATGACAAGACCAGTCGATTAGGGTTCCACCTCATCCAGGTCAAGCTAATGTTCAGATGCAGGACCAGTAATAGGTTCCAGCCAGGCAGCAAGAGGAGGTAGGTGCACTGCCCCGAGCTAAGGGTGAGGATCAACCTCACATGCAGCCCACATTAGCACAATCAACAGGGTAGGTGGATCCCAGAGATGCATTGGTTGCATAGCTATAGGGTCAAGTTCAAACCTTGACAGGGGAGAGGGATCAGGCCAGGGCTAAGAGAGGCCAGGCCAGTGCTGAGAGAGATCAGGCCATTTTGCAGAGGCTGGCCGCAGAGCTATAGGCGGCCATAGAGATGGGCCAGTGATAGCAGTTAGAGAGCATGGTAGCCTCCTCCTCTTAGAGCAAAGTGTCCATTTTGTCTTACAAGGAGGCCATCCAGGAGATAGATTATTACCACATGCACTATCATCAAACTATGCCTAGAGCAGAGTGGGCCCCAGACTACTTGCAGCGGACCAGCCACAGACTAGCAGAGGGTCATATTGACAAGGGCGAGGGTAGCAGATAGGATGGGTGGACCTTATTTTGATCGAGATGATACCTTTCATGCCTTATGGGCTCTTTTTTGATAGCCTGATGGGCCTTTTTATACTTATTGACACATATGTATAGTGATCCAATTATTTTGTACCATGATAGTTACCCGATGATGATATATATGATATGATGATTTGGATATGATGTCATGTGTATCATTTCTTTATGCATTTATGGATGATTGTATTTCTATATGCTATGCAATCATGTTATGATGTGATGATGTGGATGCATTTCTTTTCGATGATGTATGCATTATGACTAGATCTTATATTATGCTATTTTATTCATGATATGCAGATGGATTTATATGATATGTAATATGAATGGATGATGATTATTTATATTATGATCTATGTATGTTGATGCAAATGATATGATATGTGATATGAAGTTTAATATGCAAAATGATATGGAGATAATCTATGGTGTATATGAAAAATGATATGTGAATCATCTTTATATAAAATGATTATGCATGGATGTACACTTTGCATTTAATGGATTTTTTATGTTCCTATTTATGCTTATAATGATGTGGAATGATTTATGCAATGAAATGTAAAAATTGGTTGTGATGCTATTTATGAGATGTTCTATATATTGATATGGATGATGCAGTGTAAATGCAATGGTCGTGTTTTATATGATATGTATTGATGATGCAAATGAGATGGTTTTAAGATGCTTAGAATAACAAATATACTATCCTAAACATGTAATGCATGTGATGCATTTACTATGATGTGATGTAATATATGAAATGATATGTTAATGCAAAGTGGTATGGTGATGTTTTATGCAAAATGAATGTAATGTGGGAGATAACTTTATGATGTTTATGTGATGTGAATATGTAATGCATTATCTATAATGCTCTTGTACCTATTATGTATGATGATGTAGTAGGTGGTCATGTGAAATTTGTATGGAATGTTTATGCAATGATTATTATGCAGTGATTTATGTGATGAATGCAATGTGATGGAAAAAGTGGATGCAATGTAATAAGAAAGGGATGTGCTTATTTATGGATAATGCTTATAATAACATGTTTATATGATGATGGAAATGCAATGCATATGTTTCCTATATGATAGGTTTATGCAATATGCTAATGATTTGTGGATGTAGGATCGATGACAATGCTAATGATGATGATGATCAATTGTCATAATGCCTTGTTAGTGTGATGAGCAAGAAGGGATGAAAGAGAAGAAGTCATTTCAACAAGACACAAGATGATGAATATGCAAATGATGATGACTACTTGCTGACGAATTGGGATTTTCAAAGGGCCAATTTTCTTATGTTTGATAACACACATGGTACGATGCATTAAGGTATAGAGAACCAAGATGGTGTGGCACCTAATGTGATGGACTTTGACTTGACAAACAAATAGGAGTATTCTTGTTCACACTTGACATATGCAAACCTTGATAGGTTGCATTTTAGAAGTTTTAAGCATCTCGAACCAAAACACATAAAGGTATAACCTATTAATACAATAGTCAACAAGCTACCCAAAACCTCCTCCATACATACCTAACAAAGCAAGTATTCACCAAGTTATATTACAAGAACGTCCAACAAGCACAATAGACAAAAGATAATGATCCTTGCCCCATTCCTATTTCTCTAAATCCTCTGTTTGGATATCATCGAGAGGTCCTTGGAATGAGTGCAATACGATAAGTCAAAAGAGAAAGACAAAGTGAACAAACGAGTTGATTTTCTTCAATACCACTAACCAAAAGGGGATGTGTTTTTCAAGGATAAGAACCGAAACTATTGCCAAAAGATAATGCCCATTGTAGGAAGGATGCATCCTACAACATGTTAGTGGATGGCGGCATGCCATTTCGTTTATCCAAAGTGTTCTTTCAAATGATTGATATCAGATGAATTGGATGATGAGTTATTGACACCAAGAGTTGACCAACTTGCTTACGTACTGACTTAGACCTAAGACTTGACGTTTTGAGTTTTCACTTTTCACCTGCTAGACTTGTTTCTAATTATTTCACCAAAGGTTGAGGATGACGATTGTTTATTATGAGTGATGTTATTGCGGATGCAAGCGAGATGAGACAGATGGATTTTTTCCAATATTTGGATGTTTTGCAATGTTTTGAGGCTATTTTTGGTATTTTTTGAGATTTTGCAAATGTTTTGATTTTCTAATTTTTTGAATTTTTTGGGGTTTTCTGAGATTTTTACAAAGATATTAACCTAAGGACCTATCCTAGGGGCCTTGGGGGTTGATCAAAATATTAGCCTTGCCTACGTTATACACAGAGAGACCATGTAGTTCGACTAACAACTTGACCGATTTATAGATGAAGATATACATGATGAAATGCCACTTCATTATGATGGACTCCTAAAGGACTGACCTAAGTGTCTTAGAGGATTATCAAAAATCAACCTTGCCTACATTCAAGGCTCAGAGACTAGTAGTTCGACAGGACGACTCTGCTTTTGACTTTTTGACTGACTTTTTGACCTACTTTGGGATTTTGATATGTTTTGAATGTTTTTGGATTTTCTGATGTTTTGATGTTTTTGGATATTTTGATGTTTTGATGTTTTTGGATTTTTTGATGTTTAGGACCTCAAGAATATACATGAATCCAATTTGATGAGAACATGCCCCTAGCATGATCTAATAGACTACTCTAATAAAGGTAGGACAAACTGACATTGGGAATGCAGTACTAGGAAGGATCATGATATGAACACAGGACCAATCTATGATGCGGATGTGGGTGGATGAGTGATGGATGGAGATCTGAATGTGATGGATGATGGCCATGCAATGGATGGATGATGTGGAACAAGCCATAAATTTCCTGGTGGATGGAAAGTGCTTATTTACACAAGGCACCTATTTGCCAAGTTTTCACCAAGGTACTTGTCCAAAGTGCCACCAAAATGGTTTTCACTAGAGGATGATTTTTTGATTTACTATTTTTTTATCCTTTTTTCTGATTTTTTTAGATTTTTTTATTTTTTGATTTTTTTTGTTGTCACCAAGATTCCTATTTGCTAGGTTTTTGCCAAAGTAACCATTTTTTCAAGACATTTTCCAATTTTTTGATTTTTTGGTTCTATTCCTTGAAAGATTAGACAAAAAATTTTGAAATCAGAGCTATCCATGGGCTCTTGCAGAGGTTCCCCTTCGGGTGTTGATAACTGATATGCCCCTGACTTATAACTTGCTATGATAATGAATGGTCCCAACCAATTGGGTTCAAATTTTCCTATGCTACTTGGGTTTGGAACATTCTTTTGATTCTCCTTTAGTACTAGTTCTCTGATTTGGAACATTCTGCTTCTAATTTTCTTGTTATAGCTCCTCTTGAGTCTATTCTAATAGACTTGCAAATGATTTAAAGCAGTTATATGCCACTCATCTAGTAGCTCCAACTCATTCAATCTTGATACTCGGTACTCTTCATCTGTGATGAGGTTTTGCAGTGATATTCTCAGTGACAGGAGCTAGATCTTAATGGGGAGTAATGCTTCTAATCCATAGACCAGGGAGAAAGGGGTGGTATCGGTGGGTGTGCGGATGCTGGTTTGATAGGCCCAAAGGGTAGGATTGAGCTGCAAATTCTAGTCACAACCTGCGTCATTGACTATTTTCTTGAGGATTTTCAAAATGGTTTTGTTTGTGGCTTTTGCTTGACCATTGCCTTGGGGATAGTATGGGTTCGAGAAGCAATGTTGGATTTTAAATTTTTCACATAAGTCACAGACATCCTGATTCTTAAATGGTGTCCCATTATCTGAGATAATGGCTTGTGGGACACCATAGCAACAAATAAGATAGTTCATGATGAACTTTAATATCTGCTTCCTGGTTATATTAGTCATGGGTATGGCTTCTACCCATTAAGTAAAGTACTCTATGGTGGTTATGATGAACATGTGGCCATTAGATGAAATGGGCGTGATTTTTCCAATGAGATTGAGTCCCCATTGTGAAAAGGGCCATGGTGTGATGATGGGATGAAGTCCTTGAGTTGGAGCATGGATGAGGTCCCCATGTTGCTAACATTGTAGACACCTTCTAACATAGCCATTTGCCTCTATTTCCATTGTAGGCCAATAATACCCCATTCTCAGTAGTTTCTTGGCTATGGTCATTCCACTCGAGTGTGAACCATAGATATCGTTATGTACTTCAGTTTGAGTGGTCAATGCCTCCTTAGCATTTAAGCAACGCAGTAAGGTTCCTTCTATACTCCTATGATACAAGGTGTAGACACATAAAATGTATCGATTCACATTATGCATCTGATCCTGACTACTAACATCGTTTCATCCTGAATCATCCCTCGGTCTAACCATTTAATCAAAACCTCCTATCTAATTAAATTCATCAATATTCTGCTTTTAATTAAATAAACCAGTTATTTAATTAAGTCACCTCTTCTCGATAATTAAATTAATCATCTTGATCTAATTATTCCTATTTAATTAAATAATCAATTTTATTTAATTAGATCTCTTAAGTCTATCTATTAAATTAAATAAATTAAAACCTTATTTAGTTTAATCTAACATCATCTCTTTTAATTAAATAAATCAAAATCTTTATTTAATTAGTCCTTTATCACATTCTTCTCATTAGTTGATTTAAATAAATCCATAAATTTGAGTCAAATAGGTCACATCAACTAATCTCCTTCATTAAATTAACTAACCTTGATTAATTTAATCTCTTATCATGTCCCATCCTCTAGCATTTACCACTTGCACATGAAAATAGATTTAATTGATTTATTAAATCTCTATTTTCCTCAATGAGGCATCTTTTTGGAATCTTCTCCAAGTTTGAATTCAAAAATCCAAGTTGACATGTACATCCAACAAGGCATTAACTCTATCTTACATGTCCTTTTCCCTAAGCCAAGTGGCATTCAATGCTTTCTTTCTTCCCCCTTGCAAGTCATTTCAACAAAATTCAAAATTCAAAAAAAGGCATTTATTGGCACAATCCTAAAAAGTTGCACATCCTCCATCCACTCATAGGTTGACAAATGGTATCTTTCTATTGGATGAATGATAGTCCCACATTGCTCAATTTTGGGCATTCATCCTTCAATCTCATCTATAAATAAGAGGATCCTCTCCTCATTTGAACATCCACAATTTATGCAAAGTTACCATGCTCAAATATCTATCAAATTCCATCCATCATTATTGAATCTTAGCTAGCTTATGTAGGTTTTTAGCTTGGAGCACTCATCCTTCATCAACAAAGTGGATCATTCATCAACACTCATCAACATACATCAATCTTGCATCATAGGAGTTGGGAAAGGGACAATTTTCACATCAAATTGGCACCAATTCCCCCATGGGATCATAAGTTTTTTAGCTTAATTAGGATTCAATCTCTTTCATTGTTTTTTCCTAATTTGAGTTATGTTAATGGATTTCATGGGGAATCCTTGTTCTTAATGCATTGTAACATCTAATGTGTTTGTTCTTATTGTTTTGTAGGTATTAAGATTGGGCTTCACACATTTGGCACTAGAAGGAGGGAATGATCTCATTTTTTATCACGTTTTCCTAAATTTTCTATGTTTTTGTTTGTTCATAGAAAAATTCCAACCCTGGAAGCTCAGCATCACCACATAGCACCGCTAACTCTCTAGTGTCACCATACAACACAATTGGAAATTCAAATTGCAACACTGAAGTCTTCCCACCCAAGTTTTTGAATTTTAAACCGCGTCGCTTGACCAATCTGACCCATAGGATTTTTAAAAAATCAAATAGCGACACTAGGAAAAAGTGTGACAAGGTTTATTTCACTGGTCTAGACATAGAGCACCACTGACTGGTAAGTGGCGCTATACAGCACCATTGAGAAATCAAACTGCGATGTAGTCACAGGTTGCATCACTGATAGGGAGTAAAAAGTTGGAATTCCATTTTAGCACTTGCATTTTGTCATATGACCAATTTATCTTCTATTTTCTTCATTTTGACCTCTGTATTTTGTAGAATCTGACTGGTTTTCTCTCTTGCAGGTTGGATCAATTGAAAACAAAAGAAGGAGAATGATGGTGATGGTATTTTACAAAATCAAAGTGTTTTTAAACACTTTAGTGTTTGCTCAACACTCTTAGGAAACTGTTATTCATTTTTTATTAGGACACTAAATTCATTTGGTTTTTAAAAAGAATATTTTTCAATTTTTTGCAAAGGCTTAAAATGAACATTAGGACTACAACTTACTAGATTTTTTTTTTTTGGTTAACAATTCAACAAAACAACTCTCATTTGTCCTTTGCTGTTTTAAAAAGAATTCATAATTACTTTGTGGATTTAAAATGAACATGTGCAACTTTGTATTTTTGAGGGCTTACTCAAACTAACTTCATTGAAAAAGGACATATACACTTTTTTCACACTTTATAGCAATCTTGAAAATAAAAAGGCCTTTTTTGTGATTTTAGGTTGAGATAAAGCAATCACCTCCACACTTCATTTTGGGTTTTAAAATAGAAAAAAACATTGTTCGAGTGTGAGTAGTGCATTATTTTGTACATTCTCTTTCTTTGTGTTTGTGGTAAAATAAAGTCACTAATCAAAGAAAGTGTTTGTGGTAAAATAAAGTCACTAATCAAAGAAAGTGTTTGTGGTAAAATAAAGTCACTAAGCAAAGAAAGTGTTTGTGGTAAAATAAATTCACTAAGCAAAGCTAAACAAAATGAACTCTCACATGTGTTGAAACCTCATGATTTTCAAAGAATTCAAATCCCAAAATGAAATTCCTTGATTCCTAATCCGGAAATGTATGATCAAATTGAACCACTTTTCGGTTATAAAGGTCTATAGAAGCATTGGATGTTCTTCAATACCGAGGTTTTAGGTTAAAAATTTGTCTTTTTTAGGTTCATCTTAGGATGAAAAGAAAATCAAAATCCTTTTTTCATCCATCCTTCAAACATCAAACCAAAAATCATCTCACCATCACCTTTTGACAAATATTGAAACTATCCTTCATGGTAGAATTTTTGGAAAAAATCAAAATCATCAAATCCTTGAGACAAAATCCTTGAAATCTTTATTAAATCATCTTTGGCTAGGTATGTGTAGATGCATCCTTTTTCATATGCTTAGTCAAAGTTATCAAACCATCTTCTTTAGGTAGGTATATGTAGATGCATCCTTCTTCATATGCTTGGTTAAATTATCATCTTGTTTGAGTAGGTATGGGTAGATGCATCCTTCTCCCTACACATATTAAAATTATCATCCTTTGAGAAAATCTACTCCTTAGATAATCCCCCAACATCTTAGGTTCTATTTGTTCAAATCAAAGCAAACCAAAATTAGTCAATCAAGGGCAATCCAAGAAAATCAAAATCAAAATCTGAAACATATCCAAAAGTCCCAAAAATCTAGCATCCCCCTCAAGATTTATTAAAATATTAGAACATCCACATCATCCATCTCTTTCATTGTCATATCATCTTTTGATCCTCGAGCTATCCTAAAATCTTCTCTTTTGTGCAAAAAGTAAAGATTAATCCAAAGCATTAGAGATTCATTTCCCATATTCTTGAAAATTGATCATTGTTTTATGGTTCAAAGGAGATCTCAATACAAGAAGAACATGGAAGCTGACAAAGAAACACCTACTTCAAGTGACCTAAGCCAAACGAACGTCGAAATAAATCCAATCGAACCATGCAATCCTTTGACTATCTCATCATCACAAAACCCACAAGAGGAAAACCAAGGGGAAGATCTTACCCTTGGGATGTCACATGAAGAAATAACTGAAATGCTCCAAAATCCAAAAAATCATAAAATCATCAACATCATGATGAGGCTTAACCCTTCACTATACATTCTTGAGCTAGCAAAACAAGGGGCCAAGTTACCTTTTGATTTCAATGTGAGTACTAAAATGGAGACATCTTTAGCTCCAATCTAATCTACCATCCCCATCTCAGCTACACCCCCATCACAAAGCATCACTCAAAAACATTCTATAAATCATGACATCTTTTGCTCCAACCCAACCCAATGTTAATAAGGGAAATGCATTTCTTAATGCTATTCAAACATACCATCTTGTTAATAATCAAGACTTGGAGGCAAATACCATTTTGGAACAAAACATACCCAAAAATCCATTACATAAGTATGTTCCTCTCACTTTCCATAATGATCCATCATCATCATAGTTCCACACTACACCTCAAGATTCTCTCCTCACAAATTCACAAGAAGAAGGTGACATGTTTGGACCTAGGGGCTTTTTTGACACCACACCCCTCATATTTCCAAAACTTCCACCATTTCCATCATCATCCACACCACTCCTTGGCTTGGGTCTCCCCCCTTTACCAAGTATCAATCAAACCAACATCCCAAATATCAATCAAACCATTATTCCAAACACTCAAAACTTGTCATCGATATTGCAATAGTAGATAACAACTACACAAGCAATCACAACATCATCAAACACCCCCCTAACATCTCAAAGCATGGTCTCTCAAGGGCCAATCATATCAACAACACTGATTATCACTCAAACCACCACATCAATAGCACCATCCACCACTCAAATCATCAACACAACATCACCACTCACCACCACCCCCATCACCACCAACTTCGAGTATATAGAGCCAATACAACATGGCATTGAAAGCAGCTTAGCAATCTAATTTTCAAAGGGGATTCCCATAAGTGCAAAAGAAAAAGGCCACACAACTAGCTGCTCAATAAGTCGTTCAAGCTGTGTAAGCTGCCCAAGTAGCCCAAGCCACATTACAAGCACAACATGCCACACAAGGTCAAGCTTTATTGCAACAACAACAACAATTCACTCAAGCCACACAAGCTACTCAAGTAGGTCAAGCCACATTACAAGCACAAAAGGCTACCCAAGCCCAAATTCTATTGCAACAACAAGCGGCACAATCCCAAGCTCAAGCATAGCAAGCACAAGCACAACTTCTTGCACAAAAACAAGTAGTGCAACTATAGGAATATTAGCAAGCAATAAAACAATATCAAGAGCAGCAAGAAGTAGCCCAACAACAAGCATTGTTGGAACAACAAGAAGCACACCAACATGCAATCCTAGCACAACAACAACAAGCACAATAGAAAGCAATCCTAGCACAACAACAACAAGATAAAAAAAAAGTGTTGTTTATACAGTAGCAGGTGGAAGCATACCTAGCTTGACAGAATATATAGATACCATCAAATAACACACCAACCAATACACCCATCCAACCCATAATTGAAACACCCTAGAACACCTTTATCCCACCCCCTGATCCACAAAATGATGTAGCAACATAAATCAGCTTTCTCTCGCAAAAAGTGCTCAATCTTCAATCAAGGCGAACCACAAAGACACCAAGCAACCTGTGTCTATATCAATTTGACAGGAGCCTTGTGATGAAACATTTCCCCAAGGGATTCGAGATCCCCACGTTTGACAAATATCATGGTATGGGGAACCCTAAAGATCACATCAGGGAATTCCAGGTTCATTGCATGGAAGTTGCATACGATGATACTTATCTAATGTGGCTATTTCCTAGGAGTTTGGCTAGCCATGCTATGGAATGGTTCTCTCGCTTACATATAGAAATCAGAACATTCCAAGAAATTATAGATGCATTCATTAAAAATTATGCATGCAACATTGCCATGGATGTTAGTCTAGAAGAACTCTCAGCTCTAAAACAAGGAAAGGGTGAATCATTCACTTCATTCCTACATTGATGGCGATCCAAGGCCAATCGGAGCAAATGGACCATGCTCGAGGAACAAGAAGGTTGCACCATCATATCCAACCTTGACGGCCTCTTGGCATTTCATCTCAAGGTTCAAGGGATCACCACATATGACCAGTTGATCTCCAAGGTGCTCAGCATCGAATGAGCCCTTATGACTCAACCAACAAGATCAACTTCATACCCCAAACAACAAAACAACCGCCCACCTACCAATTAAAATGATAAACCTCGCACGTGGGTAAGGAAAAAAAACATTACTAATGATGGTGTCATCAATGCCAAGGTGGTCATTAGTTCCCCATGCCAAAATACACCCGCACCACAAATCCAAGTCCAACACCAAAACAATCATCAAGCAATACAACAACCAAACAACAATCTGATAATTAACAATCTAAATAATCAAAGGGGACCACCTCAACGGAACAAGAGCTACCCCAAGTGAAAGTACACTGCTCTTAGGGAACCACTAGAAGTCATCATGAAGAAGTTGATAAAAAAAAGACTCATCAAAGTGCCCACCTATGAGAATTACCAAGAACTAGATGTGAAACCTTCATATAATGAGAATCAACTTTGTGACTTTCATAAAATCAATGGGCATACCACAAACAATTGTATGAGGCTAAAAAACATAATTCAATATCTCATCGATAAAAGAATTATAAACGTGGAACATCCTATAGGAAACCAAGTCCTTAAGATATACATGAATCTACTGCCTAACCATGGCAATAAAGGGAATAATAATAACACTGATAAAGGGAAAGGGACCCAAACAAATGTCAATCATGTGTTCAAAATAGTCATTGTCTCCCTAGATGATTACTACACAGTCATTACCATTAGAGGATCCCATGCCGATTGTGGAGTCACCACAAGAGGTGGAAAAGTTACCATCGCAAGATCATCCCAACCAAACAGAGTCCCTACATCTAGATATGTCCCTAATGGCTACAATTTCATAGATAAACTCAAGAGAATGCTAGTACAAATCTCAATCATGGAGTTACTAAAAATCTCATCTACCCATAGGAAAATCCTTGAAGAAGTGTTGGCTTCATCCACTATCCCCACAGATCTTGATGCAGAACAATTCCAAGCTATGGTCATAAATATCATTACACCAAATCTCCTCACATTCTCTGACCAAGATTTCCCTACTCAACCATCTCACAACCATGTGCTCCACTTAGAAGCAATAGTACACAAGAGAAAATTCAAAAGGGTCTTGGTGGATGGAGGTGTAGGCTTGAATATTTGTTCTCTCAACCTCATCAAACAAATGAAAATATAAAAGGATTCTATCAACAAAGGAAAGGGTATCACAATAAGAGCATATGATGATCAAGAAAGATTATCCCAAGGCACAATCAAACTCCCTATTCAAGTAGGGCTTGCTATTATGGAAGCCACTTGTCAGGTCTTTGACCTCGACTTTTCATATAACATCCTCCTAGGATGCCCATGGATTCATGTGATGAAAGCAGTAGCATCAACTTTCCATCAATGTGTGAAATTCACACATGAGGGACAAGAAGTCACCATCCATGGAGATCCTAAACCTTTCTCCTATTGCAAAATCCTTGAAGCAATGTAGTATAAAGTCCCCCAAGTACCAAAAAATGATGAGGGCCCATCTACACCATACATCAATCCTGTCACTCCCGCATCCACTTCTATGATAGAGACACCCACCATCCCCACTATCTTTGACATTAAGGTCATCATCCAAGATAACAGTTGTGGAAACTACATGATCCCTAAAAATTATTTTATGGTAGGAGAGTTACCACAATCTCCTAGATCACGGGACGTCCGCAAATAAATAAAGCCTCCACATCCCAAATGTCTCCTAAAGACTATCCCAACTTTACAAGTTGGGGAGATCTTGGCCAAGAATTCATTGAGGCAAATCCATCTCATATGATATATCAAGATGAAAGACCAGTAGCTGATTTACCAATGGACAACAGAAGCAAGGGTCTGCAAATGATACTCGCAATGGGCTATGATAGAAACCAAGACTTGCAAAAAATGACAATGGGCTTATAATACCTATCATTCTAGAGAAGTGAACAATAACAAATCTTGGCCTTGGATGCACCCCTCTGAGTATAACCATATGTGGTCGAAGTCCTCCAGTTAGAAGGGTTAATAATCCTCATCAGCTAACCGTAGCAGAACTACGCTTACTAGTATCTACAGGTAGAGTGATAGATAACTTTACATTTGACATAATCGATGTTTGTGTAGACATGTCAAAATTACATCATGCATTATCATTCAACCTTCATCATCCATTTAATTAAATAAATCAGGAAGCCATTTAAATCAAATCCTAAATCATTTTCCATCCTTTTCTGGATTTAAATAAATCAGAAATTTAAGTCTAAAATGTCATATCATCTAATCAACATTAATCAGCCTAATCACCATTAACTTAATCTAATCCTGACCTAATGATAATCCCATCCCACTTGCATTATCTAGACCTAGCCACTTGCACAATAAATCAATTTTATTGATTTATTAAAACAATCATTTTCCCTCAACATGACAAGTCAAACAGGGCATTTATTGCTGTTTTTCCTTGTCCCCCTCTCAACATTTATTGCAAATTTGAATTCAAAAGTTCCCCCTCTTGGGCACTCTTCCCAAATCTTGCACACACATCCATCAATCACATGGTGACAAGTGTCCTCAATTCTTTGGCTTGTTTTTGATCCCACATTGGTCCCTCTTCAACATTTGGCATTTTGAAAATCTTTAAATAGGTGCACCATCCTCAAGCAAATCCTTCACAATCTTCACAATCTTCACAAGCTTCACAATCTTCACAATCTCCACAATCCTCCACAATTTCATCCAAAAAAGCATATGCAAAGTTACTCTCCTTGAGAACTAATTTTGCTCATCATTTCCATCTTATCATCATCATCTAAGCTATCAATCAAGGATTGGGAAAGGGTCACTAGCACATGTGACACCAATCCAATATGGGATAGATTGATTTCATGTTTTTCTTTATAGGATTTTATGTATCTTGTTATTAGATAGCATTTTAAAACATGTTAGATATCTCATAAGGATGTTGAATGGTGCTTATTGCTTGGAAACTAATCATATTTGTATATGTTAGTTACTAACGATTTGCAGATTTCGATGTCCACAAAATGGCGCTAGAAGGAGGGCAATATGACAGTTTACCATTAAATTTTGTTTGCTAAGAAAGTTTCTAAAATCTAATCTGTTTAGTCTATGCTCTTCACATTGTGAATACGTTTCTACTAATTAGATTTTGAATATCTGCCAATTACTTAGTCTGTGTATCTTATCTATGCATCCAATCTCAGTTATCACAGAAAATAATCATTTGCGCCTTGATTAAGGATTAACGGTGTGAACTTTAAATTTTCAGGTTGAATGTTGTCGATAGAACAATGGCATCCCACTTGACAAACCTGTCAGCCATGGCCTGCATCTGATCATTGGATTCAAAGAGGCTCAAATATCTCTGCATTCACCTTAAAAGTTATTTTATATCTGCTACTTTCAATAAATGTCCTTGCTTCCATTTATACGGGTTGTGATTTGATCTTGTCGTTATATGTGTCCATTTAAAAGACAAATGACTGCCTCTCACTGGTAGTCTTTGGCAGGCCTGTCACTACCTTTGGGCATTTAGTTGTTGCCACCAGTGTAAAGGTGGTCGCCACCCAGATCTTCTACGTCGCTGCCGACCTCCAACTGCCCACTCCATTTACTTCTCATCGACGCTTACGAATCATATATGTCACTTCCCTTTCATGGATTTTTCACTACCGCTGGTAGGGGCCGGCTCTTAACCTTGCCTGCGAGTCTCCCTGGTGCCACCTTGGAGTTTCTCGTCGCACCTTCAAAGCTCTCTGCTGCCTATTCATCCCCATCGCTTATCCTTCCACTTCCAAGTTGTCTGTTCACTGTCCATGAGAACATGCTCCGCCATTAGGACATTCACGAGAAGAGTGGCCAATCTATCCACAATCGTAACACTCAGATTGTCTTCTTTGTCGACCAGATCTCTCATCTGAACCACTGGGACTAGCAAAAGCATCGTGCCTATGCCTTTGCATTCGGGTTAACAGAGAGGATGCTGGGAGGATTCTGAAAGGATCTGAAACGGGCTCCACGCCGTCAGCGTGCTAGGATACATATAATAGAGTCATCCAAAGAGAGCGACGGATCTGAGTTTTCGAGATAAGTGAAGAGTCTCTTGAAGGCCTTGACATCATATCAAAAAGTTCCTCATCTGAAGATTCAGATTCTTTCTCAAATGATAATGGCCTCGCATATCTCATTCACCACGTCTGACATTGTTGGTCGTAGTTCTTCACATGGCTGAACACAAAGCATTGCTTTTTCTGCAAAGACTGAAAGTTGAAATTTGTTCCAACAATCATAGCTTCCCAAAACGTGTAACCACAGTAACATAGTAACCGACTGTTATTTTTTCTTCCCAATGCGGATCATGATGCATGATATTCTTCTGATAGAATTATTCTGATCTTTGACTTTATACACCTCATTTATGCGCAAAAACATGGCGTAACTGTGCTAAGAGTCATGTGTTTTCCTGAGAATAAATATATGCATAAATGCTAACCATTCGGCTGTGATATTCTTCTTTTCCTGATGCAGAGAATGATGTTCCTTCCTGAGAGATAGGTGGCGTAAGAAGACAATAAAAATTGGCGTATGTTTTTGGAGAAAAGACCTGTCCATAAAGGGCGTTAGAACTTCATCAACGTTTGCTTTTCTCTATGCTTGGTGTATTAAATGACTATTCAGGCTTTGAGTATACATTCATGTTTCTGACAAATATTTATTATAGTTGAAAACTGCAGATTTGTCCTTACACCTACCAATAGACTCTCGCTGTCTTCCATCTATAACATATTCTGCCTTTTAAAATGATCAAAGTGGTTGTTGATGGACAGATTGGCAGCTGATTGCAGCTAGACACCTTTAAAGTCTTTATGTGCGAGATTTATTTAATGTGCCTAGTTGACAATCTGCCTTACACAGACCAAAATGCAATTATGACAATCTTATTTCCATTACGCTTGACTAGTTGCAGTTGCTTTTAAAATTCAAAAAAGCCTTAGCAGATCCATTTGATCATTTAGTCACATATGGCTTTAATGAATGATGTTGGTAATTGATACTTTTTTTTAATTTTAATTTTCTCTCATACTTATTAATTCTATAATAAATGTCATGATTTTTATTATCACTTTTATTATGGTATTCAATATTTAGGATTGGGAGGATACTTCCAATATCATTTGTGGTTGATAAAATCCATACCTTGCAAAGTTTATCATAATGATAGTTGACATTTAATCATATCATTTTTTGTAAATTATGATGAGAGAAGGAATGAGTCTAGCAAGTGTGGTGTCTTTTCAATGAAATCAATATCGAAACATGACTCACTTATTAACCATTCTCTTTTCATTTGGGATAATGTTATCATGTGAAGTTGATTATCAAAATGAATTTGATATCTTGATCCTCACATGACTACTTTTATTTTATAGGTACAAGCGAAAGGTGAAAGGTACAAAAGCCAACAAAGGAAAGGCGAAAAGATGCAAAGCAAAAGAGGAGGAGGATTCTTGTTTGAAAACACATTGTGTTTTTTAACACTTTGATTTTTTTGATCAATACTACTTCACGAAAGGAGGGAAATATTTTTTTGAAAACACAATGTGTTCTTTAACACTTTAAGTGTTTATTCAACACTTCACGAAATTGTTTTCCTTGTCGTTTTAGAACATTAGTTTTCAATTGGGGCTAAAACGAACAATTTCATTTTCATTGCAAAGGGCTTAAAACGAACCTTAGAACAAATTTACTAGATTTCGTTTTGGTTTAAAATTGAACAAGGCAAACTTCACACTTGATTTTGGTGCTTAAAATGAAGTCATCATTGCTTTGAGGCTAAAACGAACAAGTGCTTGATTGTGTTATTTTGTCTTTTGAGTGCGTATCCTCTCCCCTTGCGCTTCGTGCGATCTAGGGTGCAAGAGAAACACTCAAAATACATTTTATTGCTTTAAAACACTTCATTTTGGGCTTAAAAATTGAACAATCTTGTGCGAGTGTGAGTAGGGGCATTTTCGCGTACATTCTAGTTCTTTGTGCCATCAAAGATCGATCGAGTTACGGATTTGTGTCTTTGCTGCTTTGTTTATCTTAGAGGCCTGCCTTGGGGAAAAGTACTCACCAGCGGCTCAACGGTAACACTCTAAAAAGAGTATTTCCAATGGGATATAAATGAGATTTTGGTTAAGCGCCATAATCAGCAGTTGGCTCTCGATCCGAAAGGGGACTCTTGCCGTTAGGTCAACTCCTGAGCGGAAAGTCCTTACTAGAACCTATGTGTTAGAATTTGCCAAAATGTCTGTTTGTTGGTGCAAAGCAATGGATTCTGAAGCCGCCCCACAATTTACGGCTTTTAGTAGAGATGGAAAGCATGCCATGGGAGTTTCATAGGTGTTGATGTAGCTGCCCCGTATAAGTGAGTGCCGTGGAGGCAGTGGGGTCAAGCATCTAACCATCCGCTAAAGTAGCGTAGCTGGACTTGTCCAAGTGGGGACTCAACAAACATTGTCTATCACATCCATAGGGCTTGTAGTTATTCTTTGTTTGAAAACACAGTGGGTATTCGAAAACATTTTGCAAACAAACACTTAAACATGATCATGCAAATTTCAAACCCCTTTTGATAGAGCAAATACCTTTTGACGAATTTAAGTGTTGTTGCCTTCCCTTGGGATTATGTCCTTAGAGGTTTCTCATCACTTGAATTTATATCATCATTTGCTCTAACTAGGGTTAACCTAGGAAATCCCTTTGCCTCAATTTCTTGGAATTCCCACACAACACTTTGTGGGAAGAAAAGGAATTTTGACATAGGACATCTTTAGTTTGAAACATAATCAAGAGAGTGTTTTTTGTAAAAAGAACTCATTAAGCAAAGATAACAAATTGGACCCCACACATGTGCTTGATATCTTTGGTCATATTGGTCTTTTGATTGCTCTTAGAGAAAAGTGTGTTCTTCAATACCTTGGCCTAGTAAACAAAGTCTCTCTAAGTCTCTTAGGATCATCAAAACTTCCATCATCCATCCAAACATTTATCAACCCATCCATCCAAACAACTTTAGAGCTTTGAAAACATCATTACCTAGACTTGGGTACATTTCCAAACCAAATCAAAATCATTTGTTTAGTTAGGTGTGTTTGGATGAATCCTTCCACGCACACTTAGTTAAATTATCACCTCTTTGAACAAGTTCATCCTAAGATAACATCCAACATTTTAGGGTTTACAAGTTCATGATCCACATCAAACAATCAAAATCAAAATCCCTAAGTCTAGCATTGATTCAAAGTTCCTAAACGTTCATCACTCATCATTTACACATTTCATCCTCCATCTCATCATTGGTCCTAAGAATCTTAGAGGTCACTTTCGCAATAAGGTCATAACACAAGAAGAACATGGAATATAAACTTGATCCATACATCTTGGGTAATCCAAATCAGTTGAATCTTCAAAGCCTTGCAATGCCTATCAATTATCAAAATCCATGCATAGGATCATTTCCTTCGACAAATGTCAATGGTACAACAAGTGTGGGTATGCCCAATCTGAATTTTGGAACACATCTCCCCATGATAGATTTCAATCAAAGTCCAAACTTACAAGTCTATCCTCCAAACAATCAATACATGAGTCTTCAAACGAGCAACATCATTCCACCAAATCCCTACAAACCAAATGTGGATGTACCAAATGCTTTTTTTCGAAACATGAATCCTAACTCGGAAACCTTTGGAAAAATGATTCCCAATACCAACATTGTTCATCCTATCATGCCAAATCAGAACATTATCCAAAGTCAATTTTCCCATAATCCCATTCAAAAATCGCAAGCATGCATGCTAAAACTACTTGAACACAAGCCAAATCAACTATCTCAAGTGAGTCAAAATCAAAATCAAGAACAAATTTGGCGAGATCAAATTGCGGAACTTTCCAAAACAGTTGAGGCATTGCGCCAAGGGAAATCTCCACCACCATTACCAACACCATTCCTTGGTATAGGGCTTCCCCCTTTACCTAACACCAATCACGCCATCCAAATCAATCCACATAACATCAATCAAACCATCACGTCAAATCCTTCGAGTATACCATCGACATCACACCAATGGATGGTATCTAATCAAACAACATTGATCCCAAATCAAAATTTGGTCTCTCAAGGACCTATCACCTCGGTCATTCCAACCATCACTATCCCTTCAATCATTCCAAACACCACTATCACTCCCATCACATCTCAACCCCTCACTACCATGATCGCTCCGAGCGTATCTCAAACACTTGTCACTACATCCAACACAATTTCAATCCCACCACCACCACCATTGCGACTAAGCCAAGTAAGCAATTACAATGCTTCATTCAAAGCATACCAACAATTGCTCCAACAATATGAAACAATTCGGCAAGCGCCTATAGCCACGCACGCTTCTCAAGCTTCACAACAAAATCAAGCTCAAACATCGCTGCAACAACAACAAGCAACACAAGCTCAACAAGTGCAACAATCCTTTCAAGTTTCCCAAGCCTCTCAAGCTACCCAACCAACACGAGCACAAACACAACAGATGACAACTATTGAAAACAAGGATCAAGATCAATCCATCACTGAGCACACGTTTACTTCATCCAATGATCAAATCAACAAATGTCAAGAGTCACTTTTGAATCACGATCAAAATCCACCAACAAAACTCGACAATGAGCCAATTCAAGAAATCTCAACATCACTTGATTCTATGGTTGAAGACATTCACAATATCTCCACCGCAATTGTCGAAAACAATGATCAAAACCTCTCCATCGAGGAGCACATTGAAGATATATCTACACAATCCGATGATCAACTCACCATACATCAAGAGCCACTTTTTAGTGATCTCTTTCAAGGAGTGTTAGGATTATTTGATCCTATTGACATAATGCACAATCAGTTCACCTATGATCATGTCGAAAATGTCTCTACATCGCCTTATGAGTTAGAGGACATATCTCAAGAAGTTATTCCAAAGCAGATCAAAATCTTTCACTAAGGTCTAGCAATGATCCTTTTCAAAACATGTTGATCCCCTTTGACCGCATGGTTACAGATACTGAAGGAACCTTGAACTTGACCATGCCTAATGTCGACATCCAAAAGTCCGTTGTAAGAAATCCATCATTTGAAGCTACCCCATGTCAAGAACTTGATCCAAAGCATGTCAAAAGAAACTCCGAAATTAATCAAGATCAAGAATTTGTATCTCCAAGATACTACAATAATCTAATGAACACTCTCTTATCCATGCAAGATGATCATATTCATACTCCTCCATCTACCCATGAGATGCTTTCTATAGACGGGCACGTAGCTGATCTTCATCTAGAACAAGATTTTGTTACACAAAAAGAGCAGATTCTTAACTCCTACAATCAAATGGAGTTGTCAACATCAGGATCAAATATGTCCCAAACTCAGACTGAGGACATCATGAATAAGGATATCCATCACTATCTGCCCAAGGAAACAAGTCAGATAGAACATTCAGAGTTAGCAGAGCAGCAAATTGAAAGAACATCACCTACGGTGGTCATCTATCAGAGAACACTTATTGAACAAGACATCTCAGAACAGGAAGAGTCAAAGAATGAAGGTACTACCACAATACTGGGGGCAACTTCGTCTCAAGCAAACACCAACATAGGGAGCATGAAGAGTCCTTATGATGAAGCTAGTGTCAATACTACAACCAACCACCTCACGAATCTTCATCCACCCATCATCCCATCCATGAATTGGGACCAACGTCAAAAGAAAGATTTGAATCAAAGTACGAAGAACGTTATCAAAGCAAAAGAAGCTGATAAGCATAATGGACAAATCAAATACATATGGATACCAAAGAATACAAAGAAAGATTATCCCTATCAAACTCCATCAGTCAAAAGCGTGGGAAAACTAAAAAGGAAAGGTATCCATCAAAGATGTCCATGAATCAAAAGCGGCTTTTCAAGCGGCATTAAAGTGTATCAAGCAATTGGTCCTAATTCTATGCACACTTCCATATCCACCCATCATTGCTCATCTTCCCAAGTTTGGAAAGTCAAAGGTTCCAAACTGTCAACCAATCCATCTCTTATCCCTAAACACACTCCATCCACTCCTCCACGCATAATATCCAGTTCTTACATTGACCGTGTATTGGCAACGACCCTTCATCATAAGGATTCAGAAGGCAATCTATCGCGATGTGCGCACAGAGACAGAGTTAACCCTGGTACCAACGAAGCAGATCGAGAATCCCAGAAGTGGCATTCAAGTGCATGTATCTTAGCAAAGCAACTCCTTCAAGCAGGATATCGATGGCACATTATGACAGGGGCATCTACATCAGCAACACCTTGTGATTCAGCATGAGCTTAAAATCTTTCAGAAAAATACAAAAAAATCAAAAAATATGAAAATCCAAAAAAATCAGAAAAAGGATTGAAAATAGTAAAGATAAAAATCGTCCTCTAGTGAAAACCGCATGGGCGGCGCTTTGGGCAAGACCATGATGAAAACCTGGAAAACAGGCGTCATGTGTGGAATCGAGCATCTACGTACGCCAGTTCAGATGAAAGCATCTCATCCCATCCATAATAAATCGAGCATTCCATCCATCTCAGCCATAATAAATCCATTCATCCATAAACCATTTATCCAATCCATTTTTATATATCTGCATCCATCATCTTAGCTATCTTAATCTTGATGAAATTCTGGGGCACACCTTACGCTTGCTTATGGTAAACATCTTGATATGGGTCATTTTCATCGATCCTATCCTATGCAGCTTATCTAAGCCATGAAGCATTATCCAAATGAGCATTCATTATTCGAGCACCTTATCCTATTGCAAGATAAATCCTTGGCATACTTTGCGTGCTTACCATATCCATCCATCCATACACTTATCTAAGCATCCACCCATCACATTCCATACATTGCTAGACATTGGGGGCAGATATGTACATCTTGCTTCAAGAATAAATCCTGGTCTATATCCTCTGACTTATGTGGTGATCCGAACATTGGCAAACGTGAAATCAAATTGGTCCACCACTTGTGAGCGAAAAAAATCTGAATCACTAGCCCATGGCACATTTTGACGAGAAGACATTCCTTATCAGTCTTAATCTTTCATCAAACATCAATTGGTATCAGTCGCATCTAAGCTACACGTCAAACGTCACATCAAATCATCCAAACATCTTTTGTTCAAAACCAAGCTTCATCAATCATGATCAATCAAATCCAATCAAAAAAATCATCATCTCGGGATATCCTTGTGTTGCTTAACACTATCCTTGCATTGTTGTGCGTCCTCAACAATGTTATCATCATCAATCTCATCAACATCCCAATCCTTGTGTTGCTTAACACTATCCTTGCATTGTCGTGTATCCTCGACAATGTTATCATCATCAATCTTGACCAATCAATCCTTGCATTGTTGTGTATCCTCAACAATGTTATCATCATCATCAATCCATCGATCTGATCAATCAACCTTAGCTTGGTCTTCAACAAAAATCATAAACAGAGCATTGATATCGTCATACATATCCATATCCAAATCGTCAAAATCATGCGAAAAATCCAAAAACATTCAAAGCATATCAAAAATCCAAAAACAAGTCAAAAAAGCAGAAAACATCAAAAACATTGGAATCCGAACTACGTCGTCTCTGAGTTTAAACGTAGGCAAGGCTAATCTTTGATCAGCCCCCGAGACATCAAAATCCAAAAACATTTGAAAAACAATCAAAATCCAAAAACATCCAAAACATCAAAATACCAAAAACAGCCTCAAAACATTGCAAAATTCCAAAAACATCCAAATATTTGAAAAAATCCATCCATCTCATCTCGCTTGCACCCGAAATAATCAATCATCCATAATAACTGATCACCATCTTCATCCTTTGGCAACGCAAACAGAAACAATCACAGCAGTCAGCAAAATCAAGCTTCAATCGTAAAATCAAAAGCGAACAACAAAACATTTAAAACAAAATCAAAGTCTTGATCATTTTCAAACATGTCAGTCGACCTTATATCATTAGCCTATCAATCAACTTATCAAACCATCATCATCCTATACAAAGCATGTCCTAGGATTCGTTCCGACAATGGGCACTTTTATCAAATCAACCACTTTGGGTAAACAAAACGACGTGTCATTAACATGTCCTAGGATCCGTTCCGACAATGGACATTATCTTTTGGCAATGAGTTTTGGCTCCCATCTTTTGAAACACATTCCTTTAGCTAGAGTATGAAGAACATTGGGCTTGTTGCGTACTTGATCTTTTCTTTTGATTTATCTTATTCGCTCATTCAAGGACCTCTCGATGATATCGAGCGAAGGATTTAGAGAGATAGGAATAGAACGATCCATTATCTTTTATGCTGCTGTGTATTTGGGCGTTCTTAATAAAATAACTTGGCGAATACTTGCTTTGTTAGGTAAGCCCTGGCAAGGTTCCGTATGTCAAGTGTGAACAAGAATACTCCTATCTATTTGTCGAGTCAAAGTCCATACCTTTGAAATTACAACGCCATCACGTCTTTTATGCGATGATGCATCGTACTTAGGCGTGTAATCAAACATAAAGTAAGTGACCCTTTGAAAATCCCAATCCTTGATAAGCAAATCATCATCATTTATCATCATCATCATCTATCATCATCATCTCTAATAAAGTCTCAACCAATCATGGACTTGTTGGATCCTCTTGTCATCATCTCATTCCCGCACTAACATCATGCATCCGTCATGCATCCATCATGCATCCATCCTGCATCTGCAAACCATCAATATACTGCATACCACATATCATTCATATCATACATCATAGGAAACATCGATCATTTCACATGCATTGCATATCATCATCATAATATAGATCTGTTAGTCTAAGCATATCATAAATCATCCGTTGCATAATCACAGCATATCACATCATCCATCTCATCCATCTCATATCATATCATCATTTAATTTGTTTAGAATAATATAGATTTGTTATTCTAAGCATCTTGAAATCATCTTTTGCATCGTCATCCATAATCATCCATTTTGAACCTCTTTATCGCGAGATCGACCCTCTAATCGAATCTTTTCGCTCGATCTCTCGAGGGGGCAATGTACCAGTGTACTTCTTTCCGCTGGGGCATCTGAAAAATCATGAATTTTTTTAATTTCAATCGCGGCAAGTTATTCTTTGAACCAACGCAACAAGTACATTGCTTCAAAGAGGGGCAAAATGTAGACATGTCAAAATTACATCATGCATTATCATTCAACCTTCATCATCCATTTAATTAAATAAATCAGGAAGCCATTTAAATCAAATCCTAAATCATTTTCCATCCTTTTCTGGATTTAAATAAATCAGAAATTTAAGTCTAAAATGTCATATCATCTAATCAACATTAATCAGCCTAATCACCATTAACAATCTAATCCTGACCTAATGATAATCCCATCCCACTTGCATTATCTAGACCTAGCCACTTGCACAATAAATCAATTTTATTGATTTATTAAAACAATCATTTTCCCTCAACATGACAAGTCAAACAGGGCATTTATTGCTGTTTTTCCTTGTCCCCCTCTCAACATTTATTGCAAATTTGAATTCAAAAGTTCCCCCTCTTGGGCACTCTTCCCAAATCTTGCACACACATCCATCAATCACATGGTGACAAGTGTCCTCAATTCTTTGGCTTGTTTTTGATCCCACATTGGTCCCTCTTCAACATTTGGCATTTTGAAAATCTTTAAATAGGTGCACCATCCTCAAGCAAATCCTTCACAATCTTCACAATCTTCACAAGCTTCACAGTCTTCACAATCTCCACAATCTAGCGCCATTTTGTGGACATCGAAATCTGCAAATCGTTAGTAACTAACATATACAAATATGATTAGTTTCCAAGCAATAAGCACCATTCAACATCCTTATGAGATATCTAACATGTTTTAAAATGCTATCTAATAACAAGATACATAAAATCCTATAAAGAAAAACATGAAATCAATCTATCCCATATTGGATTGGTGTCACATGTGCTAGTGACCCTTTCCCAATCCTTGATTGATAGCTTAGATGATGATGATAAGATGGAAATGATGAGCAAAATTAGTTCTCAAGGAGAGTAACTTTGCATATGCTTTTTTGGATGAAATTGTGGAGGATTGTGGAGATTGTGAAGATTGTGAAGCTTGTGAAGATTGTGAAGATTGTGAAGGATTTGCTTGAGGATGGTGCACCTATTTAAAGATTTTCAAAATGCCAAATGTTGAAGAGGGACCAATGTGGGATCAAAAACAAGCCAAAGAATTGAGGACACTTGTCACCATGTGATTGATGGATGTGTGTGCAAGATTTGGGAAGAGTGCCCAAGAGGGGGAACTTTTGAATTCAAATTTGCAATAAATGTTGAGAGGGGGACAAGGAAAAACAGCAATAAATGCCCTGTTTGACTTGTCATGTTGAGGGAAAATGATTGTTTTAATAAATCAATAAAATTGATTTATTGTGCAAGTGGCTAGGTCTAGATAATGCAAGTGGGATGGGATTATCATTAGGTCAGGATTAGATTAAGTTAATGGTGATTAGGCTGATTAATGTTGATTAGATGATATGACATTTTAGACTTAAATTTCTGATTTATTTAAATCCAGAAAAGGATGGAAAATGATTTAGGATTTGATTTAAATGGCTTCCTGATTTATTTAATTAAATGGATGATGAAGGTTGAATGATAATGCATGATGTAATTTTGACATGTCTACATTTTGCCCCTCTTTGAAGCAATGTACTTGTTGCGTTGGTTCAAAGAATAACTTGCCGCGATTGAAATTAAAAAAATTCATGATTTTTCAGATGCCCCAGCGGAAAGAAGTACACTGGTACAGTTTGTAATAGTAGTGATGATGAGGATACCATGACCAACTTACCTAGGCTATTTGAGGATACCACTCTTTGCATGATTAGCACCCTATCTTTTGTAACATACCACCAAAATCATGAGATCCGCTTAGTATATCCCCAACTCATCGACTACGACCAAGGAGGACCACAAATTCTTGATACATTCAAAAATGATGAGGCACTCTTAGAATTCATGGGACTGTGGGATAAAATTCCATGTGGGGATCACAAAGTAGGGTTCATAATCGAGCTAGATACACATGCCTCTTATGGAGAAATGATTGAATCCCTCAGTCGCAAAAGTAAAAAGTTAAGAGTAATATCTAAGTACTTGAGTGAAAACCACACTGTGGCACTCTCTAACCAGAAAAAATTAAAAAGAAAGGACACATCCAATGGTGAAAATCTCTCTGAGACACCCGAGGATGGGGGATTCAATCTTCCTTCTAGAGCTATTCATCAAGAAAAATCAGCATTCTTGGCAGAAAGATGCAATCTAGTCAATCTAGGAATGGAGGAAACCCCACAAATCACAGTTTCTACGAAATCATTACTATCAGAGGAACAAGAGCTCCTAGCAGCCTTCCTAAGAGAGAGATAGATAAATTTTGCATGGAGCTATGTTGACATGCTAGGACTTGATCCAGAGACTATGGTTCACCACTTAGCAGTATATCCAGAAGCAAAGCCTATTGAAAAATGCACCCTTAGATTCCCTTATTAGTCAAAATGGAGCTAAAAAAGCTATTAGATGCGGGATTCATCCAACCAATAGATTATCCAAAATAGGTGTCTAACTTGGTACCTGTCTCAAAACCTCATGGGAACATTCGAATCCACACAGACTTCAGAGACTTGAATAAAGCATGTCTGAAAGATGACTTCCCACTTCCAAACATCAACATGATCATAGACATGACAGTCAGACATGAAATGTTGTCACTAATGGACCGATTCTCAGGATACAATTAGATCATGATAGCTAAAGAGGACCAGCATAAAACAACTTTCACTTGTCCATGAGGGACCTACTGAAGGAATATGATGCTATTTGGCTTAAAGAACACAGGAGCAACTTACAAAAGGGCCATGACATCGATATTCCATGACATGATCTAGAAGAAAGTCAAAAATTATGTTGATGGAATTCTAGCAAAGTCCAAAAAGAGAAAAGATCACATAGGAACCTTAAGTACCATCTTTGACAGGCTGAAAGAGTACAAGGTCAAATTAAGCCCAAATAAGTGTGTCATCGGCGTACAATTAGGAAAATTGTTGGGATATATAGTGTCAATGAGAGGTATTGAGGTAGATCTAGCAAAAGTAAAAACTATCCTCAAGATGGAGGCACCAAAAACAATAAAGCAATTGAGAGGTCTCCAAGGCAGACTCTAATTCATTTGAAGATTCATAGCATAGTTGGTAGACAAATAGAACACATACTCTTACCTACTTCACAAGGGAGTAGCCTACAAATAGGATACCAAGTGTGAAGAGGCATTCAATAAAATCAAAGAATATCTACTAACACCACCAGTCTTAATGCCACCAATCCCAAGAAAACCATTGATTATATATGTATCAGCAACAATAGCAGCCCTTGGAGCTCTCCTAGCTCAGCATGACAAAAATGGAATAGAAAGGGCTATTTATTACATCAATAGAACAATGGTTGGGTATGACCTAAACTATTCATTCATTTAGAAAGCATGCCTTGCTGTAGTGTTTGCATCATAGAAATTTAGACATTACATGTTGGCACACAAAATAAAACTCATCACCAAAATCAACCCTCTCAAATACTTATTGTCAAAGGCAATACTCATAGGAAAAATGGCCAAATGGGTGATGATACTGTCAGAATACGACATCAAATATGTGGAGCAGAAAGCAATCAAAGCCCAAGTTATCATAGATAAACTTGCATAAGCACCAATCTATTCGAAAAATCCTCTCATCTCAGAGTTTCTAGATGAATCTATGTTCAATCTCAACATAGCTAACCACTGGAAATTATACTTTGATGGCTCATACACACAACATGGATTAGGAGCCAACATCTTCTTCATCACCCCACAAGGGGATTACATACCAAGGTCCTACAAACTGGCATTTCCCTACACCAATAACATTACAGAATATGAGGCTTTAACTATAGGTCTCAGAATAACAATGCAGTGGAACATTATAGCTCTCAAAGTATACAGAGACTCTCAATTGATAATAAATCAAGTGAACAATGAATACCAGACCAAGGATAGCAAGCTCACTCCATACAAGAAATTGGGGGAGACTCTCAAAGAATCCTTTATCGAAATTACATTTGAGCAGATTCCCAGAACCAACAATAGAGCAACAGATGCCATGGAAACAATTGGATCCTTACTAGATATCCCCCACAATGTTCCAAAATATGAATTCCTGATAGAGTAGGTTCTCGTGCCCACTTTTGAGGTACCAAAATCAAAATTTGTGTGTGAAATCGTTGGTACCGATGATCCTTGGTACTACAACATTTATACATACCTTCAAATAGGAGTGATACCCGCCAGCTTACCCTCAAACCTAAAATGAACCTTTGTAGAAAAGGCATCCGGATTCATCATCCCAGAAGATACCCTATATCGTACAAGCATAGAAGGAACCCTACTACATTTCTTAAACATTGAGGAGGCATTAACCGCTCTAACTAAAGTACATAATGGTATCTATGGTTCACACTCAAGTGGAATGACCATAGCCAAGAGACTACTGAGGATGGGGTATTATTGGCCCACAATAGAACAAGAAGCGCATGACTATGCCAGAAGGTGTCTAAAATGTTAGCAACATGGAGACCTCATCCATGCTCCAACTCAAGAGCTTCATCCTATAGTCACACCATGCCCCTTTTCGTAGTGGGGACACGATCTCATTAGAAAAATCACGCCCACCTCATCTAACGGCCACAAATTTATCATAACCACCATAGAGTACTTTACTAAGTGGGTGGAAGCCATACCCATGACGTATATAACTGGGAAGCATATTTCAAAGTTCATCCTAAATTATCTCATTTGCCACTACGGTGTCCCACAAACCATTATCTCAGATAATGGGACAATATTTAATAATTAGGAGGTTTGACTTATGGGAAAAATTCAAAATCCAACATCGCTTCTCCACCCCATACTATCCCCAAGGCAATGGCCAAGCAGAAGCTACAAACAAGACCATTTTGAAAATGCTCAAGAAAATAGTCAATGGTGCAGGTCATGACTAGCATCTACAGCTTAATCCCGCCCTTTGGGCCTATTGAACCAACAACTACACACCCACTGGTGCCACCCCTTTCTCTCTAGTCTACAGACCAAAAGCAGTACTCCCCATTGAGATCAAGCTCCCATCACTCAGGATATCACTGTAAAAGCTCATCACAGATGAAGAGTACTAGGTATCAAGACTAAACGAGCTGGAGCTACTGGATGAGCGGCGTATAGATGCTTTGAATCATTTTCAAGTCTATCATAATAGACTCAAAAGGAGCTATAATAAGAAAATTAGAAGTAGGAAGTTCCAAGTCGGAGAACTGGTATTAAAGGAGAATCAAAAGAATGTCCCAAACCCAAGTAGCAAAGGAAAATTTGAACCCAATTGGTTGGGACCATTCATTATCACAACAAGTTATAAGTTAGGGGCATATCAGTTATCAACACCCAAAGGGGAACCTCTGCAAGAGCCCATGAATAGCTCTCATCTCAAAAAGTTTTATGCCTAAATCTTTCAAGGTATAGAACCAAAAATCCCAAAAAATTAGAAAATGTCCTAAAAAAAGTGGTTACTTTGGCGAAAACCTGGCAACAGGCGTCTTGGTGACAACAAAAAAAGAAAAAAAAAGAAAAACAATCCAAAAAATCAAAAAAAGGATAAAAAATAGGTAAGAGAAAAATCGTCCTCCAGTGAAAACCACTTCGGTGGCACTTTGGGAAAGTACCTTGGTGAAAACCTAGAAAATAGGAACCTTGTGTAAATAAGCACTTTCCATCCACCAAGATCTTTATGGCTTGTTCTACATTATTCATCCATCATGTTTCCATCATCCATTTTGGTTAGATCTCCATCCATCATTCATCCACCTGCATCTGCATCATAGCTTGGTCTTGTCTTCGTATCATGATCCCTCTTATACTACTTGGCCCATCCTCAAGGTCAGTTTGTCCTACCTTTATCGGAGTAGTCTATTTCATCACATTGGGGGCATGTTCTTATTGGATCGGATTTGTGTATGTTCTTAAAATCCTAAAATCAAAAAATCCAAAACATCAAAAAATCAAAAAATCCAAAACATCAAAACATATCAAAAATCCTAGAACAAGTCAAAATTTTGGTCAAAGAGCCAAAACAAAGTTGTCTTGTTGAAGTACAGGTCTCTAATCTTTGAACATAGGTAAGGTTGATCTTTGATCATCCCCTGAGACACTTAGGTCAGTCCTTCTAGGAGTCTGTCATAGTAAACTAACATATCATCATGTATATCATCATTTGTAAATTGGTCGACCCATCAGTTGAACTACGTGGTCTCTATGTGTGTAATGTAGGAAAGCCTAATCTATTGATCAGCCCTCAAGGCCCCTAGGATAGGTCTTTAGGTTAGTCTCTTGGTCAAAATCTCAGAAAGCCTCAAAACATTGAAAAATAAAAATATCAAAACATTTCCAAAATCCCTAAAAATACCAAAAATAGCCTTTAAACATCTCAAAAAGATCAAAAACATCCAAATATTTGAAAAAAATCCATCTGTCTCATCTCGCTTGTACCCACAATAACATCATTCATAATAAATGATTGTCATCCTCAATCTTTTGTAAGATATTCAAAAGCAAGTCTAGTAGGGTAAAAGTGAAAACTTAAAACATCAAGTCTTAGGTCTAAGTTAGTGTGTAAACAAGATGGTCAACTCTTTGTGTCGATAACTCATCATCCAATTGGTCCCATATCAATCATTTGAAAGAACGCTTAGAATAAATGAAATGATGTGCCACCATCCACTAACATGTCCTAGGATGAATCCTTCCTACAATGGGCATTATCTTTTGGCAATAGTTTGGGTCCTTATCCTTAAAAACACTGTGTGTGTGAAAATTAAGTGCGTAAATGAATTAGAACAAGTTCAAACACACCAATAGAACATTATAACAAAAACAGAAATATAAAAGGAGAAGAGAAGCGCAAACTCAGTATCATGTTTCCGTTGTCGTCCTATCGTCCTCTATCCTTAGTGTTTTTGTAGATTCCAGCCTTGTGTTCTCAGATTATGGGCTAGGCTCAACAAACTGTCTTCCTAAAGAACGAGATTTTTCTATGATATGAATGCATGATTAAGCTATGATGTTGATTTTAGCTAAGAAACTTGAAATAAACATGATGCTATGATAAATGAATACTAAATGAATTAAATGTATAAACTCTACTTAATTGCCTACTACCAATGTTTGGATTCACACAGGTATTTATAGAGCTTTCTGAATGATTCTGATTGGCTGTCTCGATTGACGGTTGTAATAATTCCTGGCAGATCAAATGGCTGAAGATAGATGAAATTGATAGAACCCTAGAAACAGATTTTTCTATTTTATTATGAAAGAGGAAAAAGAAGAGAAGATAAGAAATCATCTTTCTTTAAAAGAATAAAAGAAAGATTTAAAGCTAATAAATAATTTAATTAAAAAAATCAATTATTTATTTGTGAAGGACATTCAGCTTTTCCTAATTAAATAAAATATTTAATTAAGCTTTTAAAAGCAGAAGAAAGCTTGTGGTGGGAAAAGAGCTTTAATCATGTTTTATTGAAAAAAGTAGAATATCTCATAATTAAATAAAATATTTAATTATGATATGAGAAGATTGCACAATTAGGTTAAAATACCTAATTTTGGAATTAGAAAGAAAGTATAAGATATTTTTAATTAAATAAGATTTATTTAATTAAATCACTTTTATGAAATTAATTAAATGAAACATTTAATTAATTAGAAGAAGAAAAATAGAAGAAAGGGGAAATATTTAAACTTAATTAAATCAAAAGATTTATTTTAAATTCAAACAATGATAATTAATTTAAATAAATAGAATGTATTTATTTAAATAATTAAGTGGACATGTGAAAATAATTAAATAAAATAAATTTATTTAATTAAGGAAGAAGAATAAGATGAATGAACAATATAATTAAATTAATTAAATTTAATCATATGTAGAGGACTTTAGAAAAATTAATTAAATAATAAATATTTAATTAATTGCCAGGATTATAGACATGACCATTTTTATGCGTATACATTTTGCCCCTCTTTGAAGTGATGTGTGAAACGCGTTGCTTCAAAGAAAATAATTTTTTTTTTGCCCCTGATATGTTTTTGATTTTTGATATTGATGATGCCCCCTCGGGAGATAAATCACGGAAGAAGAAGTTGATAGGGAATGGGGAACAGTGATTTAGCTCCCGATAGATGATGTGGTCGATGCCCCAGTGAAAAAGATGATGAAAAATGGGAAATGCTATTACTGCCCATCCTAAAAAGACCCTTATAAGGTAAAAGGGTAAAATGAAGTGTCATTTTCACCCTGCTGCTATAGTGAATTTTGAGCTCTGAGAGTGACTTAGCGAAATGGTGATCCCCGTGCACAGACATAGGTTCGAGCGAGCGTGACGGTATCAGAGACCAGCAGCATATGGACCACCAGTGAGTGATTCAAAACCTCTAAGTTGTCAAATTTTGCATTTTTGATCGAATTTGAATTGATTTAAAGTCGGTCTGCAATATTTTTGGAATGTTTTAGCGCATCTAGGTATAATTTTAGCGCATTCGACAAATATTTTAGCGCATCTAGGGTCTTCCGTAGCACATTTAGGCACAGGTCACAAAATGATTGTTTAGCGCATCTGACAGATAAAGTTGCGCATATATGTCAAAATAGGCTAGGTCGGAGATTTAGTGCATCTAGGGCACAGAACTGCGCATGTAGGGTTTGGTCCAAAAATGTTAGAGTTGCGCATTTGATAGGTATAATAGCGCATCTGAGGTACAGAGTTGCACATACGGAGTTTTAGCGCATTTAGGAAACAGTGTTGCGCTTTTGAGAAAAACTTTGGCGCATATGGGTTTTTAGCGCATATGGGCAACTAAGTTGCGCATTTAGGAAAAATTTCCCCAGAATGCCTGTTTGATGAAAAATGATGATAAAAATTGCTTCTTTAGTCAATAGATAGATAAATTGTAGAATCATCATGTTGATAGGATAGAAAATTTGATAGAGGACAGATAACGTTGCTTTCAAAATAGAAAACAAAGAGTAGATAGCTGATAACTTTGTGACGAACAACAAAGAGTAAAATGAATGATTGATTGAATGATTTGAATTTGATAACTTTGCTTCTCGCGATTGAAAAACAAAGAGTAAACGTTGTGATAAATTTGCTTTCTGCGATAGAAAACAAATAGTAAAATAGAGATTTAAATTTGCATTTATGATTGAAATACAAACAGAAAATGATATGTGTTGATAAATTTGCTTTCCTGAAAAGAAAAACAAATAGTAAAGGATGATAGAGTAGATTGAGTTGACATGCTGATAGATTGATGTAGCACTTGATATAGATTATTGATATGTTGTCTAAATTTGATGGATTGGTTATGATGTTTGAACAAAATAGGAGGCTTTCAAAAGCCTCCAGATCAGAGAGCGGTTCCCGTTATGTTGGGAGCGGGTAGGAGAGCTGACACCGGCTGAGCTACAGGTGATTGCAGATTGTGGATTGGGGCCACTGTTGACCATGCCGCCAGGCATTCGGGCCAACAGGGGGCTGTTGACGGCCTTGGCCGAGAGATGGCATTCCGAGCATAACACCTTCCACCTGCCGACGGGTGAGATGAGTGTGACACCGGAGGACGTGTATCGGATCCTAGGGATTCCGGTGGTTGGAGCCCTTGTGGTTTATGACTACAAGGAGATCGGTGGGACAGAGGCATTACAGCGGATATGTGGCGATCCCGGTATCTATGGGTACTGGATAGATTGGGAGGACTTCAGCAGGTATCCAGCTCTAGTAGCGGTATTAGCAGCATTTGTTGGAGGTTTCCTTAGACTGGACCATCGGTCCAAGGGATTTTCTGTGGGGTGGGGGAGGATGTTAGAGTGGATGATCACTCAGCCGCAGAGATTTGTCTGGGGGAGCTGCATCTTGGCGGATATGTATCATGACCTTCATCGGATTGTATATAGAGGATCCACCAGCCTGGCGAGTGGGGTTACATTGTTGTAGATTTGGGCGTGGGAGCACATTGCTGTCACGAGACCACTATGTACTAGGTTGAGACTGGCAGGGAGGCCCTATGTGTATGCGTATTCTAGCGCAGTTGTCCAGTAGAGGCTGGGCAAGGTAGAGTACTGGCGGTGAGTGCTAGATGATGTGGATTCAGTGATATGGAGGCCCTACACAGATTGTGAGGTATGGGCGATAGATCATTTAGAGATGTCGTTTGTATGCAGACCACAATACCTGATAGGGCAGACGCCCTTTATTATTGAGAGGTTTCTGGCACTATGGGTTCTGAGACAGTTTGGTTTCACGCAGGGGATGCCCCAGGGCGTTGCTCATTATGGGCAGCGCAAGGGGGATGTAGGATGGGGGCCATGCATTCCATACCAGGCAGCATATACAGAGTATACCGCATTACAGCCCAAGGGATGGGCGGACAGGCCAGATGTATTAGATGCAGGGATGATAGATGACTATGCCCAGTACTTTCATACTCATCATTTTCCACGGTTCATAGTGCCAGATGAGGCATGGGCCATCAGAGTAGTCCCACAGCCAGGAGCAGGGATACAGGGAGGTGTGGCAGGTGGAGAGCAGACTATGGGTGGAGGAGAGGAGGAGGAGGGAGAGGAGAGTGAGGAGAGTGGAGATGGGGAGGAGGAGGATAGCTCAGATGATGGAGATGATAGAGATGACGGGGATGAGCAGAGGCAGCAGAGACTTGACAGCCTCGGCAGAGTACAGGTTCCTCGGCGGTCCAAATCCAGTGCCAGGCCGCAGACAGTGATTAGGGTGACATCCTCGTCTCAGTAGGCACAGATAGCGGCTTTGCAGGGTTAGGTGCAGACCTTTCAGGGGCAACAGGCACAGCTTCAGAGTCAGTTAGTGCAGGCTCAGAGCATGATAGTGTAGTTACAGGCATAGCTTGCACAGGCACAGGCTCAGGCACAGGTGTAGGCACAGGCACAGGTACCTGCCCCGGATCCTCAGGTGGCATAGTTGGTAGCAGAGAGGGATGCCTTTAGACGACGGGCACAGGAGGCTGAGGGTGTAGCACAGAGGCTGATGGGTACTGTAGAGAGTACCTCCCTACGAGAGGCCATTGCAGAGGGATTCGAGGCAGCCAGGGAGGCAGAGTATTATAGAGTGTGGTACGAGGAGCTATGCCCTCCCGAGCAGTGAGAGCCTTATCCCAGATCACACAGCAGGACGAGGACCCGATCTCAGACATCTACACATGGCAGAGAGGTGACAGGACCTCAACGGGACCCTGATGCAGGTCCGAGTGGCAGGCCACCTCCTTCCGGACTAGCTCCTTCAGGGGCATCTACCGGTTAGCCATTTTGGGGCTTGATTCATTATGTATACCGAGTTTTGATCATGTATGATGTATTTATGTTCTGACCTTTTATTAGTTTCATTGGACATTTGGACATTTGTATTATGTTGATGAGTGATGATATGCAACGGCGATGATTCTGATGATGTTTATGTTCATGCATTTATGATATGATATGGATATGACGTTTATGCATGTATGTTATGAGATGGATTTTGATATGGTTTTATTATTTTTGCGGACCAATCATTATGATGCAGGATGGTATGTGGTGATGTATATATATATGTGAGATGTTACTTTTATTTTTGTTTTGAATATTCCATGTATGAAAATGCATCGTGACATGATGGATATGAATAATGATGAAAAGATAAATGATATTTTTTGTGTAATGTGTATGTAATGAAAATGGTAATATGATACAAAATGGTAGATGTGAAAGGTAGTGAAATGGTTAAATGATGAATGAAAGATAAAATGATGCGTGATAAATGGTAAAAAAATGAAAATGATAACGAAATGAAATGGTAAACTGATAAATGACTGATGAAATGATAAATGGTAATGAAATGTTTATGAAATGATATGATATGAAATGGTAAAAATGAATAATGAATGATGGAATGATAAATGGTATGAAATGTTAATGAAATGATATGATATGAAATAGTAGAAATGACAAATGGTAATGGTAATGAAATATTAATGGTAATGATATGAAATGATAAAATGATAAAGGAATGATGAAATGTTAAATGATATGAAATGGTAAAATGATAAATGAATGATGAAATGATGAAATGATAAAATGATATAAAAAATGAATGAATGCAATGAATTAAATGTCCAAATGTCCTCCACGAAAAAGGTCAAAACTTAATGACAACCGTTTAATACCTTCATTCAGCCCTTCAAAATACGGATATGAATCCAATATGCAGATATATACAATGATCTAATGAACATGCAACTATATGAAACTAACCAGTTTGTTGAGCCTGTTATAAGCCTTCTTGAATCATCATAGAACATTTTGAAATGTTGGAAGTATGTACAAGCATTAGAGGGGAAATCAGCACCAATGATAACTAGAGTACAACTTTCATGAATTTTGATATAGCAAGCAAACACAAGCGTCGAGGTATAATTGAACCGAGATGACCTGAGCATTTCTTGCATAAATAGACAAAGATTAACCACCGTTCTGATGCAAATGTGGAACTGTCGTCGATGATATTGCTTTGATTGTCATGTCCTGTGACATATTTGCATCAGAATGAATGTTAACCTTCAGACAACAGACAAAGAAAAAAATCATTCTCATTCCTCGCCACTCTAGTTCAGTACATCATTGAGTGTGCTCCAAAGTAATGATAGCAAAAATCAAACAACTTTTAGTCAAACATGTAATAATGTTCATGCATACATTATTCAGATAGTTGGATCATCCAATAGACAAATGATATGATATCTTGCTGAAAAGTGTGTCATGATCGGATAACGTTGACATATGAGTTTGTATGATTAGATCCTATGTCATGGTCTAGCTGTTTTGGTACATTCTGAAAGTTAAGTGCCCCCAGCTGAATTTTTCCTTGTTGATTGACACAACTTGCGGAAAGGAATATGTACAAATGATCAAGCCATGGTAAGATGTTTTAATACTCTAGGCAAGTGGCGGCAGGATGATGCAATTAATGACCCTAAGATGAAAAAGATGCGGCAAAAGGGAAACTTTGAAAAGACAACGTGCAAAACATGAACTAATAAATGGAGAGATACAGATAGCGTCTGTTTGCCAGATTTTCACTATCCGTGTTTATTGCATTTTCTGATTTCTTTTTGATTTTTTTTGTATTTTTCTGTTAATAGACTGCCTATTTGCCAGGTTTTCACCCTATGACATTCTCTTTTGATTTTTTTTTTTTGATTTTTTTTATTTTTTTTTTATTATTATTATTTTTTTTTTTCAAAACTTTTTCTGATGTTTTGGATTTCTTGAGGACATTTTCTGCTGTTTTTGTATTTCTTAGGACTTTTTCTGCTGTTTTTGTATTTCTTCAGGACTTGTTCTGCTGTTTTTGTATTTCTTCAGGACTTTTTCTGCCGTTTTCGTATTTCTTCAGGACTTTTTTCTGCTGTTTTTGTATTTCTTCAGGACTTTTTTTTGCTGTTTTTGTATTTCTTCAGGACTTTTTTTTGCTGTTTTTGTATTTCTTCAAGACTTTTTCTGCTGTTTTTGTATTTCTTCAGGACTTTTTCTGTTGTTTTTGTATTTCTTTAGGACTTTTTCTGACTTAAACATAATACTTCTTAAGATGTATATTGTTGATGGGTTCATCCAATAGGTCTCCTTCTGGCGTTGATAACTTGTATGCTCCTGAACCATAGACTACAATAACCACATAAGGGCCTAACCAATTTGGTTCAAACTTTCCTTTCTTTTCTCTGTCTTGTTGATTATGCAGGTTCTCTTTCAGAACTAGATCACCCACCTGAAAGGTACGTGGCTTGACTTTGTGATTATAGCTGCGAGACATCATCTGTTGGTATGCTTTTAAATGGTCTGCTGCTCTCTGTCTCGTTTCATCTAAAAGTTCTAACTCTTGGAGTCGGGAAACTCTATATTCCTCATCTGTTATGAGACCTTTCAGTGATACTCTTAATGAAGGTATTTCTACCTCTAAAGGCAGTATGGCTTCTGCTCCATAGACAAGGGCAAAAGGTGTTGCTCTTGTTGGTTTTCGGACACTAGTTCTGTAAGCCCACAAGGTGGGATTGAGTTGAACATGCCAATCCTTCCCTGAGTCATTGACAGTCTTCTTCAAAATCTTTAGTATGGTTTTTTTTGAGGCCTCTGCTTGGCCATTCCCTTGAGGATAGTAAGGCATGGAATATCTGTGCTGAATATGTAATCTTTCACAAAGTTCATCAATATCCTGATTTTTGAAAGGTCGACCATTATCTGTAATAATGGCATTAGGAATACCATATCGACAAATAATGTAGTTGAGTATGAAGGATGAGATCTATTTTCCAGTGACTTTAGAGAGAGGTACTGCCTCAATCCACTTAGTGAAATATTCTGTTGCTGTGATGATGAACTTATGCCCATTTGAAGGAGGATGAATTTTGCCCACTAGATCTAACTCCCATTGAGAGAATGGCCAGGTGGGTGTAAACGAATGAAGTTCTTGTGTAGGAGCATGAATAAGATTCCCATGAATCTGACATTTTGAGCATGTTTTAACAAAGGTAAATGATTCCCTTTCCATTGTAGGCCAGTAGTAACCCATTCTAATCAATTTTTTGGATAAGGTTAGTCCACTCGAATGAGTACCACAAATGCCCCCATGAACTTCTTGTAAAGCTTTGTCGGATTCGTCACGTTCAAGACATCGAAGTAAAGTACCATCAAGACCACGGCGATAAAGGGTATCAGCGATAAGGGTATATCGAGAGGATTGTCGGATAAAGTTACGTTTTTGGTTGCGGGACAAGTCAGGTGGTAATATATCATCTTTTAGGTATGCATAAATCTTGCCATACCAGGGTGAATCAGATCCTACTAGGTGGCAGATAATTTGGCTTTCAGGTGTGTCATAGGCAGGTGTAAATAATTGTTCCACCAGAAATTCATAGCGAGTCTGTTTGTCTGGGAGTTGTATCAATGAGGTGATCGTAGCCATAGCGTCGGCCGCTTTGTTGTCAATCCTCAGAATTTGTGTGAACTGAATGTCCACAAAATACTTTTTGAAGTCATCAATCATCTTCTTGTATGGCAACAACTTGTCATCTTTAGTCTGATAGTCATCATTGATTTGATTAATGACTAGTTGTGAGTCACCATAAACTTGTAGCTCGGTAATCCTCCATTCCAATGCTATTTTGAGTCCAGTGATTAGTGCTTCATATTCGGCTATGTTATTGGTGCATGGAAACATTAGCCTATAGGACCTAGGAATGGTATGTCCTTGAGGGGTGACGAAGAGAATGCCTGCCCCCGAGCCATGTTGAGTAAAAGAACCATCAAAGTATAAGGACCATGGCTGCTTAGAGTCTGCTGTGAAGACATCAGCATCTGGAAATTCAATGTGTAAAGGGTGCTCTGTTTGGAGAGGAGCGTCTGCTAGTTGATCCGCGATAACTTGTCCTTTGATTGCTTTGCGATCAACATAGTGGATGTCGAACTCACTCAAAATCATGATCCATTTTGCTAACCTTCCTGTTAGTGATGCTTTACTTAGTAGATACTTGAGTGGATCAATTTTGGAAACAAGCTTAATTGTATGAGTTAGCATGTAATGTCAGAATTTCTGTGAAGCGAAGACGACTGCCAAACAAGCCTTCTCAATGAAAGTGTAACTAAGCTCATGGCTTGTCAGCATCTGCTAATGTAATAAATTGCATGTTCTTTCCCTTCATGGTCTTCTTGTGCTAATAATGCTCCCAAAGCTGTCTTGGTTGCAGCAATATACATAATCAATGGTTTGTCTGGATTTGGTGGTACAAGAACTGGTGGATTCATCAGGTACTGCTTGATTTGTTGAAATGCCATTTCACATTTATCATCCCATCTAAAAGGAACATTCTTATGTAGGAGATGTGTGAATGGTAGACTTTTGTCAGCCAATTGTGCAATGAATCTGCGGATAGACTGGAGTCGCCCTTGTAAGGATCTTAACTGACTAATGTTCTTTGGGGGAGGCATCTCCATGATTGCGCGAACTTTAGCAGGATCTACTTCAATTCCCTTTTCTGAAACAATATATCCTAACAGTTTTCCAGATGTGACCCCAAAAACACATTTCTTAGGGTTTAAGCGAACTTTGAATTTCTCCAATCTGGTAAATATTTTAGATAGTATCTCCAAGTGTCCTTCTCTGGTGTGTGATTTTGCCAATATGTCATCTACATAATCTTCCATGAATGTGTGCATCATGTCATGAAAGATCATAGTCATAGCTCTTTGATAAGTAGCTCCAGCATTTTTCAAGCCGAAAGGCATGACATTCCAACAATATGTTCCCCACGGACAAGTGAAAGTTGTTTTCTCTTGGTCTTCTGGTGCAATCTTGATTTGGTTGTAACCCGAGAAACCATCCATTAATGAGTACATGGCATGGCCTGCTATTAGATCAACTATAGTGTCAATACTTGGAAGCGGAAAGTCATCCTTTGGGCAAGCTTTGTTAAGATCTCTGAAATCAGTGCATACTCTTACACATTTGTCTAGTTTTGCTACTGGTACAATATTGGAAATCCATTCTACATAGTCAATTGATCTTATAAAACCTGCATCGAGGAGCTTCTTGAGTTCTTCTTTAACCAATAGTGCAACATGAGGATTCATCTTTCTGAGTTTTTCTTTTACTGGTTTGGCTCCTGGTTTGATGGATAAATGATGCATAATGAGATCAAGATCAAGGCCGGGCATATCTGCATATGACCATGCAAAATTGAATTGATTTTCCTTGAGAAAGTTCATGAACTCTGGGATTTCTTTAGCTGTCATTGATTCAGCTACCTGTAGGATCCTTGGATTATCTGTAGTTGCAATGTTGATTTCCTTTGTAGGCTCAGTCAAGATGGATGATCGCTCATGATAGTGCTCTAGGAGAGTGTCAAGAATCCCATCAGATGGTGCCTTAAAAAGGTTTTCACCATCTGATACGCTCTTTATTTTGTCTTTTGCTTGATCTAGTACTGCCAGATTCTGGTTTTCACCACTAGATCATTTATCTTTATTTTCATTTTTGCAGCTAGGAGACTTGACACTCTCTTGATTAAAGACTTCATACCGAAAATCGCTAGTGGAACAATTATTTACATCATCGACGGAAAGGAAGTTTATGATAGCTTCGTCATTTGGAAAAATAGGTATATCCATAGGTTCGGTGAGATCCTAGTCAATGAGATCAGGATGGATTAATGGTAGGACATCATCCGGTCGTGTAAAATTGGTGATGGTTAGGGTCAAGACAAAGTTATTGGTAGGATCCGAGGTATGAGATAGGTCAATGATGGGACTATTCTCCTAATAATCTTGTTCGTTAAAATATGACTCAGTATCACTAGACTCATAGTTGCTTTGTGGTTCAGATTCTTGTGGTTGGGACCCTGAACCTTCTCCTTTGATTAAAGCGGGCGTATACTTGTGTATGACATCTACCTCTTTGTCTTGCCAAAATTTGTTATCATGGATGGTATCCCATTCATATTCAGCAGAATCTGTGTCAGAGTTATTTTCTATGTAATTCAGGACTGATACCAAACATGTTTCTTTCTTATCGGAACCTTCTAGCAGTGTAAAAACATTACCTTGGGATTGTTTAGATTGGGTAGCCTCATAGCCTATTCCAGTTTTATCATATGCCGCAAGTCCTGGGAGATGGATAGGCTCAACTACGCCTTCTTTTCTCTTTCCAAGAGGACCATTATCATATCCCATCTTTTGCATGATACAATATCATTTCCCATATTGTTATGTTGGTAAGGTGACATTTAAAATTGTGTCCTCTTCATCTTTATAGAGCCAATCTAGAATTGTTGTATCCTCAGGATCTCCCATGGGAAATTTTTCTTTGATAAATTGTCCATTGAATTTGGTAGTGGGCTCTGTTTGTACCTGTGCTGATGCTGATGCTACTGATATTTGTTGTGGTGTAATAGAAGGTTTTCCATGCGATCGAGGAGACGTAGGTAGATTAGCAAGATAAAGGGAATATTCCCCAACTCCACTTTCCTTGAACTGTAGTTTCTTGTCAAAGCTTTTGGTTAACTAACTGATGTGTGTAGCATGTTGAGGAGAAGTACCAGCAAGTGCTTCTCGATTATTGGGAACCAAAGTATCTTGATGAGCTTTGATATTGGCACAAGTTTGGGTGTTTGAGTTATCAGCTGGTATAGTGATTTCCTGTCCATCATACGGAAACTTAAGACATTGGTGGTAAGTGGATGGAACAGCTTGCATCTCATGGATCCAAGGATGACCCAACAAGATATTGTATGCAAGATCTCGGTCTAAAACTTGGCAAAAGGTATTTTTGATAACAGGTCCCACTCTGATTGGTAGCATGATTAGACCTTTAGACATTCTCTCCTCATCATCATAGGCTTTAATGGTAATCTTCCTTCTAGGATCAATGGAGTCTTCGACAAATCCTAATGCTTGAATCACCTTCAAAGTACATATATTTAGACCAGCCCCTCCATCTATTAGAACACGTTTGACATGGAATTTGTGGATCATGACCTCTAAGTATAATGATGAATTGTGGGGATGAGTTAGGGAAACATCATCTTTGTCTGAGAATGAAAGGCATGTGGGTGAGGACAAATGTCCTACCATGGCTTGAAATCAGTTCACATCCAAATCCGTAGATACAGTCGTTTCAACGAGGGTTTTATCTAAAATTTCCCTATGTGCAGGGGAAATCTTCAGAAGTTGAAAATGGAGATTTGAGCTGGAGTTTTTCGAAGTTGGTTAACTAAGTCGTATTGGTGTTGAGGAGAGGTCTCATTGGATTTTGAAGAGGTACCTTTCAAAACAACCTTAGCTTGTGCTCTTGTTGTGACGTTTACTTGTCCATTGTCTACTTTCTCTTTGATTTTGATGATGTTGACTCGCTCATCGTCCGTATAGAGGTGATGGATTACATTGACATCAATTTGGTTCACAGTTTTGTCAGAAGATTCTCCCTTTTGATAATTTGGTAGAGGATTTCGAAATGCTTGGTGATCTTCGTTGGATTTTTGTTGTCCTTCTACTGTGATAATTCCCTTGTCAATTAGATCTTGAATAGCATGTTTCAAACCTTGACAGTTGTTTGTATGATGACCTCTGCACCTATGGTAGTCACAAAAATAGGCTTCGTTCCATGATGGAGGTTTTACATTAGGTTCATAATTGCGTTGTGGGGGTAACATAAGGACATTCTTTGCCATGACCTCTTTGAAAGCCGATTCTAAGTATTTTCCTAGTGGAGTAAAAGTTCTTCTATTGGAGAAGAATGGAAAGCGTTGTGGTTTCGTGTTTGAGGTATTCCCTAAAGTGTTGTTGTTGTTGTTGTTCTGGTAGTTTTGGTTGTTGGTAGTCCCTTGATTATAGTTCGTTGGAGGGGGATGATTGTTTCCTTGATTCGTGACTGTATTGATATTGTTGTAATTATTGTTACGAGGAGTGCTCAGGATAAATGGCTTAGTCGTGATATGATTTGCATCTACAACACCATCATTTACAACGTTCTTGTTGTGGGTCCAAAATTTAGACTTGTCCTGATTATTGTAATGGTTAGATGAGGCAGGGCTGTCCCTATCAAGTTTTATGGTCCCTCTTTTGACCAAAGCACTTTCGATGGTGATGGTATCCTCAATCAATTTCTCAAAGGAAGGTGGACAATGTAGATTTAGACGATAGCTCATTTCTGAGTTGAGGCTATTGATGAAGGTAACCATTTTCTCCTTTTCAAGAACAGGTCATGGGTACCTAGCAAACATTCTCCTCCATCTTTGAAGAAAGGTAGTGAAAGGTTCACCGGGTTTTTGCGCAACTTTGCAAAGATCAATCATGGTGATTTGGTGTTGAACGTTGTAGGCGTATTATGTTATGAACAAATTGATCAATTCCTCAAATGTCCGAACAGGAGGTGTAACCTTAGATAACCATTCCATAGAGTTAACTCCAAGGCTTCGAGGAAATAATCACAATAAATATGTATCCTCGTGGGAAAATTCCAATGTCATGTTTATGAAGTCTCTAACATGGTCAACTGGGTCTGATTTCCCATTATAACGATCAAATTTGGGAATTTCACAGTATTTAGGAAATGGAATCATGTTGAGACTTCTATCAAAAGGATAAGGACATATGTCATCCAAAGTGTATTTCTTGGTTGTGGTTCCTCCTCGTATTTCATTGACTATTCCCTTCATTTCTCTAAGCTCTTTTTCGAAGGAAGCCATTTTAGATAGGGTCGGCTCTTCTTCTGTGGTTTTTAATTTATCCGTATCAAAGTCTTTAGGCAATTTAGCTCCTTGATCTGCTAGGAAAAGAAAGTACTTCTCTTTGTCACGTTGTATAATCTTTTCAAGGGCTTTAAGAAACTTGGGATTTTGTTCTGCCTCTCTAAGTTCAAGTTCGTCGTCTTGTTCATCATCACTACCTATAGGAGTTTTGTTCATGTTTTTGTTCTTAAGTATCGAACTTTCCTCTCTATCAGCCATATTGTTGTCACTAAAAAGGGGATTGTGACTTACACTAAAAAGAGGACTATCACGTTCACCTTCTTCTTGAGGTGTTTCTCCTGCTTTGTTGTGTTGAGATCTCGTAAAAATAGGCATATGTAAGAAATCCTTGAATATGATCGAGGGTCACTGAAGGATCTGATTGGGACGCGTTGAATATTCAATTGAAGGTTGTGGTATGTTCTCAAACTCAAGAGGTTGATTCAAATTGTGACATTGAGATAATGCTAATCTTTGATAATAAGCTTGGGTAGCCAAAGGTTCTACAGCATAATCGTCGGTGAATCCCCTAATGTAGTCTTGGTATCTATGGAGGAATGTGCGATAATGGAGCAAGACGTCTCGACTCTTATACAGGAATTCTCTGCGATCTAAAGTCTTCTTGTAACTTAAATTTGTTTTGGGCTTCTTGATCCTATTGAAAACTGATTTCTTGGTGAACTTGGTTGATTTCCACTTTCTTAACATGGGAGTAAAATCTTAGAAATTCGGGTCTGTGACAAAAACCTAAAAGCGCTACTCTGTTTCCCAAATGCGCTACAGAAAAAGTCAAATGCGCTGGAGAAAGAGTCAAATGCGCTGCAGAAAACCTCAGATGCGCAGAAACAGAGCACAGATGCGCAGCAGAAAATCCTAAATGCACCAAAACAGAACACAGATGCGCTAGAACAGAGCTTAAATGCGCTACAGTTTTCCCTAGATGCGCTAAAATAGTTTTTCTAGGACAGTTTTGACCCGTTTTTCAGCTGAAATTTGTCATGTTCATTTTTGGATGATCCTTTATCTGAATTAATGATTTTTTTGCAAGCACAGCAAACAGTCTGATTTAAGTTGATTTGTAACCAAGCACAGAATAAGACAAGCACAACCTAGGTTAGGCCAGGACAATATCCGCTAGACTCCACGTGGGTTTCCCCAACGCATATCAGTAGCGTGTGAATCCAGAAGCTTGGCTGCACGGGCTCCCCCTTATAGTGCACTCTCTTCTCAGGCCAACCAAGCTTCCAACCCCCATGAAACTCCCATGGCGAGCTGATCACCTCTACTATTGACTGCGAAAGTGTGGAAGGCTTCACACCGACCGGTGCTGGACTAGCAAATAGAAGGTTTTTGGCTTTCTAAACAATGGTATTTAGTTCGGGACCCCCGTTCGAGTGGCCATACATGGGGCAAGAGATTAATCACCATTAAGGTGGCACTCCAGCCTGAAGAGGTTAAGCTCAACAGGGTTTATGGGAGTACTACTCCATCCGTATGACACATCCGCACAAGCAACCTTAGGTTTTCCCTTAAGATTTACATTTATATACCGGTTGGGGGTAGCTTGGCCTTAGCTCCGTTGCCGGTTTGAGTCGTCCCTTAAGGTGAGTACTTTTTCCCTTAAGGCAGGCCCAATTTCTAGAGTCAATAATCATTTCTCTTGCACCTAGGATTGCACAAGTGCGCAAGGGGAGAGGATACTTCAATTATCAAATCAGGGTTACACAGGGAAAAGTGGGTCTAGTTTTCTGATCACCTAGTTTGCACAGGGTGAGAGCATAATCACCTACCACTTTCAAGCACAGTCAATAAGAGTAAATAGATTCATTTTATGTGCACCAAAATCAAATGTGATTTAATCTAAGTGAAGATGTTGCTTCACAACAGTCATGGGGTTCATTTTATCTGCATGATAAAAGGTGTGGTGGCTACCCTAGATTGATTCATTTTAAGCCCAACATAAAAATGAAAGAAATTCTGTCTGCGGAAGGCGTCAGACTCAGAATCTCGGTTACAATTCCAGATTTGAAGCTCTGTTTCCCGAATGCTCAGAAACAGAGACCAGAAGCGCAACTCTATTCCCTAAATGCGCTAAAACATAAAACAAATGCGCTGCTCTGTTACCCAGATGCAAAAAAACAGAACCTAGATGCGCTATTCTAGATGCAGAGAATTTTTTTTTAAAAATTTTCTGATACAACTTAAATGCGCTAAAGAATGTCCTTAATGCGCTAACTAAAATCCTAAATGTGCTACAAAAAATGACGGATGCGCCACTCTATTTCCCAGATGCGTCGCAGAAATGACCAGATGCGCCGAAACAGAACACAGATGCGCCGAAATACCTGCAAAAGAAAATTTTTCGATTCTTCCAAAATACGCTGCCGAATGCTAGAAAATCTGTAAGCAAACTTGCAAGAAAAACCTGCAAGAAAGAAGTCTAAAATAGGGGTATAGGCCCCACGGTGGGCGCCATTTAATGTGTGTGTGAAAATTAAGTGCGTAAATGAATTAGAACAAGTTCAAACACACCAATAGAACATTATAACAAAAACAAAAATATAAAAGGAGTAGAGAAGCGCAAACTCAGTATCTTGTTTCCATTGTCGTCCTATCGTCCTCTATCTTTAGTGTTTTTGTAGATTCCAGCCTTGTGTTCTCAGATTATGGGCTAGGCTCAACAAACTGTCTTCCTAAAGAACGAGATTTTGCTATGATATGAATGCATGATTAAGCTATGATGTTGATTTTAGCTAAGAAACTTGAAATAAACATGATGCTATGATAAATGAATACTAAATGAATTAAATGCATAAACTCTACTTAATTGCCTATTACCAATGTTTGGATTCACACAAGTATTTATAGAGCTTTCTGAATGATTCTGATTGGCTATCTCGATTGACGGTTGTGATAATTCCTGGTAGATCAAACGGCTAAAGATAGATGAAATTGATAGAAGAACCCTAGAAACAGATTTTTCTATTTTATTATGAAAGAAGAAAAAGAAGAGAAGATAAGAAATCATCTTTCTTTAAAAGAATAAAAGAAAGATTTAAAGCTAATAAATAATTTAATTAAAAAAATCAATTATTTATTTGTGGAGGACATTCAGCTTTTCTTAATTAAATAAAATATTTAATTAAGCTTTTAAAAGCAGAAGAAAGCTTGTGGTGGGAAAAGAGCTTTAATCATGTTTTATTGAAAAAAGCAGAATATCTCATAATTTATTATGATATGAGAAGATTGCACAATTAGGTTAAAATACCTAATTTTGGAATTAGAAAGAAAGTATAAGATATTTTTAATTAAATAAGATTTATTTAATTAAATCACTTTTATGAAATTAATTAAATGACACATTTAATTAATTAGAAGAAGAAAAATAGAAGAAAGGGGAAATATTTAAACTTAATTAAATCAAAAGATTTAATTTAAATTCAAACAATGATAATTAATTTAAATAAATAGAATGTATTTATTTAAATAATTAAGTGGACATGTATAGGGGGTCGTGCTACCCGATTCCTGCAGTCTAATAAAAAATAAAAAAAAATTAAGTGGACATGTGAAAATAATTAAATAAAATAAATTTATTTAATTAAGGAAGAAGAATAAGATGAATGAACAATATAATTAAATTAATTAAATTTAATCATATGTAGAGGACTTTAGAAAAATTAATTAAATAATAAATATTTAATTAATTGCCAGGATTATAGACATGACCATTTTTATGCGTATACAAACACATTCCCTTTTGGTTAGCGTTCTTGAAGAACATCAGCTTGTTTGTTTACTTGGTCTTTATCCTTTTCACTTATCTTATTGCACTCATTCCAAAGACTTCTCAATGATATCCAAACAAGAGGATTTAGAGAAATAGGAATGGGGCAACGATCACTATCTTTTGTCTACTATGCTTCTTGGATGTTCTTGTAATATAACCTTGGCGAATACTTGCTTTGTTAGGTATGCATAGAGTAGGTTTTGGGCAGCTAGTTGACTATTACATTTATAGGTTATACCTTTCTGTGTTTTGGTCTGAGGTGTTTGAAACTTCTAAAGTGCATCCTAGCAAGGTTTCCATATGTCAGGTGTGAACAAGGATACTCCTATTTGTTTTTCAAGTCAAAATTCCATCACACTAGGTACAAGACCATCCTGGTTTTCTATACCTTGATGCATTGTGCTTATGTGTGTTATGAAACATAAGGAAATTGGCCCTTTGAAAATCCCAACTCCTCGACAGGTAATCATCATCATTTGCATTTTCATCATCTTGTGTCTTGTTGAAATGACTTCCTCTCTTTCATTCTTTCTTGCTCACCACACTAGCAAGGTACTATGATAGTTGATCATCATCATCATGCTCATCATCATCAATCCTGCATCCACAAATCATTAGCATAGTGCATAAACATATCATATAGGAAACATATGCATTGCATTTCCACCTTCATATAAACATGTTATTATAGCCATTCTTCATAGATAGGTGCATCCATGTTATTACATTGCATCCATTTTATTACATTGCATCAATTTCTTGCATCACATTGCATTCATCACATAAATAATTGCATAACATTCATTTGCATAAACATTTGCATAAACATTACCACTTACTGCATAATCATACATAATAGGTACATAAGCATTATAGATAATCCTTTGCATACATACTTGCATAACATCATAAGGTCATCTCACACATTACGTTCATTTTGCATAAAACATCATCATCATTGCATATAGTGCATCACATTAAATGCATCACATACATTACATTTATCATTTAATATGTTTAGGATAATAATATTTGTTATTCTAAGCATCTTAGAAAACCATCTCATTTGTATCATATCATATAAAACACAACCATTGCATTCACATTGCATTAATCATCCATATCATTCATAAATAACATCACACTCATTTTAGCATTTCATTGCATAAATCATTTCACATCATTATAAGCATAAATAGGAACATACAAGAATCCATCACATGCAAAGTGTACACCCATCCATAATCATTTCATGTATAAACATGATTTAACTTATTTCACATATACACCATAGATCATTTCCATATCATTTTTGCATATTCCATATAACATATTACATATCATATCATTTTGCATCATTACACATCACATAAATACATCTGCATATCATAGGCCAACATAATATAGATTTTCTAGTCATAATCATAATGCATACATCATCGGAAATAAATATACCATAACATATTTGCACAACATATAGAAATAGAATCATCCATACATGCATAAATAAATGGCACCACATCACATCACATCAAAAACATCATTGGCTCATATATATATCATCAATAATGTAACTATCATAGGTCAAAATAATTGGATCACCGTACATCTATATGAATCGGTACAAAAAGGCCCATTGGGCTATCAAAAAGGAGCCCATAAGGCACAAATAGTATCATCTCGATCAAGGTCTACCCCATTGTATGCTGCCCTCACCCCTATCACCATAACCCTTTGCTGGCCTGTGGCTGGTCCGCTACGAGTACACTAGGACTCGTGCTACTCTGGGTATGGCCTCATGATAATGCATTCGATAGTACTCAGCCTCTCATATGACATCCCTGTAAGACCAAATGGACACTGTACTCTGAGAGGAGGAGGCTTCCATGCTCTCCAACTGTTGTCGCTGACCTAGCTCTATGGTTGCCTATAGCTCTATGGCCTGTCTCTACTATATGACCTGATCCCTCTCAGCCTTGAGTTGATCTCTCTCAGTCCTAGCTAGATCCCTCTCGGCTATCTAGTCTAGACCTAGGCCTGCAACTATGCAATCAATACATCTAGGGGATCCACCTACCCTGTTGGCTGCACTATTGGTTGTGCTCATGTAGGCTATACCTGAGGCTGATCCTCAGCCCGTGGTGGTACACTTGATGGCACCTGGTCTTGATCCTACATATGTACATTTGGCTGAACTAGAGGCTTGACAGGTTGCTCGTGTCATCCACTATCCCTCTGTCCTTGTCCTCCCCCTATGCCTCTCACTCTCTGCTAATCAAGGACTACTCCTGGAATTTTCAAATGAAGGGGAGGCCAAAACCAATCCCTGTATACCTATGTCACACCTAGATCTATAGACCCTTGATCATAGGCCCATGGTCAGGCCACTAACTATCTAAAACTATCAATGACCTCCGATGCAGGAATGTATCGCCCCCATGAAACCTGTGACATGGTGTGGGTGAAGACAGCCACATAATCATCATCTGGTCGATCCTAGGGCTCACCAAATTGATGTTGCACATGCCCAGGTAGGTATCTCTCAATCATCATATGCTCTCACCCCTGCATGTAGTGGTCCTAGTGGGTAAAGAAAATTTGATCTACATCACTGGCCCATCTGGGCTGACCAAGGTACAGACACCATGTGAATACCTGCATCTCATCTAAGACCCTCCTCCCATAAGGGATCTCTTGCTCACCTATGTGTGTAAAGGAGGCACCACCTCTGTAGCGCCATAGAAGGGGATTGTCTAGCATCATCAAAACTGTAACAATTTGTGGTCGAAGAATAGCAATGTGCTCCAATGCCCATATGTGGAGAAGTGTCACACCCACTCTGAGTGCTCTACCGTTGAGGTAGACGTACTCGTGGAGATCCCTTTAAAGAGAGGCTAGAAGGACCGGCCCCCAAGCAAAATGAACTGGCCTATCACAAACCATACGCTCATAGGAGAGTCCCCAATCGGGACTAAAGTATCAGCCTCATCTATCTAGCACCACAAGACCCAAAATAACAACTACAACAACCAAGCAGAAGGGAGGTGCTAGGGTCCTATGTCGCTCGAGCTCGATCTGTCCCTCACAAATAATGATGTCCTATGTGGCAAGGACTCTATGGCAGGCATCCTGCCCCTCATCCATATCAAAAATGACCCTCTGACCATGAATTGACAATCTCAAAATGTGCCAAACGTCCTCCAAGGCGATGTGTGCCTTTCCAGTTGGAAGGTGAAACGAAGAGGTATCGTTGTGCCATCTCTCCGCAAGTGCTAATATAATCCCCAAGTGAGTGTGAATGGGTGATGCATAGGCGATGTACAATAGCCCCATGTCGCGAAGTCAATCCTGATCTTTGTCACTTAGGTCTCACAAATAACTGAACACATCTTGCAACCTGTGCTCTCAGGAGTAGAGCTCCCTCACCGCATCCTACATCAAGAAGGGTCAACATGTTAAAAAATTTGAAAAACTCTTTGTCAAGCATCCAAGAAACCACTCCAGTGTCACATTCTATGAAGTCATCATAGTTTGATTTTTAATCAAACTCTAACACTAGGGCACAAAAGGCCAAAAGTGCACTCCCGCTATGCACTTTCCTTCCCAATGACGCACTTTGAAAAGAAATAGGACCGCTGCATTGTAGTTTGTAAATCACCTCATAGACCACAAGCTCAGCATCAGAGTTTGGAGTTTATTTTCAAACTCCAAACTCCACCACCGTGGTGCAATTTGACACCGAACGATGCAGTTTGATTTTTGAACAGTGCTATATAGTGCCCATTTAGAATGTCTAACTTTGAATGCATTAAATGAAGGCTAAAAATAAAAAAATGAAGCTTAGGTAAGGGTCACTTACCGGTGCCCCAATGTCGGGTGGCCACTAGTACATTCGAACTCGATCAGAAATGTACATCAGAAGCTATCCCTATGCCATAGCATCAGGAGATCAGAGCTCAAATCTTAAGGTTGCTAGATGGCTGTGTGTGAAAATGAATTGAAAGTGACCCCTCAGACCACTTTTAAGCTTGAAAATTAGGGTTTTTTCACCCTGATTGGCTGTCCTGCTAGGGTTTTGGGCCCCTGAACTTGTTTTTGTCTAGTTGAGGCCTCTATAACATCATTTTATTGCATTTAGACACATTTTTGGCCTCTTGGAGCCTTTTTGGACCTGTCAGGCACCTTGTCCTCTTTTTTCGTGAAATTACCCAAAAAATAAATTTTTCATCCAATCTCTCGAGGGAGCAATATATTGGCATGCTTTCTCTTGCCAGACAGTAGTGAGGAAAGATTTTAAATAATGAAATTTTTTGGCTTTGATCGAGATCATTTATTCTTTGAACCAATGCAACAAGTGCATTGCTTCAAAGAGGGGAGAAATGTAGACACGTAAAATATACCAATTGACATTGTGCATCTAATCTTGACTACTAACATCATTTCATCTTGAATCATCACTCGGTCTAACCATTTAATCAAATCCCCTTATCTAATTAAATTCATCAATATTTCACTCTTAATTAAATAAACTAGTTATTTAATTAAGTCACCTCTTCTCGATAATTAAACTAATCATCTTGATCTAATTATTCCTATTCAATTAAATAATCAATTTTATTTAATTAGATCTCTTAAGTCTATCTATTAAATTAAATAAATTAAAACCTTATTTAGTTTAATCTAACATCATCTCTTTTAATTAAATAAATCAAAATCTTTATTTAATTAGTCCTTTATCACATTCTTCTCATTAGTTGATTTAAATAAATCCTTAAATTTGAGTCAAATAGGTCACATCAACTAATATCCTTCATTAAATTAATTAACCTTGATTAATTTAATCTCTTATCATGTCCCATCCTCTAGCATTTACCACTTGCACATGAAAATAGATTTAATTGATTTATTAAATCTCTATTTTCCTCAACAAGGCATCTTTTTGGAATCTTCTCCAAGTTTGAATTCAAAAATCCAAGTTGACATGTACATCCAACAAGGCGTTAACTCTATCTTACATGTCCTTTGCCTTGATCCAAGTGGCATTCAATGCTTTCTTTCTTCCCCCTTGCAAGTCATTTCAACAAAATTCAAAATTCAAAAATAGGCATTTATTGGCACAATCCTCAAAACTTGCACATCCTCCATCCACTCATAGGTTGACAAATGGCATATTTCCATTGGATGAATGTTAGTCCCACATTGCTCAATTTTGGACATTCATCCTTCAATCTCATCTATAAATAAGAGGCTCCTCTCCTCATTTGAACATCCACAATTTATGCAAAGTTACCATGCTCAAATATCTATCAAATTCCATCCATCATTATTGAATCTTAGCTAGGTTATGTAGGTTTTTAGCTTGGAGCACTCATCCTTCATCAATGAAGTGGATCATTCATCAACACTCATCAACATACATCAATCTTGCATCATAGGAGTTAAGAAAGGGACAATTTTCACATCAAATTGGCACCGATTCCCCCATGGGATCATAAGTTTGCTAGCTTAATTAGGATTCAATCTCTTTCATTGTTATTTCATTGTGTTTTTCATTTTTTTTCTAATTTGAGTTATGTTAATGGATTTCATGGGGAATCCTTGTTCTTACTTGCATTCAAACATCTAATGTGTTTATTTTTATTGTTTTGCAAGTATTAGGATTGGGGTTCGCACATAGGATATACCCTAGGATGACGAATTGGGATGCCTTTTTGACAAAGGTTCATTTTAGGGTTGAGGGTAAGTTATCAAGTATGATGCCTATTTGAAGGTATGTATAAATTTGGTGGTACCAAGGATCACCGAGACCAACAATTTCGCACACAGATTTTGATTCTGGTACCTCAAATGCGGGCATGAGAAGTTGTTCTATCAGGAATTCATATTTTGGAATGTTGTGGGGGATTTCCAGTAAGGATTCAATTATTTCCATGGCATTTGTTGCTCAATTGTTTTCTCTGGGTTTCTGCTCAAATGTAATCTCAATGAAGGATTCTTTGAGAGTCTCCACCAATTTCTTGTATGGAGTTAGCTTGTTGTCTTTAGTTTGGTATTCATCATTCACTTGGTTTATTATCAATTGAGAGTCCCCATATAGTATGAGAGTTATAATGTTCCATTGCACTGCTATTATAAGAACTATGGTTAGAGCCTCGTATTCTGCAATGTTATTGGTGTAGGGAAATGCTAGTTTTTAGGACCTTGGTATGCAGTCCCCTTGTGGGGTGATAAAGAACATACCAGCTCCTAATCCATGTTGCGTGTATGAGCCATCAAAGTAGAGTTTCCAATGGTTGGCTATGTTGAGATTAAAAATAGATTCATCTAGAAACTCTGAGATGAGAGGATTCTCTTAATAGATTGGTACTTTTTCAAGCTGATCTACAATGACTTGGCCTTTGATTGCTTTTCATTCCACATATTCAATGTTGTATTCTGATAGTATCATCACCCATTTGGCCATTCTTCTAGTGAGCATTTCCTTTGACAGTAATTACTTGAGAGGGTCAATTTTGGTGATGAGTTTTATTTTTTGTGCCAACATGTAATGTCTGAATTTATGTGATGCAAACACTACTGCTAGGCATACTTTCTCAATGAATTAGTAATTTAACTCATGCCCAACCATTGTTCTATTGATGTAATAGATGGTCCTTTCTATTCCATTTTCATCATGTTGAGCTCGGAGAGCTCAAAGGGTTGTTGTTGTTGCTAACACATAGAGAATTAATGATTTTCTTGGGATTGGTGTCATTAGGACTTGTGGTGTAAGTAGATATTCTTTTATTTTATTGAAGGCTTCTTCACACTTATTATCCCATTTGTATGCTACTCCCTTGTGAAGTAGGTGAGAGTATGGGTTTAGTTTGTCTGCCAGCTGTGCTATGAACCTGCGAATGGATTGAAGCCTACCTTGGAGACCTCTCAATTGCTTTAATGTTTTGGGTGCCTTCATCTCAAGGATTGCTTTTACTTTTGTTGGATCTACCTCAATACCTCTCATTAACACTATGTATCCTAGCAGCTTTCTTGATTGTACACTGAAGACACACTTCTTTGGGTTTAATCGAACCTTGTACTCTTCTGACCTATCAAAAATGGCACTCGGGGTTGCTATGTGATCTTTCTCCTTCTAGACTTGGCTAGAATGTCATCAACATAATCTTCGATAGTCTTATGGATCATGTCATGGAATATTAACGTCATGGCCCTTTGGTATGTTGCTCCTTCATTCTTTAAGCTGAATGGAATTATATTCCAGTAGTAAGTTCCCCATGGACAAGTGAAGGTCGTTTTGTGTTGGTCTTCTTTAGCGATCATTATCTGGTTATAACCTAAGAAACTATCCATCAAGGAAATCATTTCATATCTCATCATCATGTCTACAATCATGTCAATATTAGGCAATGAGAAATCATCTTTCGGACATGCTTTGTTCAAGTCTTTGAAGTCTATGTAGATTCTGATGCCCCCATCAGGTTTTGAGATAGGTACCAAGTTTGACACCCATTCTGAATAATCTATTGGTTGAATGAATCTTGCATCTAATAGCTTCTTTAGTTCCATTTTTACTAGCAGGGCCATCTAAGGGTGCATTTTTTTGAGCTTTTGTTTAACAGACTTTGCTTTTGGGTATACTGCTAAGTGGTGAACCATGATTTTTGGATCAAGCCCTACAATGTCAGCATAGCTCCATGTGAAGTTTATCTATACCTCTCTTAGGAAGGCTACTAGGAGCTCTTGTTCTTTTGATAGTAATGATTCTGAATAGAATGTAATGTGTGGGGTTTCTTCTATTCCTAGATTGACCGGATTGCATTTTTGTGCTAGGAGTGCTGATTTTTCTTGATGAAGAGCTTTGAAAAGAAGATTCAATCCCCTATCCTCAGGTGCCTTATTGAGGTTTTCACCATTGGATGCATCCCTTATTTTTACTTTTTTCATGTCAGAGAGTGCCACAGTGTGGTTTTCACTCAAGAACTTGGATATGATTCTTAATTTTTCACTTTTGTGACTGAGGGATTCAATCGTTTCCCCATAATAGGCATGTGTATCTAGCTCAATTATGAACCCTACTTTGTGATCCCCATTAGAAATTTTATCTTGTAGTCCCATGAATTCTAAGAGTGCCTCATTGTTTTCAAATGTATCAAGAACTAGTGGTCCTCGTTGGTCGTAGTCAATGAGTTGGGGGTATACTAGGTGGATTTCATGATTTTAATGGTCGGATTCAAAGGATAAGGTGCTAATCATGAAAATATTGGTATCCTCAAATAGCCTAGGTAAGTTGGTAATGGGATCCTCATCATCACTACTACTACAGACATCGGTTATGTCAAATTTGAAGTTATCTATGACGCGACCTGTAGATACTAGTAAGCGCAGTTCAACTGGAGTTTGTTGAGGAGGATTTTTTACCTTTCTAACTAGAGGACCTCGGCCATGTATGGTTATACTCAAAGGGGTGCATCCGAGGCCAAGACTTCCCATTCACGTCTCCAAAATGATAGGTATTATAAGCCCATTTTCATTTTTCCCAAGTCTTTGATTTCTATGATAGCCCATTGCGAGCATCATTTGCAGACCCTTGCTTCTGTCATCCATTGGTAAATCAACTACTGGTCTCTCATCTTGGTATAGCATATGATATGGGTCTACCTTGATAACTTCTTGACCAAGATCTCCCCAACTTGTAAAGTTGGGATAGTCTTTAGGAGATGTTTGAGATGTGGAAGCTTCATTTATTTGTGGGCGTCCCCATGATCTAGGAGATTGTGGTAACTCTCCTACCACAAAAGCAGTTTTAGGGATCATGTAGTTTCCACAACCATTATCTTGGATGATGACCTTAATATCAAAAATGGTGGGAATGGTAGGAGTGGCGGGTGTCTCTGTCACAGAAGTGGAAGCGAGACTGGCGAGATCAATGTATGGTGTAGATGGTCCCTCATCATTTTTTGGTACTTGGGGGATTTTATAGTACTTTTCCTCGAGGCTTTTGCAGTAGGAGAATGGTTTGGGATCTCCATGGATGGTGACTTCTTGTCCTTCATGTATGAATTTGACACATTGATGGAAATTTGATGCTACTACATGCATTGCATGAATCCATGGACGTCCTAGGAGGATGTTATACAGCAAGTCGAGGTCCAAGACCTAACAAGTGGTTTCCATGATGGTTGGCCCTACTTGAATAGGGATTTTGATTGTGCCTTGGGACACTCTTTCCTAATCATCATATGCTCTTATTGTGATACCCTTTCCTTTGTCAATACAATCCTCTGAGATTTTTTAATTGTTTGATGAGCTTGAGAGAACAAATATTCAAGCTTGAACCTCCATCCACCAAGACCCATTTGACTTTTATTTTCTATACTATGACTTCTAAGTGCAGTGCATGGTTATGAGATCGTTGGGCAGGAAAATCCTAGTCAGAGAATGTGAGGAGATTTGGCTTGATGATATTTCTGACCATAACTTGGAATTGTTCCACATCAAAATCTGCGGAGACAGTGGATGAAGCCAATGCTTCCTCAAGGATTTTCTTATGGGAAAATGAGATTTTTAGTAGCTCCATGATGGATATTTTTGTTGGAATTATTTTGAGGTGATCAAGGATGTTATATCCATTGGGGATAGATTTAGGTGCAGGAACTCTATATGGCTAGGATGATCCTGCGATGGTAACTTTTCCGCCTCTTGTGGTGACTCCATAATTGGCATGGGCTCCTTTGATAGTGATGGTAGCGCAATAGTCATCCAAAGATGCAATGACGTGGTCATACACATGATTTAAATTATTCAAGGTTTCTTTCCCCTTATCTGTGTTATTATTCCCTTTATTGCCATGGTTAGGCATTGGATTCGTGTGTATCTTAAGGTTTTGGTTTCCTGTTGGCTATTCCATGTTTATAATTCTTTGATTGATGAGATCTTGAACTATGTTTTTTAGCCTCATACAACTATTCATGGTATTCCCTTTGATTTTATGGAATTCACAGAGTTGATTCTCATTATACCAAGGAGGTTTCACATCCTGTTCTTGGTAATTCTCATAGGTGGGAGCCTTGATGATTTTTTCGTTTATCAGTTTCTTCATGATGACTTCGAGTGGTTGCCCTAGAGTGATGTACTTTCACTTTAGGTAATTATTGTTCCATTGGGGTGGTCCCCTTTGATCATTGACATTGTTAGTTGCTTGATTGTTGTTTGGTTGTTGTGTTGCTTGATGATTGTTTTGGTGTAGGATTTGGATTTGTGGTGTGGGTGTATTTTGGCGAGGGGCACTGATGACCACCTTGGCATCGACGACACTATCATTGGTAACATTATTTTTTTCTTTCCCATGTGCGGAGTTTGTCATTGTAATTGGTGGGTGGGTGGTCTTTTTATTTGGGGTATGAAGTTGATCCCGCGGGTTGTGTCATAAGGGCTTGTTCGATGTTGGGCGCCTTGGAGATCAACTAGTCATATGTGTTAATCCCTTGTACCTTGAGATGTAATGCTAAGAGGCCATCAAGGTTGGATATGATGATGCAAACTTGTTGTTCCTCAAGCATGACCCTTTTGCTCTAATTGGCCTTGGATCACCATTGTTGTAGGAATGAAGTGAATGATTCATTCTTACCTTGTTTCAGAGCTAAGAGTTCTTCTAGACTAACATCTATTGTGATATTACATGCGTAGGTTTTAATGAATGCATCTATAATTTCTTGGAATGTTTTAATGCATGTAGGTATGTGAGAGAACCATTCCATAGCATGGCCAGCCAAACTCCTAGGAAATAGCTGCATCAAATAAGTATCGTCATATGCGACTTCCATGCAATGAACCTGGAATTCCCTAATGTGATCTTCAGGTTTCCTGTCCAATGATATTTGTCAAACTTGGGGATCTCAAATCCCTTTAGGAATGGTTTCATCACAAGGCTCCTATCAAATGGATAGGGACACAAGTTGCTTGGTGTTTTTGTGGTTCACCCTGATTGAAGATCGAGCACTTGTTGCGAGAGCAACCTGATTTGTGTCATTACATCATTTTGCAAATCACGGGATGGGATGAAGGTGTTCTAGGGTGTTTCAATTGTTGGTTGGATGGGTAGGTTGTTTGGTGTGCTATTTGATGGTATTTGCAAATTTTGTCGAGTCAGGTATGCTTGCACTTGTTGTATAAATAATGCTTGTTGTTGTTCCAATAATGCTTGTTTTTGGGCTATTAATTGGGCTACTTCTTGTTGCTCTTGCTATTGCTTTATTGCTTATTAATATGCTTGTAGTTGTGCTGCTTGTTTTTGTGCAGGAAACTATGCTTGTTATTTTGCTTGTTGTGCTTGATATTGGGCGTGTGCTTGAGCTTGAGCTTGGGATTGTGCTTGTGCTTGGGCTTGTGCTTGTGCTACTTGTTATTGCAATAGAATTTGGACTTGAGCAGCCTTTGTGCTTGTAATGTGGCTTGGGCTACTTGAGAAGCTTGAGCAGCTTGAGCAGCTTGTTGTTGTTGTTGTTGTTACAATAAGACTTGGGCTTGTATGGCCTATTGCACTTGTTGTGCAATTTGGGCGGCTTGAGCATTTTTCGTTGCTTGTACAGATTGTTGGGCAGGTAGTTGCACAACTTATTGAGCAGCTATTTGAGTGGCTTTTTTCTTTTACACTTGCAGGAATGCCTTTTCATAAGCAGCTTGTTGAGCAGCTTGCAATGACATGTTGTATTGGCTTGATAAATTGGAGTTTGGTGGTGGTGGATTCAAAATGGTGCTTGTGGTGGTGGTGAGTGGTGATGTTGTGTTAGTGGTTTGAGTGGTGAATGGTGTGATCAATGTGGTTGGTCCTTGAGAGCCCAGGATTTGAGATGTTAGGGAGATGGTCGATAATGTTGTGATTGCTTGTGTATTTGTCATCTGTTGTTGTGATATTGATGACAAGATTTGAGAGTTTGGCATGATGCTTTGATTAGTGTTTGGAATGTTGGTTTGATTGATATTTGGTAAAGGTGGAAGCCCCAAGCCAAGTAGAGGTGTGTATAATGGTGGTAATGGTGGAAGAGGTGAAAATGAGAGGGGTGTGATCTCTTGAGAAAATGATGTGGGGTCAAAAATTCCCCATGGTCTGAACATGTCACCTTCTCCTTGCGAATTTATGAGGAGAGAAGTTTGGGGTGTTTCTTAGAAGGATGATGATGATGGATCAGTAGGATTATGGAAAGTTAGAGGGACATACTTATGCAATGGATTTTTGGGTATGTTTTGTTCCAAAATGGTATTTGCATCCAAGTCTTGATTGTTGACAGGGGGTGTGTTTGAATGGTATCAAGAAATGCATTTCCCTTATTAACATTGGGTTGGGTTGGAGCAAAAGATGTGATTTTTAGAATGTTTTGAGTGATGCTTTGGGATGGGGGTGTAGATGAGATGGGGGGTGTGGATGAAATTAGAGGCATGATCTCTGGTGTAGGAGCACCCAGGGTAACATTGGGAAACACTAGGCAATTTTGGAAGCCTAGGAAGAAATTTTGTGTCTTGTTGCTTCAAGGTCATGTTGACCATTTAATTTTTGAGTTAGTGGTGTTAGAAGATGTTAGGAGAAAGGTAGAATAGTAGCATTTGGTAGGTGGAAAGACTTGTCCAATTTGTTTTCACTAGGAAACACTAGAATTTGTGAAATAAAGCCAAAATGTTGCAATTGTGCAATTTTGGCTTAATAGGGTGTTATGTTCGACCATGGAAGAAGGTAACCACTTATGAACCTTTAAAAGAGAAACCTTGAATTGGATTTGTGGTTGGAAAAAACATTGTGTTACTTTGAGTTTACTGATCATATGAGAAAGTATTGAACTCCTTGTAATTTCCTAGTTTTTGGTACTTAATTGTGTGTTAATGAAGGGTTTCAGCTTTTGAGCAGTGCGTGGAACATGTGGTTTATGTTTTATAAGATTTGTGTAGTTTTGGGAGGTGTGTTTCATCATTTCATAGTTTTGTTCATAGTAGTTTTGTTTCTTTTATTGTTGATCAGACCGGTTAGCTGCTAAACATGGAGCCTTAGACCTCTCTTTTCCATTGCACCTAGTGTGTAGTCCATGGGGGAATGAGGCTAAGCTCCATGCCTATACATATTCTAGGTTTAGAAGTTAGAAGGTGTCAAGGAAGCATGGTGAAGATCTTTTCCTAGGTGAGTTGACATTGCCTGCCTAGGAAAAGACAGAGAAAACCAAGCCCTAACGTTGCAGGGGTGTCATTTCCTTAGCAACCCAAGGTGTTTGGAGAAAGAAAGAGTCCTTGAAAAGGTTTGGTAGGAAGGAAGAGTCTTCACCAATATATTTGGTGGTTGAAGGAAGCAGACAGATCACTATCTGGTCAAGGAAAGGCCTAAAAAGCCCTAAATCCCCAAACATAGGGTTACGCCTGTGTACGGCCTATGAAAGTCCAAAACCTCAAAATTCCTTGAGAGGTTGGAAATTGAACCAGGGTCTCCAAAATAAGTTTGTGGTGATTCTTAGCAGGATTGAAGTTATAGCCTATTTTCTCAGGCTAGGAGGCTTAATAGGGGCTCAAGGCTAGTAGCCCTTCTTAAACCCTAGAATAGGATTTTGGAGTGAGCGATGGAGAAAAGGTGATTGAAGGTGGATCAAGAACCCTTGTGAGAAGGTTTTGAGGACATATAAGTAATCACACACCCCTACATCAAGTTAGTGAAGCTTGTAGGAATAGCTAGTCTTTAGGAGGATTAAGGGCTAAGAGGGAATGTGAGGAAGAACAACAAGATTGGCTTGGTTAGGAGCATGCAGATGATAGTAGGGTTGGCCAGGAGAACTAGGGGTGCCTAGTAAGCACTAGGACCTATAGGTTAAGAAGGTGGTGAGTGACACCAAAGGGGTTTGCCAAGGGGAGACCCAGAGCATGGGACAATGAGTGTCTCATCCAGCCCTACCCCAACAATCTCCAAAGATGGTTCCACGATAGAGCTCACGTAGAAATCAGAAGGTAATTTGGCCCCTTGTTTTGCTAGCTCGAGCATGTATAGTGAAGGGTTAATCCTCATCATGATGTTGATGATCTTATGGTTCTCTGGATTTTGGACCATTTCGGTTATTTCTTCATGCGACATCCCAAAGGTAAGATCTTCTTCTTGAATTTCCTCTTGTGGATTTTTTGATGATGAGTTAGTCAAAGGATTCCTTCATTCGACGGGATTTATTTCAGCATTTGTTTGGCTTAGGTCACTTGAAGTAGCTGCTTCTTTGCCAGCTTCCATGTTCTTCTTGTATTGAGATCTAGTTTGAACCATAAAACATGGATCAATTTTCAAGAATATGGGAGATGAATCTCTAGTTCTTTGGATTGATCTTATTTTAAGCACAAAAGAGAAATTTTTAGGATATCTTAAGGATCAAAAGGTGATATGATGATGATGCAAGAGATGGATGATGTGAATGTTTGATCTTTTGATAATTCTTGAGGGAATGCTAAACTTTTAGGACTTTTGGATATGTTTTGGATTTTGATTTTGATTTTTTGGATTGTCCTTGACTTGATTTTTTGGTTTTCTTTGATTGAACAAATAGACCCTAAGATGTTGGATGATTATCTAAGGGGTAGATTTTCTGAAAGGATGATTTAATTTGAATATGTGTAGGGAGAAGGATGCATCTACCCACACCTATTCAAACAAGATGATAATTTAACCAAGCATATGAAGAAGGATGCATCTACATATACCTAGCTAAATAAGATGGTTTGATAACTTTGACTAAGAATATTCAAAAGGATGCATATACGCATACCTAGCCAAAGATGATTTGATAAATATTTCAATGATTTTGTCTCAAGGATTTGATGATTTTTTCCAAAAATCCTAGCATGAAGGATAATTTCAAGATTTCTCAAAATATGATGGTGAAATGATTTTCGCTTTGATGTTTGAACGATGGATGAAAGAGATTTTGATTTTGATCCTAATATGTACCTAAAAAGACACTTTATTTACCTAGACCTCGGTATTGAAGAACATGCAATGCTTCTAAGGACCTCTATAACTAAGAAGTGGTTCAAATTTAGCATACATTTCCAGATTGTTCAAAGGAATGAGTTTATAAAACCTTGTGAACTTTTTTCTTATCTTGATATGTTTCTTTTTTTTTTCACTTTCTATTGTATCTCTTGATGATCTTTAGAGTGTGACTCCTAAATTTTGAACTTTGACTCAAGGATTTTCGTTTTGGGATTTTAAATTTTTTGGAAATAACAAGGTTTCAACACATGTGAGAGTCCATTTTGTTATCTTTGATTAGTGACTTTATTTTACCACAAACACTTCTTTTGATTAGTTTTTCCAAACTAGATGTCCAATGTCTTAATTTCTTCAAATCCCACAAAGTATGTTATGTGGAAATTTGATGAATCCAAGGCAAGGGTTATCTATTGTTGATCTTTACTAGGTAAATTGAGGTGTAAGTTCAAGTTTTTAGAAATCTCTAAGGATGTGAATCCCAAGGGAAAGTAATAACACATGAATTTGGTCAATTGTATTTACCTCCTAAAGGGTTTGAAATTTGGATGATGATGTTAAGTGTTTGTTTCCAAATGTTTTTTGAACAAGCAAAGTGTTTTGACTCATAAGCAATATAAGATCCTAGCTCAATTGGTACGTTTTTCTTGGTGGGCTTTCCTCATGCCCTTCATAGTAGAAGAGATGATTTTACATGCAACCAAGGAAAGAGTATAAAGGTATGTTAAAAATGAAGTCTTAACCTCTATAATTTAACCAAGATCGGACATGGCAAGTAACTTTTTGGAATCTAAGTTTCAATGCACCACTTTGATAAACTCGTTGGATCGACTAGTTGGCCACATAAACAAGGTTCTTAGTGATGGGACATCAGGGACATGATGTCCAACAAGCCACTAAAGGCTTTAATCAATCCTACTAGGGGTTCTTATATTTTTTATGGTAGTACCCCATTCTGAAAGACATTATACAACTAAGGCCTACATACCATGAGGACTTGACAGTTTAGTCTTATCCATTTATATACCAGCCCGAATGAAAAACTAGTTGGAGTCACCTTTGAGTTCTCCTTGCAGATGTGTCTCTTAGGTAGACCCCTCTAAAGGTAAACAATAGAAAGCAAGCACATCCGTAGTTAAATTGACCTTCATTTAGAAACAAAGGGAGAACCCACACAACATACCTAACTCACACTCGCAAGCTTTGTTCAACTTTATTTCCCAAAATGAAGTGTGGAGGTGACTACTTTATCTCAACCTAAGATCATAAAAAAGGCCTTTTGATTCTCAAGATTGCTATAAAGCACGAGAGAAGCGCATACATCTTTTTCGATGATGCTAGTTTAAGTAAGCAATCACAAAAACAAAGTTGTACATGTTCATTTTAACCTTTCAAAGCAATTGTGAGTTCATTTCAAAAGCACCAAAGTAAGTGTGACAAATTTCCTTGTTCAATTTTTAATCCCAAAACAAACTTTAGTAAATTTTGAATCCTAATGTCCTTTTTAAGCCTTTTGTAACAAGAATTCAAATTTTCTTTTTAAAGCCCAAATGAAATTAGTATATCCTAAGCATAAAATATGATGAATTTTCCTTAAGAGGATTAATGAATCCTCAAAAAGTGTTAAACAAACACTAAAGTGTTTAAAAACACTTATTTTTGTGAAATGGCATCATCATGCTTCTCTTCCTTTTCGTCTTTAATCTATTCAACCTACAAGAAAAAAATCAATTATATTCTACAAAATAGAGGTCAAAAAGATAGAAAACCAATAGAAGAAGAAGAATTTGAAAAAAAACACGTCCTGTAAATTAAATTTCACTTCATACTCCCCTCTAGCGGTGCAATCCATGAAGGTGTCACAGTTTGATTTCTCCAGCGGTGTTGTATAGCACCGCTTGCCAGTCAGTGTCACTCTCAAGTCAAGCCAGTGAGCATGAATGCATTGTGCTTTTTCCCAGCGGTGTAGTTTCATTTTTTTGGAAGATTCCCATGGGTCTGATTGGTTCAGTGGCATAGTTTAAAATTCAAAATATTTGGCCGGAAGACTGAAGCGTTAGAGTTTGAATTTTCAGTGGTCTTGTATAGCGACGTTGGGAAACCAATGGTGTTGAACAGCGACGCTGAGCCTATAAACAAAGAAAAACACATAATTTTCATAAAAAATGTGATTAAAAGCTGAGATTTCCCTCCTAGCGCCAAATGTGTGAACCCCAATCCTAATATCTGCAAAACAACATGAACAAACACATTAGAAGATAAAATGCAAGCAAGAACAAGGATTCCCCATGAAATCCATTAGCATAGTTTAAAAATAGGAAAGAAGAATGAAGAACACAAATGAAATAGATTAAAATCCTATCAAAACAAGCAAACTCTTGATCCCATGGGGGAATTGGTGCCAATTTGATGTGAAAATTGGCCCTTTCCCAACTCCTACGATGCAAGATTGATGTGTGATGAAGAGTGATCCACTTTGTTGATGCTTGATGAGTGCTTCAATAGAAAAATCTGCATAACCTAGGTATGAACTCAATGATAATGGATGAAAAGTGCTAATGATTTGAGCATAATAAGTTTACTCAAATTGTGGATGATGAAATGAGGAGATTAGCCTCTTATTTATAGATGAGATTGATGGATGAATGTCCAAAATAGAGCAATGTGGGACTAAGAATTTTCCAATGAAAAAGTGCCACTTGTCAACTTATGATTGAATGGAGGATGTGCAAGTTTTGAAGAATGTGTCAATAAATGCATATTTTTGAATTTTGAATTAGTTGAAATGACATGCAAGAGGTAAGGAAGAATGCATTGAATGCCACTTGGCTCAAGGAAAAAGGACTTTGTAAGAGAAGTAAATTCCTTGTTGGAAGGACAAAGTCCACTTGGATTTTGAATTCAAACTTGGGGAATATTCCTTAAAAGATTCCTTGTTGAGGAAAATAGAGATTTAATAAATCAAATAAGTCTATTTTCATGTGCAAGTGGTAAAATTTAGAGGATGGGACATGAGAGGAGATTAAATTAATCAAAGTTAATTAATTTAATGAGGGGGTTAAATGATGTGACCTATTTGACTTAAATTTGTGGATTTATTTAAATCAAATATGAGAAAAATGTGATAAGGGATTAATTAAATAAAGATTTTGATTTATTTAATTAAAAGAGATGATGTTAGATTAAACTAAATAATGTTTTAATTTATTTAATTTAATAGATAGACTTAAGATATTTAATCAAATAAAATTAATTATTTAATTAAATAGGATAATTAGATCAAAATGGTTAATTTAATTATCAAGAAAAGGTGACTTAATTAGATAACCGATTTATTTAATTAAAAGACGAATATTGATGAATTTAATCAAATAAAGGTATTTGATTAAATGGTTAGATCGAAGGATGATTCAGGATGAAACGATGTTAGTAGTGAGGATCAGATGTCCAATGTCAATCAATACATTTTATGTGTCTACAATAACAAATGGTCCAAGCCATAAGGCTTCAAATTTCCCATGTTTTCCCTTTTCTTGACCCCTAGAATTCAACATGAGAACCATATCTCCTCTTTGAAACTTCCTCTCTTTAGTTTTCTTATCAAATAAGTATTTCATTTGTGACTATAACTCTTGATTTTGCTTTTGTGCCAAATGTCTAACTTCATCCAATTTTGTTAATTGTTCTATTTTTTGTTCCATGGGCTCAGGAATTTCTAAATCCTCTTGTAACATAAATTTATAAACTGGTAAGAGATTTTGCACAAGCATTTTGGCTTGCATTCCATATATTGGTTCAAAGGATACTTTCCCATAGCCTTCTATGTTGTGATCCTATCTTCCCAAATTGCTAATCTTAACTTAGAATCCCATTCCTTTTTATTACTATCCAGTATTCTTTTCATTATCTTCATATTGCTCTTATTGTTGTATTTAGCCTATCCATTTGCTTGGGGGTGATATGGCAAAGCATATGAGATTGTTATTCTGTATAATTCACATAACCTTTTGAATTTTTTTGATCTAGAGCACATACCATTATCTATTATCAAGCTTACAGGGACTCCAAATTTGGTGATAATGTTTTCTAATGGGAAATTTATCACAACCTTGCTAGAACTCTATTTTGTTGGTATAGCTTCTACCCACTTTGTAAAGTAATCAGTGGCTACTAGGATCCATTGATGCCCACCACTATATTTTTCTGTAATTTCACCTATAAAATTGATTCCCCACTGATGGAATGGGGCCTCCACCTGCATAGGTCTTAGTGGAAATGCTCCCTAATATTTCATCTTGGCAGAGAATTTTTGGAATGCTTCACATTTTCTTACATACCTGTAGGAATCATTAAAGACTTTTGGCCAATAATAACCTTCCCTTAGTATCTTGTGCATAGTAGTCTTTGCTAAAAAGTGTCCTCCACATATGCCATCATGCATTTTTTTCATAACATGTTTTCCTTGTGTTTCATCCAAACACAATAACAATACGCAATCGATGTTTTTCAATACAAATGTCAATCCATGAAGACATATCTTGATGCATGAAGTTTTAAGGTTCTTCTCTGGTTTTCATTCAATCCTTCTAGGAATTTCATATGTTTCAGGTAATAGGAAATTTTAGTGTACCATTGTGTGTTTTCTATGCTTGACACCCAATTTTCTTCCCCTTCCATGATGTAAATCTGTGCAACTTCCAGATTGGACTCAGCCATCAATTTTTCTAGCCCCTTCCATCTTAATAATTTAGTGATCTAGATATTGATGTTAAATTCTTGGATATGGTTAATCTAGTGACACCTTCTTCCATTTACCTCTATTTATGAAAAAACATCTTTTACTATAGCATTTGGCACATAAGCAATGACTTCTCCTCCTACTAAGTAAGGCTTGAATGCCTTAACTGCTTTTACTAGTGTGTAAGCTTGTTTCTTAGTAATGTTGTACTTAATTCAATCACTTGTAATGATTTACTAAAGAATAAATTAGGTTTTTCATATCCATCATTGTTATTTTGTAACATTACAACTACTATTGTGTGGAATAATGCAAAAGAAAATATCTAGAAGGGTTTGTCAAATTTCGGTGATTTTAATACAGGTTCTTCTTTGATAGATGTTTTCCTTGAAACAAAGGTATCAATGGCTTCTTTTTTCAATTCAATCTTTGCACCTTTTTTTAAAATCTTTGAGATTGGTTTTACAATCTTTGCAAAAATTTGAGATAAATTGCCAAACAAAGTTAATTTTTCAAAGAAAGACTAGATGGCTTTCATAGTCATTGGGATGGGGATTTTTTCAATGGCTTCCACTCATTCTAGATCAATTTGTGCTCCATCCTTTGAAAAAATATTCCCTAGTAATTTACCTTCTATGACAAAAAAGTGACATTTCTTTAGATATAGAGAAATACCATACTCTAATGCTCTGATGAAAATTTTCTCTAGATGTGCACAATGATCTTTTATCCTTTTGGAATATGATGTTAAATCATCCTGATATACCACCATTATAGCATTAATCAAGTCATCAAAGGCCACATCCATAGCCCTTTGAAATGTCACTCCAACATTGGTGAGACCAAAAGGCATTCTCACATACATATATGTACCCCAAGGCATAGTGAAAGTAGTTTTGTACTACTCAGACTCCTTGACCTTCATCTAGTTATATCTTGAGAATCTGTCCATCATAGAAAAAAATTCACAGCAAGTGACTCTCTGTAGCATTGCCTCCATATTTTGAAGTGGATAGTTGTCTTTGAGCAATGTCATATCCAAATTTTTGAAATCTACAAATAACATTATATCCGCATTTTTCTTTCTTACAGGTGTCAAGTTTGATACACAAGAGGAATTTCTGATTGGTTTGATTATGCCTCCATCTCTTAACTTCATAAGTTCCTCCTGCATTTTTGGTGCCAACGTAGGATTTATGTATCATTTATTTTGTCTAAATGTCTTACCATCAAGTTTTAATGGAATTTCATGTTGAAAGAGATCTTCTCTATATGATTTTAGGTCATCATATAACCAATAAAAAAATATGTTTATACTTTCAGAGAGCAATTATAAGTATATCTCTAGCTTTGGGATTGATCCTTTTGCAAATGTACACTCTCTTAGGAGCAAGTTATATTCTATGGATAAACTCAACATCTTCCAATTTAACAGGTGTAGGATTTAGATTGAATCTGTCATGCCCATTGAATACTCTTTATAATGTCACAAGTCCTTTTGGAATTTTTTTGTCTTGAGTTTTACTACTTTCCCAAAGGCAGTTTCTTTTCCATCTACTTTATCTACGAAGGCATTGAAGTCTATCTCTCGAGATTCGTATTGATCAATACAATGGAGAAATTTGATCATATCCTCATCATCATTGAATACCTTCCAGTTGTATATATGTTGTCTGGGACAACAAGCCTTTTCTTGAATTCAACTTTTGTTATTCCTACTAATGTAATATCATCTCTTTTAAGAGCAATATTAGCCAATAAATTTTCTATTATGTTCTTATACCTTTCTATCTAGTCCATTTAGAATGCATCAAATAGTTCAATAGTATCCCAAACTACATTCATGTACTGTTTTAGTATTTTATTCTTTCATTAGTGCTTGTCCCTAACTTTAGATAAAATTATTTTAGAATCTCCATATACTACCACCAATTTAATCCCATATCTTGCAGCAATGTTCAATCCTAACAATAATACTTCACATTCAACTATATTATTGGTACATTCAAATGTTAAAAAGAATGTGTACTTGAATGTTTTTCTGTAATGTGAAATAAATATTATCCCAGTGCAATTTCCACCTTTGTTGCATGCCCCATCAAAGTACATCTTCCATACACCCTTATCATCAAGTTGAGCTTCTTTCTTAATCAGTTTTGTATTTTGCAATTTAGGTTGAGATTTTTTAATCCTAAAATTTCCAATATCGATATCATAGAAAAAATTCATTTGGTTGGGATCAAAATTCTCTATAACATGCTCTAATATCAGTTCCCTATACAATTTTACTTCTTTCACATTTACTAGTATGGTAGCATATGGTAAGTCTAGTTGGACATTTCCACCTACTGTAGTAGTCCATTGTCTAGACAACAACATTCTATAATAAGGAGTATCCACCAATGTAATGTCAGTTTTGTATGTTGCCTCAGGGTATGCATCTAATTTCAATTCTACATCCCATATTACTCCAACCACTGGGACTAACCTATTGTCCATGGCATAGCATTTTCCATAAGTAGTCTTCACCCATAAGCCCAGTTCCTTCATAATAGCCATAGGAATAATATTGATTGTTGCTCCTAAATTGATCATACAATTTTTTATTAGCTTGTTGTTTATAAATAGTGTGGTGTAGAATGGATCTACTTGAGAGGGGTTTTTTGTAAGAGTATCACCTAGATACACTTCTGGTGTTTTTGTGGCTTCTGATTCAACATTGTTTATGCTATTGGTTTTAGCTTTGGTTTGATCCTACTGCTTACTGGACATGTTGGAGGTTAGCTTAATAACACTATTCTTGTACTCATCAACCCTCATCATCTCTAATAATGGTACAAAAAATTTGACCTAGGACAATGCTTGTGTTATGTCAAATGAAGGAGTGATCATTGATTGTTTGATTTCTCCTTCTTAGTGGTATTCTTTTCTTTAGACTATATTTTATCATTGTCTACTACCTTCCCTTGTTTCATCTTTGAAATCTATTTTGGTATAGCTTTGTAGTTCTTTTCTTTCTCTCCTTTCTTTTAATCATCATGGATATTTTCCTTGTGCTTTTGTTCTTTTATGAACAAGCCTCTAGGTGTTCCATGATTGAAATTTGTATTCTTGTTCCTCAAATTCTAGTAGCCTTTGATTCTTGCCACAACATCTAAAGTAATGGCCCTTTTTTCTTCTTCAGTGTGTTTCCTCAACTTGAATTGTGGTGTGGTATTATATGCATAAGAAGTTTCCTTCTCATTATCCTCCTAATCAGAAAAAACTTCTTGCCAACCCATATTGACATTGTATCCCTGATTATTGACATCATACTCAAAGAATTCTTCAAAGGATGAGTATTCATCATCAATTTGATGAGGTCCCCACCCTAGCATATTTATGGTATGATCATCTTTTTCCTATTCATGACACCATTCATTCTCTTATATGGTTTGGGATACTATGCAGTATTTTGGTGCATGTGGCAAGTTACATGCCAGACACCAAGTTCACTATTTATTCAAAGGATTAGGGGTTTCCTTAAAATTTTATCTTTGATTACTTTCCACCGGTCTACCATCCTTCTAGTTGGTGTGATAATGCATTTCATGTAGTCTTGGTCTTTCATTTTTGTATGGTCTTTCCTACCTCTTTTGGTAGTTGTTAGGATTTTGTGGAATTCTAATGTTATCTCTCTTGTTGATCACACCTATGGCTTTTCTATTATTCTCAATATTTGTAGTATCTTTTTGGGCTTCTGCTAGGCTATTAGGGAATATGTTTCTGAGCTCATATCCAATTTTAGGGTCAAATGATTTTAAATAAATGGACAAAGCCATAGAATTTATTGGCTTCGATCCAAGTGGTGTTTTGTTGCATAATTTGGAAAATATTTGGTTGAAATAAAAAGTAGATTCATTTTAATATTTTTGGATACTCATTAATTCATGTATGGCAAAGTCTAGGGTACATTTATTTCCATATTTTTCTCTGAATTGATTCTTGAAATCTGTTGAGGAAGTGATTCAAGCATCAAACAAGTCATTAAACCAATCACTGGCTTCTTCAACTAAAGACATCATGAATAGACTCATGAGAACATGTTCAAACTCTATACCAAATTCCTATACAAATGCATTAAAATTCCTTATATGTTCTTCAACTGTGAATATAGAGGGTGTCAAGTTAGATCCATTTGTCTATTATCTATTTACATTTGGGGTCCCTTGTAAGTATGGGTTTTTGTTAGGTTCATTGGGTTGGCATTAGGGTCCTTGATAATTAGGCATATATTGTTGTAAATTTTGGTAAGGGTATGTGTTACCTTGTATATTTTGTTGAGGCATATGATATTGGTGGGGTGGTACATATTGTTGGCTAGGAGGTGGATAAGTGTTATTCATGGGTTGAGAGATGGTATTAGCATTCTGTGGTTGTGAGGTTTGTGATGGGATATTCTATCATACATGATTCGTGTTATTTGGATTCCCTGCAATATTGTAGGGTACTGTTGGAACATCCACATTATGATATGATGCCTGTGAGTTAGTTGGATAAGCATTCCCTCCCTACTTGTGGGGAGGTATATATTTTTTTCCCTTTGTTGATGGCTAGATATTGATCTGAAGCAGTTGCTAGGGTAATTATTCTCTTTTTTATCAATTGTTGGACCTCCTAATTTCTTCATTCTTTCTACATCTTGTTCTAACTCCTGATTGGTCATCTTGGTGGTGTTAGTATGAGTTGCAGTGGGGGAGAGAGATTCAAGAGTCCATATTGGGTTTCCTCTCCTTTTTGTAATGTCATTCTATAGTCGTACTCTCTTTGGTTTTAGATTCTTTCTTATTTTTCATGTACATTCAATTCACTCATTTTTTGAGGATCATTTTTGAAATGGAGAATTCTATTAGTAAAGTTGTTTTGCTTGGATGGCACTTGTTGAGATCCTTCTTCACTATGAAACTCTGACCCATGTATGGTATGTGCAGGATCACGATGGGCCAAAAAGTGGCAATATGTAAGTGATATGATGGCCCATGTGGTTGACAACCTTTTTTTACCCAAAATTGATCAAACGAAAAGGGTTTTTGAAGGAGATTCTCATATTTTCACCAATATAAATTATGCTTTACTTTGAATTTAATAAATAATTATTATTCATTTTCTATTTGAATTATGACTAAAGTCTTGATTGATAGGCTGATTGAAAAAACTCTATAGCTTTCAAATAGTATCAAATTTTTTGAATCTAAAACATGCATCACATTCTATGCTTTGCATACTATAGCACTTAAAAAAGATGAATTTCATGAAGTTTTGACCAAGTTAAGGTGGTTAGACATATGAGTTTTTATATTTTTAAAAAGTTGTAATAAAAAAATCATAATTAATTATTTACTTGGAAAAAAATTATAAAAAAATATGCATCAAATCTGGACATGATTCCTCTATTTATATCTAAAATCTTATAAAATAATATTATCATTTTATTGTGGTTAGGGTGGTTAGACAGACACCTACTTCTTATTTTTCACCTGAAATTTAAGTACTATTGCATTGAAATTTCAAATTTTCACCAAATAGAATTTTTTTTTTTAAATAAACCTAGTAGTTTAGAAACTACATTCAATTTGCTACAGATTCTATTCTTACATATTTTTGAAATAATATAGATAACTTATTCAAATTTTTACATCAAGTTGCCTAACTTTGATTTTTTTTGAATATTTTGCCACTTAAGGGCCTATTTTTTCCATGATGATCCTGCACATACCCTGTAAAGGACTATTATGAACTATGAAGGGTTTCTCTATTCTGTTCCACTTATCATTGTATATGGTATCTGATTGATTAGACACTACTTCATTCTTATTTATACAAGCTTTTGAAGGAGGAGATCCATGTTTATTTTTCCACTTACCATTTTTATTTTTTAGACTCCCTTTGTGCAATGATCTATTGGAAATGGTGCCTCAAACTTACTGGTTGAATATCCCTTCTTAGGTTTTTATTTCCTTTCTTCATCATCCTAATAGTGCTCTATCAGTGGGACCTTGTTCTTTATCCCAATGATGATCTAATGAGTCTTCAAGTTTTTACCAAGCACATTATCACCATGTCACAGGTTTTGGAATATTCTTAGCCTTTGATTGTAGGATCTGAAGTTAGGGTTACTCCCAACTTGGTGACTTGTTCTATCAATGTGAAACCTTATTGTCAGCGGGATCCTAATGGTAGTCTAAGCAATGGACTGATGGCTATGGTGGGACCCAAGCTTATAGTGTAAAGGGAAGTGTCATTGATGGGTCTATGTTCCATCATTAGGACTCTGACTTGAGTCCCTCTGATGGCCTGATACCTAAAGGTAGTTGATTGGCAGTGAAGTGGTGTCAAGCTGGAGGAAGTGGGGACCACTTGAATTTTTTTCAAAAGGACTTACTCGCATTAGTGGGAGAAATTTTGGAGCCTCCTTGATATGGCAATGAATATGAAATGTGTAAACAGCATTGTAGGACCTGATTACTACTTAGTTAGGAAGTGATAATTGGATAGTGATCATTGTTGACAGGTTGATAATTAACAAGATAGTAAAGTGGTCATCAATAGGAGTCAAACAGATCAACTGAAGGATGGATGTTGTTCCAGTGATGGCTGATATGGTAACTAATGCTCGATGATTAGTCTATTGTAACAACTAGAAATCAAATTGGTATCTTTCCCGCATGGGTCTAGTGATGCAGATTGATTAAGAAATTTTCTCAGTAGGAAATTGTTTTATGTATAATAAATTGACATCTAAGAGGGGGAAATTGTAACTCTATATGTGGACCTTTTGTTCATTGTAATAAAAAGTGTTTTTCCTTTCGTCTGGTGGGTTTTTTCCCATAAGGGTTTTCCCACATTAAATCTAGTGTCTATTATGTGTTGTGTGAATGTGTCTATCTATTTCCTAGTAATGTGCATCTTTAATGAGCTATAATTTTTAAATTTGAACCTTAATTTTGCATTCTCTTCTTAAAATTGTCATTAGGAAACTATTTTTGCACCTCTTCTTTCCTTAAAAGTGGTATCAAAGTCTGGCCAATTGTGTTATCCTTGTGGGTTAGGTAGGATTTTTCATCCAATTCTGAAGTGGGAGTCTTGCAGAGTAATCTGGTAATTTCATTTGTAGATTAAGATGGCAAGCACATCAGGGGTACAAGTTCAATGGTGGAAATTTTGAGTTGTGGAAACTCAAAATGGAAGATTTGCTGGTCGATAGAGATCTTTGGATTGTTGTGTCTGGAACCAAACCTATAGGCATGAATCAAGAAGATTGGGACCTCCCAGACATAAAAGTAAAGGGGTTTATAAGACTCTGTTTAGCAGACTTTCTTCTCCTAAACATTCATGAAGAGAAGTATGAATCTTCTTTATGCAAGAAGCTTGGAGACATTTATCAGGGAAATTCCTTGGTGAATAAGTTGTTCTAAAGGAAGAATTTGTACTCTTTGAAGATGGAGGAAGAGGCATATATGGCTAATCATCTGAATATGTTCAATATGCTCATTGACCAGTTAAAATATGTTGGTGTAAAGAAAGATGATAAGGTTATTGTATTCTCTTCTTGTGTCCTTTTCTTGACTCTTGGGATCATTTAGTGATGGTGATTGGGAGCACAACAACCACTTTCAAGATGGAAAATGTCGTTGTTTCATTGCTATCAGAAGAGATGCATAGGAAATATTTCAAGATGGAAAAGGAGGCTCTTGTTGTTTGAGGTAGATCGAAGGAGAAGGGAAAGAAGAAGGAAAAGAAGTCTAAATAAAAATCTAAAGGGAGATCAAAGTCCCCTAGAAAGAAGTCCAAGGTGAAATGCTAGAATTGTGGGCAGCCTGGTCATGTTCGTAAGGACTGAAAAGAGGAGAAAAAGAAGAAGAAAGACAATTCTTTAGATAATGATTATTCTCAAAGTGATGCAGATGCCTTCATTTCAACCTTGGTGACTCAAGCATCAAATGATTTTTGGATGATTGAATTAGGTGCATCTTTTCATATGACATTTCACATAGAGATTGGTTTATGAAATATGAAAACTATGTTCCTGGAAAGGTGTATCTAGAAAGTGACTCATCTCTGGAAATTGTTGGTTGTGGAAGAGTCAGAATTCAATTTCCTAATGGAAGAATCAAAGGAATTGATGGCGTAATGTATATACTAGGTATGGCTTGAAAGTTACTATCTGTAATTAAGCTAAATGTTGTTCGCATTCAAGTTTCTTTTTCAAATGGTGGTTGCAAAATTGAAAGAGGCTTGATGGTGCTAGTTAGGGGTACTCAGATGGGTACTCTATACAAGCTAGATGCACATGTAGTTCAATGCAATAGTGTCTCTAAAAATTCAAGCAAGGATTCTCGAGTAGAGGATACTGAAGTTCCTCTAGGGGGGGAAATTCTTTGGGGGTGAAACTTCCTACAGAAAAGACCATGCTCTAGCATCAAATGCTCAGCCACATTGGTGAGAAAGGCTTAAAAGGTTTGAAAAACAAAAACCTCATTAAAGGGCTTGATGATTGTAACCTTGAGTTTGTTTTTTGTCAACATTATATATATGGGAAACAACATCCTGTTTCATTTTATTCTAGTCCTCATAAATCTTCTATTGTTCTAGATTGTATTCACTCTGATGGTTTTAGTCTAAAAAATGTTCCTTCGTTATCGAAATCAAGATATAATGTTTCTTTTATTGATGATTATTTGAGAAGGGAATTTGTGTATTTTTAAAAAATATGTCAAAAGTGTTCAGTCAGTTTAAAGAGGTTAAAAACTTGGTAGAAAATTAAACTAGTAGAAAAAATTAAGTGCTTGAGGACAAATAACGGTAGTGAGTTTTGTTCTACATATTTTGAAAGGTAGTATAAAGACCACGTAATAAAAAGGCATAAAATGACACCTTACACTCTGCAACAAAATGGAGTTGCTAAAAATTTGAACAAGATGTTGAAGAAAAAGATGAGAAGCATGCTGAGTAATGCTGGCCTAGAGTAGAAGTCCTAGGCTAAGGTTGTGGCTACATTTTATTTAATAAATCAATCTCCCTCTTTGGAACTTGTTGACAAAATGCCTATGGAAGCTTGGTCTGGTAAGAAGCCCTCTTTAAGACATTTAATAGTCTATGAGTATGAAGCATATGTTCATGTGTCAAATGAAAAAAGATATAAATTGGAAAATAAAGTTGTAAAATGTATCTTCATTGGCTACAACATTGGTGTGAAAGGATACAAGCTTTGGAATCATGTGATTGAAAAGGTTGTATACAAAAAAAGTGTAATCTTTTGTGAGTTGAAACCTTCTTCATTGGATCTGTAGTTAGAGATGAAAGAAGAAAATAAAGAAAAGATAGTTGAAATTACTCAAACTCTAAATAAAGAGGAACTACGAAGTGTTCTTGAAATTGGGGAGAGTTCTAGTAGCTCTGAGAGTTCTGAAGAAGAAGAACCACAACATCAGCCTCAGCCTTTGAGGAGGTCTACACATGAAAGGCAACAACTTGAAAGGTATGGTTTTTCCATGTTGGATGTAAATTGTGCCTATGATTTGATTACAAGCAATGATGAGCCTAGGACTGTGAAAGAGGCTATAGAAATGTCTAATTCAAATTCTTGGTTGGAAGCCATGAATGAGGAAATTCCATCATTAAAAAAGAATACAACCTGGGATTTGGTGCCCTTTCCTAAAGGTAGAAAGAATTTTGGTTGTAAATGGGTATTTAAGAAGAAAACCGGTCTAAATGGAAGTGTTAAAAATTATGAAGCTAGGTTGGTTGTGAAAGGCTATTCTCGGGTAGAGGGAATTGATTATGGTGAATTTTTTTCTCCTATAGCTAAGCTAACATCTATTACATTTGTTTTGTCACTTACAATAGTGTATGAATTAGAGATTGAATAGATGGATGTGAAGACAACAATTATTCATGGAGATCTTGAAGAAGAAATTTATATGTCCCAGCTTGAGCACTTTGTGGAAAAAGGTACAAAAAATTTCGCTTGTGAGTTAAAGAAATCTTTGTATGGTTTAAAACAATTTCCTAGAATGTGGTACCAAAAGTTTGACACTTTTGTTTTGTCATTGGGATTGTAAGATCAAAATTAGATCATTGTGTGTACTTCAAAACTAGAAGTGATTGATTTCTTATTATTTCCCTATATTTTGATGATATGTTGTTCATCAGAAATAGTAAGACTGTGATTTTTGATCTAAAATATCAATTGTCTACAAAGTTCGAAATGAAAGATCTTGGTGTAGCAAGGTATATTCTCAGGATGGAAATAAAATGGGATAGAGTTAGTGGAAAGATTTGGATCAACCAGATTAAGTATATAAATACTATCCTGGAGAGATTTTGTATAACTAATTGCAAGCAGCTAGTTATTCTAGTGTTACATGGAATGAAGCTATCTGTTGAGGATTGTCCAAAATATCCTACTAAGATGTAGGACATGACCAAAGTGCCTTATGCAAGTGCAGTTAGTAGTTTGATGTATGCAATGGTCTATACTAGGCTAGACATTTCCCAACTAGTGGGAGTACTTACCCAATTTATGGAAAATCCAGAAAGACTGCATGGGGATGCTATGAAAAGAGATTTTAGATATCTAAAAGGTACCTTTGAGTACACTTTGTGCTATCATGGTAACTCAGTTGGGTCACAAAGATTCATCAACATTTGAGGTTATGTGGATTATGATTGGCTATGGGACATTGACAACAAAAGATCCACTAGTAGATACATCTTCACATTGAATGGCTGAGCAGTTTGTTGGATGAGCAAGCAGTAGGTTGTAGTCACTTTATCTACTATGGAGGTAGAATATATGGTAGAAACACACACCTATAAAGAATCTATTTGGCTTAGAAATTTGTGTTCTAATATTAGGTTCAGTGCAAGGAAAATTACCATTTGTTGTGATAGTCAGACTGCCATTTGTTTTCCAAAAATCCAACTTTCCATGCTAGGATGAAACATATTGATGTGCAATATCCTTTTGTACAGGATTTGGTGGAGGATGGAAAGGTCAGTCTTGAGAAGGTGGATACTCTAGAAAACATTGTTGATGCATTAACAAAAACAATAAGCACAGACAAGTTTATGTGGTGTGTTAGTTCAATGGGCCTTAGGGCCTATCACTTTCAATAATCTTAGTTTTGGAAAACCTAGTAAGTTCTTCATCAAGTGGGAGCATGTTGGAAATGGTGCCTCAAACTTACTGGCTGAATATCCCTTCTTGGGTTTGTACATCCTTTCTTCATTGTCCTAACAATGCTCTATCAGTGACATCTTGTTCTCTATCCCAAAAATGGTCTGATGAGTCTTCATGTTTTTACTAAGCATGTTATCACCATGTCACGGGTTTTGGAAAATTCCTAACCTTTGACTGTAGGTTTTAAAGTTTAGGTTACTCCTGACTTGGTGACTTGTTCTATCGGTGTGACACCTTACTATCAGTGGGACCCTACTGGCAATCTAAGCAATGGACTGATGGCTATGGTGAGACCCAAGCTCACGATATAAAGGGAAGTGTCATTGACAGGACTATGTTCCATCGATAGAACTCCCACTTGAGCCCCCTTGATGACCCTATACCTAAAGGAAGTTGACTAGCGGTGATGTGGTGTCAATCTGGAGGCAGTGGGGAGCACTTGAAGTTTCTTTAGTAGGACTTATTTGCATCGGTGGGAGACATTTTGGAGTCTCCTCAATATAGCGATGAATATCAAATGTGTAAACAACATTATGGGACTCGATTATTTCTCAATTGGAAAGTGATAATTGGCTAGTGACCATTGTTGATTGGTTGACGATTAACAAGATGATAAAGTGGTCATCAATGGGACTTGAATAGATCAACTGAAGGATGGATGTTGTTCTAGCAATGGCTGATATGGTAACTATTTTTTGATAGTTAGTTTGTTGTAATGACTGGAAACTGAATTGGTATCTTTCTAGCATGGGTCTGGTGATGCAAATTGATTGAGAAACTCTCTCAGAAGGAAATTATTATATGTGTAATACATTGTAATAGTGATTGAAATTGTTGAGTTTGTGAGGGAATGTGATTGATCAAGAATTGTAATATTTCCTATATTGAGTTGAAAAATTGACATCTGAGAGGGAGAAATTGTAACTTTGTATGTGGATGTTTTTGTTCACTATAATACAAAGTGCTTTTCCTTTGGTGTGGTGGGTTTTTTCCTGAAAGGGCTTTCCCACAATAAATCTGGTGTCTATTTTGTGTTGTGTGAATGTGTCTATCTTTAACCTAGTAATGTGCATCTTTAATGAACTATAATTTTGAAATTTGAACCTTAATTCTACCTTCTCTTCTTAGAATTGTCATTAGGAAAGTGTTTCTACACCTTTTCTTTCCTTACATGATCTTCTACCATCCATTTTGGGTGATATGGTAATTCTTTGGTGTCTATGATATCATGTTTCTAATCTAATGTTTAGTTTAATGGTCATACAAATATTTTGAAAGTCATCTCCTAATTTTTTAAAACAGGAAATTTTTGGTAGTAAGGTATGAATGAGGTTGGTTTTGTTTTATCCCAGTGGATTCTCTTATTCAGTTAGGTGAATGAGTAATTACACAAATCTAAATTTTTATGACTCTATGATGAAGGGCATAGATTTAAAATTGGAAAGATTAATCCTTGATAGAGTTGCCAATCTATTAGGTCTCAAAAATGGAGGTTGTAAATCCTAAGAGGATATCAAGCTCTATGGTCAAACTTACAACATTTTTGGGCTAACAAATGGAGTTAACCTATGTGGTTGATGACTCCCTACACTTTAGGCCTTGCTAAACCTAGGTGGGTGAACCTTGATAACTAAAGCATATTTAAGTAAGTTGTGTAACTTATTTGGATTTAAGGATCTATCCACAATGGTGTGAAATGTGAAATAGATGAAAAGTTAATAGGTACTCCTACTCCTAGTGCTAAACTTTGAAATTTGAATGTATAAGTGATATTTTGTGAAGCTTTGTAATGAAATAGGTATGACCAATGCCTAATTATGTTGGGTTAATGCATTCAAGATTTGTATGATGTATGTGTCCTATTCCTAGATATAGTTCAAACTTTTTGGCACTTTTATAAGTTTATGAATGCCATAAATGTGGAAGAATGTTACTATCATGTTCTAATCAATCCAAATGACCTTTTCTAGATTACTATGACTAATTAAGAGTATTTAATCCTTACTTGAAGGAACCCATTAATTGAATCACACAAGAGCAGCAAATGTGCCCTGATAAATGGAATATATACTTGATACACCAATTTAAATAATGGGGAAACATCAACCTTGGAGACAATTAGATAATATTCATTAACAAATTATACAAAAAATTGACACTAGAATTTGAACACCAATTTATTTCAAGTCTTCTCCATTTATATTACTTCAAAAGATAGGACATTGTATATCAAATGTCTTCTCTATTATGAAATACTTATGCTAATAATGTTGGTACTCTAATGATGATCCTAATCTAATATCTTCTTTTTATTCAGTCTAGGTTTCCCTTATATATATGGGAAGCTACAAGCTTTAGGAATTTACAAAAAGTGGTGTTGTTTCTTAACTAAAATACTAACAACTATATTAGACATAAACAAGAAAAACTAAGAAGTCTGCAACAATCTATGATGCACCATGATCAGTTAATCATCATCAGGTACTCGTGATCACTAAATATTTGTTCAAGGTCCATACTCCATGATAAGGAATCAAATGATTGTGAGACTTCACTAACCCTTGCTTCTCACTTTGCTTGAGTGATAAACAAATTAACTTTAGAAAAGTGCTCAATATATCTAATTTTAGCATAAGTATCAATGTTTCTAATGATATCTTTCATGGTATATTCGAGAGAAAAAATTCATTCCAAATTTATATGTGTCTTCTCGATCACCCTCTCTACATCATTGATTACATCAAGGGACAATGGTTGATACTGAGAAATTTCATCCTTCCATATATCTTGTTCCTTCAACTCCTCTTCATCATTAAGGAAGTTTGGTATATCCATACTCAAGGATTGGTTGAAATCACTAAGTTCTTGTGTCAATATGGTGGGGAAATTATCATGCATGTTCATCAATTCTTTGTACTCCTAGAACACCTACTCACTAATATTCTCTTTTTCTTTTATTTTTTTGTCTATTTATTTCATTCTATGGTGTAATCTATTATGTTCTTGGTAGGCTACAAATATCTTGTTGTGGATAACCCATACCTTATCTTTTTTCTTGGACATCTTGTCAAATCTCTTTCTTACAAATTGTAAATCCATTTTGAATTTAGTAGTCTTTAATTCCCTTCTTAATTCCTCATGTTTTTGTTGAACCATTTCATACTTTGCTTCCAATATGTTTTTTTAGATATAGCTTCAAGTACCTTTCTTTCACAATTTACCAATGGAGAATAAAGGCTAGAGGAGGAAGGAAAATTATCTCTATCACCTCTTGTTTTAATCTCTCATTTTTAGAAGCAAGCCCCTTGTTATCTCTTATCAATTTTTCAATTTGAGCCTTCGCAAATTTAGTAACATTGGCATTCAATTCAGCTATCTCAATAGGATCTATATCTCCCATTCACTACACTGAAAATGGCCAAATACTTGATTGGGGCTATCAAGAAGTGTGAGCCTCTTCCCTGGTGGGTATAGAGCCCAAATCTATAGAGTACCATTATCCAGGTTATATCCTAAGCTAGTATAAATCTTGTCACTAGCTTCATCTATTAGCTGCAAGGTTTTATTTTCCCTCCTCACAAAACTATGAAAAACTATAGCTGAACTGATATCCCATCCTGGGAGAAGCATGACCCCAGCCTCCTATAATAGCTCTCATCCTCTTTCAGGAGTGATGATTTTTATTTCCTTGTCAACTTCCTCTTGCAATTCTTTTAGGGCATCAACTTCTTGCTCAAGGCTAATTTATTTCTTTCTTTCTCTTATCAGTGTCCCTTTGTATTCATAAATGAATGACTAAAACTCTCAATTTTGAACAAATGCATCATCTGAAATGAACTCTTAACTTGTACAAAGTCTCACATCATCAGAGTTTATCTGAGGCTTCAAATGAGACTATACTCCTTTATGGTGGTAATTCATATTTTGGGATGGTAAGAGCAGTTACTTGTGTGGTCCCATCTTCCTCTTGAATGTCATCTTCAATTGTAATGGGAATGTCAACTGAGAAGCTAACATATGGAGTGGGTTGTGGCAATGCATGACTTAAAGGCACTATATTTTTAGCTTGTTTCCTAGAACAAGCATCTCTTCTTTTCTGGAAGGCTATGAGAGGTACATCCTTAGTCAATTCTTCTTTATGTAGGATTAATTTCTCTACTCTTTTCATAGGGTTTTGTATTTCATGAAAGGCTTTTGTATATAGTAGATTATGGATTTTCCTCCATGCCTATGCCATCATTATCATGTTATACGCAACCTTTCCTATTTTTGCCTGAGATTCATCATAGTTTTTTATTACATCATATACAAAGAACTTGCTCATATCTTTTAAACTTCCATGTCATTTTGGAACCGTGTATGAAATGTTCAAGATTGACATTTTCCCTCTTATTTCCTTGTGGAATACCATAATAGTCTATCAAGTGCTACCAAAAAAATCATATCCCTTTTTAGAAACAGTAGTAAAATCACCAAAACTTAAAGTTGAAGGCATGAGAGATTGCTTTCCATAACTCTTGAGATGAATATAATCTAAATAAGCCAACTACATCACTATCTCCAAATATGAAATTATGTCAAGAACTATTCTAGGTAGAAGCATCCTCAAACCCATACACTCTAATCATAGTGCAATCCTCATAGGTGTACCAATCACCCCAGTTGTGGTTCACTTTTCCTATTGAGTTTTTCTCCTTAGGTCTAAGGAATCTCTATATCTTGGGGGAGAAATTATAATCACAATGATGACGAAACAATTTGTATTAAGGGCTTCATAAAGTGTTCTTTGAAGTACAAGTAATGAGATCTCCCACGTCTATTGTCCCAAATTGATGTCCATATTTTTACTAGCCTTATGTTCTCATCTTCATCCAAGTCCTTGATTCTCAATTCTTCTCCCCAAATCCTCATGGATTATCCTTTATAAAAGATCATGTGCATAAGCAAAGAATATTGTCTGAAATTAATTGCATCACAATTGTTCTTTATGGAAGCAAGTGATATGTTTATAACTTCTTCCAGATATTTTGCATATTTGAAAGGTCTAGCATCTTGGTTTTGGACAACTATAGCTAAAATCATAGGATCTATAGCCATCTTGATAGGAACATCTATTCCCAATACTTTTCTAGTTGAGTAATATGTATATTGATAATATTCTTCACACAAATCTATAGAAAAAGGAGGTTGTTCATTGCTAGAGAATCTTCTGAGTTGACCCTCTATGTCCCAGGGTTTATGTAAAGGAAAATTCCATCCTTTTTAACTTGTGTCCATAGTGCAAAATTCTTCCAAAAGATCTCTAATTCTCAGTAGAATTTTCATAGATGTGTCTAATTGAAAAACCATAGCAATATAATCTCTATTGATGGGGAGAAAGTGTGACCCATCATTTGAATGAATCATCCTCATTTTGGGGTTATGCATTTTGGCCAATACCTTGACTAATTCCACATTGATAAACACATTTGGTACAATGAGCTTTCCTAGATTCATATCCCATGGGTTTGACATAGGATTATGCCTATACCTCTTTCTATAATGATATATGAATATGTCATATCCTCATTGTGGAGTCCATGCATCTCCTAGGTTCTTGCGTTTATCTTCTAATTTCTCAGCTAAAGGATTTAACTGGGTTGTTCATCTAGACTTTGGTCTAGAACTGGGACATTGTTCAATTAAATCTTGGTTTAACGGTCTAATCTCTATATTTTTTCTATTTACTTTGGGTTTCTTTGATATTCCTTCCATGTTTTAAAACCCTAGCTCTATTTCAATTCAAACAAACTTTGATAAAATATTCAGCTGAGCCTTCGATACTTACTTGAACCAATGTCACCTTCTCTAAGCTTCTCACTATCTCTCGATCTCGCATCCTCCAACTTTCACCTACAATTCATTAAGACTATTAGATCTTATGAGCAAGATATATTATGATTTAGCACACTTCTATTGACTCTATTTCATAAATGTCATTCTTGCCAACTTGCTAATTGATAGTGGCATTAATGTTAGTTGTCTCTTTGAAATCCACCCCATTCATGTCAACCTAGTGAGAATAATTTTTCACTATGTCAAAAGAGTCTTTAGTTACACTATCATTTATATCTTGTTCTCCCTTCGACATGTGTTTTCCCTTGTTTCCTTCTCATAGTTTTGAAGAGACATGTGATTACTTCTCTTTGATATCATATGGTCTTTCCAAAAGCTTTATCCTGGGTATTACTCTACTTACTACTTTTCTTTTATTTTGAGATCTTTCATCTTCGTTATCATAGTTTTGTTGAGACTTCTAACCATCTCCCTTTGATATTCCAATGTCCCTTTGAAAAACAATCTTCTTTTGCTATCAAAGTTTCAAAAAGACTTCTATTTGTGTCTCCCCAATACGAGTTTCTCTCTTCGATGTTTCTCACCATTATTCTTTATTTTGCAGCTTAAGAGAGACATGCTATTATTTCTCTCTGATATCCTATAATCTCCTCAAAAATGTTACCTTAGTGTTACTTTTATGTGCTCTTTGTATTTCTTCTCTCGTTATTGGATTTTCAGAGAGACTCTCATCAATGTCCTCTTGACATAAGCTTGTATCTTCAAAATTTTATTCCCAACTTTTTTCGGAGTGTTGAAGAGACTTTTACATTACTCAACCTAATAAATTAACGTCTCCTTGAAATTGTCACTTTGTTAGCCAAGTATTGGATTTGATAGTTGTCTATTTATTGTATAATAATTAGTTATGTCTGAGAGATGTTTTTTTTTTCCTGTATGCCAAAATAATTTAGCATATTTAAAATATTAATATTTCCTCGGCATCTTGCATTTCAGTTTATTGGAGAGAGAAGAAATATTTTCTCTTCAAAAAACTCAAGTATCTTTGAAATATCCTTTTTTGGGCTATCGGGGAGACTTCAAAATTTGTCCCTTCAAAGAGTTATAGTCTCCTTGACATTTTGTGTTGGCTTGTTTTAGCGACTTATCAAAGAGACTATAGTGTAGTTCTCCCCAAAATGGCATTATCTCACCAAAATATGTTTCTAGTGATGGACTTAAAGGGATGTATGTGTTAAGGTAGTGGCTATGGAGAAGGTGATTTTGAATAATATTTTAGTGGAATAGGTTTAGGGAGATTATTATTATGGTAATTCTAGGCTTATTAAGCAAAAATGATGGTTTTTGAGGGGTGGTGCTCATGGTGTAAAATTAAATGGTCATACTAAGGTGGTGAGGACTAGTGAAGATTTGAGATCAAAGTTTTTGGTTCTAACAAAACACTCTTCCAAAGGTTTCGTCACACTACCTATCAAAGTTGGACCTACAGTACTAGATTCCACATTCCAAGTCCTGGATCTTGAACTACCATACATTGATGGTATATGAATGGTAGATTCCACATTCCAAGTCCTCAGACCATTCATATACCATCAATGTCTAAAGTTTCGTTACAATGGCACTAAAATCATAATCATCAAGGATCCTGACCCCATTCAATATAGCACCAATTTGGGGGGGTCCCTGAACACCAAGTGCCTATAAACCATGAATCTACAACATCCACTCCATCCAATTATGTTGAATCATCCACTCTGACTAAATCCTCCATGTCCGCTATTCTATTTTTTGATACCAAGATTCAAATCTAGGACAAGCGGTGTGGGGAGTATCATTGAACACTTCCTACTGCATCACTAAGTTACCAAAGTCTCCAAATTCCTATGGAAACCCCATCTATAAGATGGAACCTAAAGTTATTAAAATTCCTCCCACCACCACCTTCACAAACTATGAAGAGTTAAACAAAGAAGACATTGATGATATTTTAGATTGGATTTACAAAGATGACCTAAAGATCTAAATCCATTACCAATATAACAATATGGTAAAGGATTTGAGCTCATGAAACAAAATTTCTATGATTGAATTAGTGGACTTGACATACATAAAAATGAAATGAGAGATACCTTGATGCTTCTTAAATGGCCAAAGAACTCAAGGCTAGGATTTGTAATAATTAGGATTGGAACTTCAAGCAATAAGGTACTTTCAAATAATGATGTGAGTGCTATGAAAGATGTTGAGACATCTAAAATATCCCACTATGGACTGAGGATCATCAATGCAGCTTGATTATGTTTTATCCATGATGAATCGAAGCATAATTTAGCCACTAATCTTCAATATCAAACAAGATCATTCAAATTGAAAGTTGAACTAAGCATTTACTGAAACTAAAAATTACAAACTATGAAAATAGTTAAATTCCTACTCTAACCCATTTGAAACTTATCCTGTTTTGAAATTGGTATCGTATTTATGTGGAACAATGACCCTTTCCAAATCTTGTGATTTGTGAATCTGTTTCAATCAATTCTATGGAAGAGAATCAATGAAACCATTGTGATAAATGGATGAAACCCTTATTTATGCTAAATTAAACATGATGCAAGCTAAATTAACATGATTTTATGCTAAAATTGATCTAACTATGAAATTGCTAAGCTAATATAAGCTACTTCTAAGCTTAATGGATGTATTAAGCTATTATGCAACTAAAAATGAACTAAAATTAGCTAAAAGTGAGTAAATTGAGAGAGTTAATGGAAGTGGATTCAACAACATAAGTTTGCAATTGAAATATGGATCCATTTGTCTCCAAATAGTGTTCTATTTATATGAAAGCAACTGAGAAATGGAGGGTTGAGATCAAATAGATCAATCAACGGTCAAGGATGGAGGAAAGAAGAGGCATGGATCACGGATTCTCATCAATGGGTGAGAATAAAAGATGAGAATTAATCATGGGCTCACATTTTTTCCAAACAAACACACTTTTGACCTACACACATAGATCACCAAGTGACTTGCTAAAGAGGTTAAAGGTTTAGTTTGTTCAAGAATCCAAGTGAGATGATTGGAGGAGAGAGAATATTCTCATGGGTGAGGAAATTGAATTTTTACAAATTAAAAGAAATTTTTAATTGTGCAAAAAAGGGATAAGGAATATTCCACGAGAATATTCCCTTTTTGGAGGAAGATTAGATTAATTGTTAATTAAACAAGGTTTAATCATGTAATTAGGGGATTTGAAGAATTAAAATGATTTCATTAAATTAAATGATTTAATGAATGGGGGAGAGATGAAATGATATTTAATTAAATAACTTAGGGTTATTTAACTAAAGGATATGACTTAGGGAATTAAATTAAATAATTTTATCTATTTAATTTAATGAGACGAAGTGTTAGTGTGAAAGGGGGAAGAATTAACCTGATTAAATGCATTAGGTTAATAGACAAAAATGATGCAATTAATTAATTAGATAGGGTGATTCAATTAATTAAGAAAAAAGAGGATGGGTTTGAAGAGGAAATGATGTTAGAAAATATGATTCAAGTGTATGATACCATCTAGAACATTTTTTAGTGTCTCCATTTTTCCCCTCTTTGAAGCGAGGTACATGCTGCTTTGGTTCAAAGAATAATGCTCCTTAAATTAAAACTAGTACTTGAATCAAAAAATAATTTTATTTTTTAAATTTTGGATGCCTTGGTGGAAGGATAAATTTGATTCCCTACTCCCACAAGAAATTGGGTGGAAATTTTGAATTTTGGGTTGATTTCTTGATGAAGATGAAAAGCTGCCCCAAGGGTCCAAAAATGATCCAAGATGCAAGAATTATGCCAAAAATGAAAAAAATATGCAAAATAAGTTCCAGATTGGAAAATTTGGTGAAAATGATGATAAACTCTAGCTTGAGGTTGAAATTAGGGCAAAAAAACCTAATTTTCTAGCATAAATATGCCAAGAAGGGTCACTTTTAATTCAATTGTTCATTCACACCTTGGATATTCTTATTGTTACAAGCTATGACCCTTAGATGAAATGGCATGATGAGAGCTCTCCAAACACATTTTCAATCAAGTTCGAGAGTATCAGTAGATTCTAGGCTCAAGACCATTGGTATGTAACTTAAAAATCAATTTGAAATTTGACTTTTTGATGCATTTATTACACATTAGAACTTAAACTTTGGTGGCATCACTATATAGCAATGCCTATTTGAGAATAGACAACACTAAAATGATTTATAGTGACACATATTTATATGGTGATGTACTTCACGATTTAAAATTAGGGTTTCTAATTTTAAATTGTGACGCATAATTATATAGTGACACACTTGTTGATTTGAAAACTAGGGTTAGGGTTTCCAAAGATTAAATCGTGATGCATATATATATGGAAATGTACTTTATGATTTACAATTTGAAATTCCTTTGGCCGTCACAATTTGAAATTTGAAATATAGTGGCGTTATTGCAAATAGCAATGCTATTATGCTTTTTGAGCTGAAAATTCCAAATTCAGCCAATTTTATTTTTTTTTGATGGTGTGCACTTTGTGGGTGCAGGAGGTCATTCCACCACTGATGTCATGTGAGCATAGGCCCATAGTTTTGGAGAGACTAGACAATTTGTTTGAGTTGTGCTAGGAGTACATAGGAGAGACTGGGTTATGGTACACCGTGTATGCACCCGTCATCCAAACTCATTTAGCCATGATGACCGCTCTATGCGAGAGATGGAAAAGTGATACTTCTTCTTTTCATCTACCCATTGGTGAGGTGATGATGACTTTGGAGGACATATGGTGGATTCTATGCTTTCCAATACATGGTGAGCGAGTGATTTTTTATGTCGACTCTAGATATGATTCCTATCATGAGGTGATGTAGATGGAGTCCATCACTCTAGTCACTTCTCAAATTGACCTTAAGTCATATAGAGGTAATGTGTTGTCATTTTGATTGATTATTACAACCATCATTTCAAGAATGGTTGCTCCTAACCAACATAGCAAAGGGTTTAACCTGGGATGAGGCTTGGCATGGCACATGATGCTACACAAGAGGACTTTATTCACATGGAGGCTAGTGATCCTGGCCTCATTATATCATGACATGAATGACTTTGTGTATTGTGATGATAGATCCATTGGTGCAGGGTGACCTTGCTTCACATTTGGGCATGGGAGCATATAGCTATGCTCTAACCAATTGTACAAATCGCGAATGTTGAGCTAGATGATCCCTATGATTTAGCAATATAGAGGTGCGATTACTTTGCAACATACTGGACATATTGGGCTCTCATATTGGTGGTGAGTGCTTGATGACATGATAGTTTTTAGATGGTGCCCATGGCTATAGATTCTAGCCTACTATGATTATGTACAATAGTTATTTTTTGCTAGGTAGACCTGATACATGCAAGGTCATGAGCATACAATTATCAAGCAGTACCTACCAGATAGAGTGACACGATAGTTCAGAGAGCTGCAAGATAGGTCGAATGATGCAAACAAATCCATTTTTGTGAGGTCTACTCAAGAGGTTCCCATATGGGGACCTACCATTCCAACTCTAGAGGCAATGGAGAGTTTCAAATAGTTAGCAACTCAACCATGGGCCTATGGTTAGGGTTAGGTGATAACACAGACTATGCTGACTTACGATGCATGGTTCACTCCTCGAAATTTGACAAATCCAGTAGGTGCTCCTCCTAGAGGGAGGCCTACAGGGAGATGAACTAGGAATAGATGACAAGGATAGGGACAAGGATAAGGTAGCTAGTATGGATAGGATGGACAGATTCTGGGGGCTCCACTAGTTGGTCAGTAGCCTCCCTCATAGCCTCCTACATAGTAGCAACACGTACAACAACAACCTGGTATTTAGTAGTATCTTGGTGTTCAACGACCACCACCACCACCAAATCCTAGAGATATACAAATCCAGCAATTGCAGCAATAGGTGCATGTTATCACAAGTGAGTGGGATCAAGCTTTCCAATAGATTTTGACTATTACTATTGAGCAGGACTAGGCCAGATAACAAGTGGTGGCCATCACAACCGAGAGAGATCATTGGAGATAGTAGGTACATGCTATGACTACTAAGAGGGACTAGGAGATTGGTTAGTGGCAGTAGTTAGAGGCCCTTACATCAACTACCCAAGGTAGAACTGGATCTACCAGATTGTATATGGAGGTTGTGATAGAGGCGGCATATTATAGGATGCATTATTATAGATATGTGCCAACACCACTGAGATAGCCTAACTTTTCACAAAGGAGTGATACATGGCCTAGAGCTAAGGAGCAAGCAATGAGTTAGGTCAAAGAGGGTAGCAGTCATTAGGGCTAGCTTCCAGTGTATAGACACTTTTTGATTTTGTTTCCCCATTCTTTGACACAGATATACATTCATGGATTCCTTTTTGATATCCATGCGAATATTGTACTTATCATTGACATACATACACTGATCCATATTTTGTACCATGACATTCATTTTTTGATATATATATGATACATATATGGATTCTACACGATGTGTGATGATACGTGAGATGGAATGAGATGGATGCAATGTTATATTCTTTTTTAGTATCATTTCATGATATGCTATGTGATATGATATGAGATGTTATGGATGCATTTCTTTTTATGTATTTTATATGTAGTTTTATGATGTGATGATTATGTGTACATATGAATGTATGGATGGATAATGTAGATGTTTATGCTTCATGATATGATATGCAATGTATGCTTGTGCAACGATTTAAGATGCTTAGAATAAAATATCTATATTATTCATCCCAACTTCAATGATGATGCAAAATGTATGATATGTGATGTGACATGCTATGATGGTGCAAGATGGATGTTTTATGATTATACTATGATTATGAGATGTACGTATGTTGATGATTTGTGGATGCAAGATGGATGCATTGATGATTTTTTTTATTATCATTATACCAGGTTAGTGCAGAGAGAAGATATAAGAAACAAGAATGAATGACCATTGATTTTGATGATTGCTTCAAAAGATCCAAAAATTCTATGATCCATCGAAACTTTATTAGAGATCGTGATGAGACATGCATGATGAGGATGAATTTAGGATGATGAGTTGCTCACATTTCAGGATTGGCATTTTCGTCATTCCTTATTGTTTGATATAGCACATAGACACGATGCATCAAGGTATTGATAACCAAGATGGCATTGTATCTAGTGTAATGGAGTTTGACTCTACAAATAGATAGGATAGTTCCTATTCACACTTGACATACAAAAACATCATTGGAATGTAAGTTAGAAACTTAGAATATATTAGACCAAAACATATGCAATAGTCAACAACATACTCCAAAAAACTTCCCAACACACAACTAAGCAAGTATACACCATGATTATTTTACAAGAGTACCCACAAGCACAAAAAACAAAAGATAATGATTGATGCCCAATTCCTTTCTCTCTAAATCATTTTGATAGACATCATCGAGTGGTCCTCAAAATGGGTCATTAGGATAAATCATAAGAAAAGATCAAAGACAAGCAATTAGTGTTATCTGTATCTCTTGCCTAGTTTAATTTTAGATAAGGTGTTGTCTGATACTAATGTCCATCGTAGGAAGGATACATCCTAGGACATGTTGATCAGATGGTTGTTTGATGTTAGGATGATGATGCTAAGATGATTTGTTGATATAAACTTCACTAACACATTTACCTATGATCTAGACTTTAGATTTTGACACTTAAGTTATCACTTTAGGACATGCTATACTTGTTTTGTATTTGTTTTACCAAAGGGTGAAGGTGACGATTGATTTATTATGGGTGATAGTTATTGTGGGTGAAAGTGAGATGGGATAGGTGGGTTTTGGATTTTCTGGAATATTTCAATGTTTTTGCTATTTTGCAACTATTTTGAGGCTATTTTTGGTCTTTTTGAAAGTTTATGCGAATGTTTTTTATTTTTGGTTATTTGAGGTTGTTTAGGGGTTTTCGAATGTTTTCTATTGTTTTTGTTTCTTCGATTTTCAAATGTTTTTCATTTCTCTCATACTTGAATGTTTTTGAGTTTTTTGAAATATTTGGATGTTTTGGATTTTTTGAGAGCTTTACAAATGTTTAGGGATTTTCAAAGTTATCTAGATTTTTTGAGGTTTTTAGAGTTTCAACCAAGAACTTAAGCTAAAGACCTATCCTAGGGGTCTCGAGGGCTGATCAAAGATAAGCCTTGCCTACATTATACATGTAGAGACTAGGTAGTTTGACTGACCCGACATATTTACAAGATGATAAATGCATAGGTGACAAAATGCCAGTTTATTATGGAAGATTCCTAAAAGATTGGCCTAAGGTGTCTCAGGGGCACATAAATGATGGCCTTGGCTATGTTCAAGCTCAACAACATAGTTTGACAAGGGTATAACTTTTTTGGATTTTTTATATTTGACCTTCCTTGGATTTTGATGTATTTTGGATGTTTTGAATTTTTCCTTTACAATTTTCTAAAAGTTTTTTGGATTTTAGTTGTACATGATTTTGCAAATGTTTTTGGATTTTCTAATGGATGTTTTACAAATGTTTTTGGGATTTTTTATGATATTTTATGGATGTTTTTGGTATTTTCAATGACCTTAAGATATACAAGAAACTAATATGATCCATATGAATTTCCCCCAATGCAACATGTGATAGAATACCTTTATATAGGCATGACAAACTGACCTTTGGAATGTGCCAAGTAGTACTAAAGAGATTATGATACTTCACAACATCAAGCTATTATAAGGACACAAATAGGCAATGGATAAATGGTGTGATGGATAGTGATGCAAAGAATGATAGGAAAAAAGAGGTAAAGAATAGATGAAGGTGTGTTATTTATGCAAGGCACCTACTTTCCAATTTTTCACCAAGGTACTTTCCCAAAGTTCCACCAAAATAGTTTTCACTAGAGAATGATTTTATTCTTTATTTTTTTAATCCTTTTTCCCCTTTTTTTTGGATTTTGATTTTTTTTTTTGTATTTTTAGATTTATACCCTTCAAGAATATGCATAAAACTTTTTAAGATGCAAGTTGTTGGTTGGCTCTTGTAAGGGTTCTCCTTTAGTTGTTGACAATTGGTATGCTCTTGATCCATAGCTAGTTGTGAAGACAAAGGGACCCAACCAGTTAGACTCAAACTTTCCTTTACTATCATGATCTAGAAGGTTCTTCTGATTGTGCTTTAGGAAAGGATCCCTTACTTGGAAATACTAACATTTGATTCTCTTGTTATAGCTCCATTTCAATCAGTTTTGATATTCTTGCAAGTGATTGAGGGTTTCAAGATGACACTCATCCAGGAATTCTAGCTCGTTTAGCCAAGATACTCAATATTCTTCATCGATAATCAAGATTTGTAGTGATACTCACAATGATGGGAGCTCAACCTCAATAGGTAGGATAGCTTCTAATCCATAGACCAAGGAGAAAGGGGTTGCACTTGTAGGCATTCGAATACTGGTTTGATAGGCCTAGAGAGTGGGATTCAACTCTAGATGCCAATCACAACCACCTTTTTTGACTATTTTCTTCAATATTTTACAAATATTTTTGTCTGTAGCCTCAGCTTGGCAATTTCCTTGGAAATAATATGGGGTAGACAATTAGTTTTGGATGTTCAATGTTTGACATAGCTCTTTCACATCCTGATTCTTAAAGGGTTTTCTATTGTTTGAGATCAGGGTTTGTGGAACACCATAGTGGAACACCATAGTGGAAGTTTAGATAGTTTAGTATAAACTTGGAAATGTTTTTCCTCATTATGTAGGTCATGTGAATGGCTTCAACCCACTTAGTAAAGTACTTAGTGGTGGCTATGATAAACTTGTGGCCATTGGATGAGGCTGGAGTGATGTTTCCTATGAGGTCAATCCCCCACTACAAGAAAGGCCAGGGTGTGATCATGAGTTGCAACTCTTGAGCTAGGGCATGGATTAAATCTCCATGCTATTCACAATAGACACACTTTTCTATGTACTCATGAGCTTATTTTTCTATGGTTGGCCAATAGTAACCCATCCTCAATAGTTTTTTAGCTAACGTCATACCGCTAGAATGGGACCCCCATATGCCATCATCCACTTTTATTAAAGTGGTCAAGGCTTCCTCTTTGTTAAGACATTGTAGCCATGCCCCTTCGATGCTTTGATGGTAAAGGGTATTAGCTAAGATCACAAATCAAGATTTTTTTTTAACAAAGGTCTTTTTAAGGTTTGAGGTGATATCGGATGGGACAGCTCCTCTGCTTAGGTAGGTAAAGATGTCATGGTACCATGGGGATCCAGGACCAACAATGACACACAAGAACTCTAATTCATGGATCTCAAAAGTTGGGATGAGAAGTTGTTCTACCAAGAATTCACATTGGAGGATGTTGTTCGACATGTCTAGTAGTGATTTGATCATTGCCATGATGTCTACTATTATGTTGTTCATGTGAGGAATCTTCTCAAAAGTTATGTCTATAAAAAGGGCATTGAGATTTTCCACCATCTTTTTGTAAGGAGTGAGCTTAGCATCCTTCTTTTGATAGTTTTCATTGACTTGGTTGATAACCAACTATGAGTCTCTAGAGAATTTCATCTCTTGTATCTATCATTGAACTACTATCCTTAGACCTGTGATTAGGTCCCCGTACTCAACAATGTTGTTATTATAAGGAAATTTTAGTCGATATGACTTTGGAATACAATCACCTTGAGGGGTGATAAAAATAATGCCTGCTTTAGATCCATGTTGGGTGAATGATCCATCAAATTACATCTTCCACTGAGTTGTGAGATTGATAAGGAACATTGATTCATCATGGAATTCAGATACCAAGGGGTTCTTAACATAGATGGGTGCTTCTGCCAGTTGATCTATGATCACTTGTCCCTTGATTCCCTTGTGTTCTACATACTCAATGTCAAACTGCATTAAGATCAACACCCATTTCGCCATTCGTCCTGTGAGAGTTGCTTTGGATAATAGGTATTTTAGTGGGTCAATTTTTGCAATTAGCTTGATTTGATGTGAAAGAATATAGTTTTTGAACTTTTGTAAAGAAAAAACTACTAGTAGGCATGCTTTCTTAATAGGTGAATAGTTCATTTCATATCCCACCAAGGTTTTTTTGATGTATTAAATAGCTCTCTCCTTTCCATTTCCATCATGTTGTGCCAAAATAGCTCCTAGTGTTGATGGTGTTGCTGAGATGTATAGGATTAGTGGCTTGTTCGGTATTGGTGGCATAAGTATTGGAGGTGTTAGTAGATAGTATTTGATTATTGGAAATAATTATCACACTTCTCATCCCACTTGTAGGTTATCCCTTTATGGAGAAGATATTAGAAAAAAATGGGCAAAGGTACAAAATTTTGCATAGAATAATAATATTTCCATATTCTCTTTCATTCAAATACAATACATATTTATAAGATTTGACTCTCTTACTTTGTTAGAGAGATCCTCTAACAACTCTAATATAGATGAGATATTTTTAATAGCTCATAATACAAACAAATAGTCGTACTAACAAACCTAACAAATAATGGAATATTAAACCACCTATAATTATTATGTGAGTTGTAGTAACAACTCACACATTATTATTTTTACCCATGTGAACACTAATTTCCAACATTCTCCCCTTAGTGTGAACATGGTAATAATTCACACCCTTCATTTGCAGTATCCTCATCCCTATGGCATGTCCAACTGACTCATGACCTTGATCCAAAGAAAGACTCTCTCCTCCCATGGTTTTAAATAGGATTACCACAAACCTTGACATGAACAAGAACCTCCACCATCTGTCCACCTCATGTGGTTTTCTGGATCCTTCCACAAACCCTTTCACGATCCATGAACTTCATTACACAGGTGCTTTTGTTCGCCACTATGCTTGTACATTAGGGAAGTTATATGGAAATCAATATACATATCACAAATTTTAAAAACCCATACTAGAAAAAGTTTCACATTACATTCCATAAAACCATAATGCTCTTAATTGTAGTCATTGTTGTTGATCGATACCACTCAATCTCGAACAGCATAGACAACTGCCATTGCCACGAGAAGCTACCTTTGACTTTAGCCATTTTGGCATGAAATGGGAATGGAACATTGGTTATTATTCCCCCCCACAATGCTAAATTTTTATTTATTCAAACATGTAACAAATCATATCATGCTGCATAAAAGAAGATAAAATTCCACCAAAGCTAATGAGTGGCCTCATCATTGGTGATTGGTGAGAGGACATTGATTGACTTCCAACCTTTGGTGCCTCCATCCTCCAGAAGGTTTGCTACTTACGTAGCAATTTTTACTTTGAGGCTTAGTTGATCACTTGTAAAGAAAGAATATTCCTCCCCCCTTGATGTGAACTGCTTAGGAGTGTCAAGTACCACCGATCATGCACTCCAATTACAATTGAGATTTTTTTTATATTTTGAAACTTTGAATACATTTTACATTTATTTTTTTTATTAACTACTCATACATTGAAGAGGAAAAAATAGACCCTATTCTAAATAAATTAATACAACTTAACTTTCACAAAAATATCTCCACAAAAAAATAATGAAATATGTAGACATTAAATTAACCATAACTAAAAGCCTACCAAAATTTCCCCTCACCAATAGTATCCCAATGTTGACCTACTCTAATGCACCATACACCTCTACCTATGACTGTCAAACTAAAATACCTAGATTCTGGAGTGAATCACTCAATAGATAACAATAAAGCAATGAAGAAAATGATCCAATGATCACATGAGCACAACCACCATGTAGATATTGGTCAATGATAATAAAATTCATAATAAATATAAATTTTGCTATGAAAACCCTTGAAATCTAGAAAATGGCAAGATGTGATGCATAAGAAAGATTGATATGGTCTTTCATGGTAATTTTATCCACAATGTAGCATGCCCTCAATTTCTTAGATGCCTAAAACTTCAAGGGAGCCAATACATTGAATAGGAAATGCTAGTCTAACCTCAGTATTAGAAATCCATGTTGAGGTCTAAGATGGAGTTTATCTCTAGTCTTCAACACTTCTCAGAAAGATAGTCTCCTCTTACTCCTGCTTGCAAGTACACCTGACTCCCAAACAATGGCTTACAAGTTTTGAGCATATGCTACACAATATCAAGAGTTGGTGTTGGTTCCTTTGCATGCCAAGAAGTAACCATAGATGTTATTTGATCAACATTTGTAGGTTATACATTCATTTTGGAGTGTTCTACACCCACAAATACAAATTACCATATTGTTTCTTCACGTTGAGTTACAAACAATAATAAACCCAATTTGTATTTGATTCCAGTTCACCAAATCAACAAAAGAGCATTTGAATTGGTGAGGACATCATTCATAAAATTTTGGCCAAATCCAAATTGCAGGGGCACGTGATTTTCCAAATATAAAGTTCTTCAATCTGATAAGATCTACAATCAATCAATACACCTCTCTTCAAGAATGACCTCAACAAATAGCGTGCAATGTTCCATAGTCAACGCATATTTTTCTCCTTGGTCTGCTATAATAATTCCTATTGCTCCATTAAGATTGCTGAATATATGCCACTTTAATGATAAGAGGATCAACAAATATCACTAAGGAATAAGCACACAAACGTTTAATGCTCTGATACCATATTAGAAAAAATGGGCAGAGGCAGAAAATTTTGCACACAATAATAATATTTCCATATTCTCTTTCATTCAAATACAATTAATATTTATAATATTGGACTCTCCTACTTTTTCGAAGAGATCCTATAACAACTCTCTAATATAGATGAGCTATTTTTAATAGCTCATAATACAAGAAAATAGTCATACTAACAAACCTAACAAATAATGAAATATTAAACCACCTGTAATTATTATGTGAGTTGTAGTAACAACTCACACACATCATTATTTTTACCTATGTGAACATTAATTTCCAACAGAAGATGCAAAAAGGGGTGGAATTTATTTGATAGTTGCACTATGAACCTTCTGATGGACTACAGTCTTCCTTGTAATCCTCTCATTTGCTTTAGTTTTTGTCATGGTTCCATGTCTAGTATAGATTTTACCTTTGTTGGATCAATTTCTATCCCTCTTTGTGAGATGATGAAGCCCAGAAGTTTCCCTAATGTGACCCCAAAAACACACTTTTTTGGATTTAGCCTTACCTTGTATTCTTCTAGCTTGTCAAAGATAGGTCTAATGCCATGTATGTGATCACTCCTTTTCTTTAATTTTTCCAAAATATCATCCACATAATCTTCAAGTATTTTGTGGATCATGTTGTGGAAAATGAGGGTCATTTATCTTTGATAGGTTGCTCCTACATTCTTTAACCCAAATGGCAACACATTCTAGCAATAGGTTCCCCATGGACAAGTGAATGTAGTTTTTTGTTGATCCTCCTTGGAGATTATGAGTTGATTGTAGCCTGAAAAACCATCCATTAGTGAGAGAAATTCATGCCTATCTATTAAGTCCATAATGAGGTCAATATTAGGAAGAGGGAAATCATCCTTCGCACATGCCTTGCTTAAGTCTCTGAAATTAGTGCATATTCTAATGCCCCCAATGGGTTTTGAGATTGGTACTAGGTCTGAAACCAACTTAGGATAATATATTATTCAGATGAATTAAACATCAAAAAGCTTTTGTAACTCTAGTTTGACCAAGTGTTATTTAAGGGTGCATCTTCCTTAATTTCTATTTGAATGGCTTAGCTTAAGGATAGAATTCTAAGTGATGCACAACCACTTCAGGATCAAGGCCCAACATATTTTTTTATGACCATGCAAAGTTATCTCTTCACTCTTTTAGGAATGCTGCTAGGTTTTTCTATTATTCATCCAACAAGGATTCAACATGGAAGGTGATCTTAGGTGCTTCTTTTGTACCCAAATTGACTAGAGTGGCCTTTTCTGCTAGCACCGCTAACTTTTCTGGATGTATTGCACTAAGGGGGGCATTGAATCCCTCATCCTTGGGTGCCTCACAGAGGTTTTCACCATTGAATGAATCCTTTGTTTTTACTTTTTTAGGATTAAAAAGTGTCATTGTGTTGTTTTCACTTAAAGATCTTCATGTTATTTTTATTTCATTTATTTTGTGACTGAAGGATTCAATCATCTCCCCATACTATACCCCTATATCTAGCTTTATGTCAAAACCTATTTTGTGATCTACCCATGGTAATTTTTCATGGAGTCCCATGAATTTTGAGATTGCTTCATAATTTGCAAATAAATCAAGAATTGGTGGTCCTTTCTGGTCTAATTCAATGATTTTTGGGTAGACTAGGCCTATTTCAGTTGGTTGATTGCTTGTAGAAAAGGATGTAAGAAATATCATAAAGAGGGTGTTGTTCTCAAATAGGTCCACCACATCAAGGGGGAAGTCATCTAAGGTTGTATCACATGATGTAGGTAACCAAGAGGAAGCCTTAGCTCATATAGTAGAAGTACCTTTGCTAGTAAGGGTAACCTTACTAGTAGTACAACCTAGACCAATATTCTTTAGTCATTTCTCAAGAATGATGGGTTCTAGTCAACCATTGTCATTATGTCCTAGCTTCTCATTCTTGTTATATCCCCAATTCTATATGAGCTACAAGCATTTATTGTCATCTTCCATGGGTAGAATAGGGATAGGTCATTCATCCTGATAGAGGATTTTATAGACATCCTCCTCAGTAACATCTTCTTGATTCAAATCTCCTCACTTGGTGAAGGTAGTGGCCGCCATCTTGATGGTTTTAGGTTCTTTGGTCCCAGATGTGGGTTTCCCATGAGATTGAGGAGAAGTTGGTAGTTCTAAGGAAAATTTGTTCTTCATTAGCTTGTAGTTCCCACAACCATCATCTTGAATCACTGCTTTGATATCAAGTATTCCCTACACAATAGGTGTCTTTGTTTCAGAAGTAGATGTAAGGGATGATGGGTCAACAAATGAGGTCCAAGGTGTAGGCTCTTCATCATTATTAGGTATTTGGGGAATTTTATAGAACTTGGATTCAATATTTTTGCAATAGTAAAAAGGATTAGGATCTCCATGGATAGTAATGTCTCTACCCTCGAAAGAAAACTTCACACATTGATGATAAGTTGAGGCTACAAATTTTAAAGCATGGATGCATGGTCAACCAAGCAAGATGTTATATGGGAGATCAAGGTCCAAAATTTGACATGTAGTTTCTACAATGAGAGGGCCTACTTGGATGGGAAGTGCAATGATTCCTTGTAATACAAATTCTTGGTTATCGTATGCCCTGATGGTAGTACTCTTTGTCCTCTCAATAGTATCCTCTAAATAGCCCATATTTTTTATCAGTTGAAGGGAGAAAATGTTCAATCCATCACCTCCATCTACTAAGACTCTTTTGAGGTCTTGTTCTTATGAATGACAACCTCAAGGTCTAAATCATGTTTATGAGATGGTTGTGACCACACGTCTTTCTTGGAGAAGGTGAGAAGATGATTAGTGATATGGCCTACCATAGCTTGAAACTGATCGGTATCAATATCCTTGGGAATGAATGACTAATAAAGCTTTCTTCAAGATTTCCATATGTGCAGGTGATACCTTCAATAGTTCTAGGATTGATATCTATGTGGGGTTCTTTTTGAGTTGTTCTAAGAGATTTTACTTGTTGGTACTTGATGTTGGCAGAGTAGCGTGTGCCCTAGATTGGGGTGGGACTCCTTGGATGGTGAGTTTACCATGTCACGTGGTCACTCCACACTCAACACTATGCCCTTTGATAGAAATGACAGTGATGACACAATCGTAGGAAGCAACTACGTTGGAATAGGTATGTTGCACGTTTGTGTAATCCTTAGCTTTTCTAGTGTTGTTTTCTTTGTTATGATCTCGCATAGGGTTATTGTATATCTTAAGATCTTAGTTCCCAGATGGTACCTCAATAGATATGGTATTGTTCTCTCTAAGGTCTTCAATAATGTTTTTAAGCCTCATGTAGCTTGTTGTTTTGTGTCCTTTGATCTTGGGAAAATCACAAAGGTCCTTCTCATTATACCAGGATGATTTCTCCTATTGTTCTTGGTAGTTTTCAAAGTTTGAAAGTGTGATCAGATTTGACTCTACCAACTTTTTCATGATAGTTTTGATAGGTTCAGATAGCTATGTGTACTTGTGTTTAGGGTAGTTGTTCTTGTTAGGATTTTTCCTTTGCATTTTGGTGATGTTGATTTGGTTGTTCTAAAGAGGTTTTATTTGTTGCACAATTGGTTGGATGTTAGCAACTTGATTTTTGTTTGGTCTAGGAGCTTTTAGGATTAAGTTAGCATCTACTACACCATCATTTGTTATGTTCTTGTTCTTATCCCAAACATGAGGCTTGTCATTTGAACTAGTTGATGGGTGGTTGTCTTTGTAAGCTTGAGTATTTCCCCGTGAGATTAGATCTCTCTCAATGTTAAGGGATCTAGGGACAAGCTCGTGATATGATGTGATGCATTTCATTTTCAAGTAGAAGGATAGATCTGGATCTATATTGGTGATGATCATTCCCACTTGTTGCTCAACGGGAAGAGGCCACTTGCTCTTACTAGCTCTTTGTCTCCACTGTTGTAAGAATTAGCAAAATTCACTCCTTTGTTTTTTCTAAGAGTGTACAATTCCTCTAGACTGATATCCATGTCAGCATTGAAGGAGAAGTGATCAATGAATTTATCAGTTATTTCTTCAAAAATTTTGATCCTAGGAGGCAGATGAGAAAACTAATCCATAGTAGGAGTTGTTAAACTTTGAGGGAAGAGGTACATTAGATATGAATCCTCATAGGCCACCTCCATGCACATGACATGAAATTCTTTGATATAGTCCACAAGACTTCCTCTCCCTTTATACTTATCAAATTTGGGTATTTCAAAACCATGAGGGAATGGTACCATTGCAATGTTTTGATCGAATGGATATGGACACAAGTTTTGTCTATGGGAATTCTTCACCTTGCCCATGCGAAGGTCCCGCATTTCTTGTGAGGGTGCTTTAAATTTTTATGCTAAATTGTCTTGCAGGTTGGGTGGAGGAACATATGGTGGGATGATAGATGAATTGTATGGGGTGTATGGTGGTGTAAGATTCGATAAAAGTGATTAGGGTATCGATGTATATGTTCCTAATATGTTTGGATTGACAATGTTTGATTGAGGATTATAATAGGAAGTTTGTTGTTGTTGGGCATACTTTTGAGCTAGTAAGGCTTGATGTTGAGCTTGTTTTTATTGTTATGCCACTAGGGCTTGTTGTTGGGCCTATTGTTTTTGTGCAATTTCATGGGCTTGATGTTATTGTTGTTGTTGTTTTGCTAAGGCTGCTTGTGCTGCTAAGACTGCTTGTTGTCCTGATAAGACTACTTCTTCTTGTTTTTGTTGTTTTTGTTGATGTGCTAAAGCTTCTTCTTGTGCCACTATGGATGCTTGATGTTGTTGCTATTGTTGTTGTTTTTTTTGTGCTGCTAGGGCTTGTTGTGCTTGCAATGAGGGATCAAGTGGTTGTTGAGACATCAATGAAGGATTATGGATATTAATTTTTTTGAGTGGCTAATGGATTGATGATGAGATTTTGTGGATTCCCTTGGTTTGAAATTCCTTGTAAGATAGTAGATTGGTGTGGAGGAATGTATGTTTGAGATCTTATTTGATTTGGCATAGTAAAGGGGACTATGGGAAAAGATGAGGATGGTGCCATTAGACTATGTGATGGAAATGGCACACTAGGACCCTGGGTCCATTCATTAAAAAGGTTTCCTTGTCCCATCTCTATAGGATTCCCTTGTGTTAGGGATGTAGATAATGTGTTACCTATGTTGACAGGATTTGTTACCAAGGGATTTATTTGAGATGGGTTGATAATGGATGGTGTGGATGTGTTTTGTGAAACCAATGGTATGGATGAACCAATTGGAGGATTGGGTAAGCATGTCCCTATTTTCTTTAAGGGTTGACTATATGGTATGGTACTAATATACCCTTGTCTGCTATTTTGAGATACTTGATCCACCCTACTTTGTGTGCTAGTAGGCATACTTGTAGTACTCATGGGTATGGATGAAGAAGGATGTACCCGATATGTGTAAGTTGTCATGGAGTAATGAAGATTGAGAGGTGTGTATGGATTTTTAGCATCTTCGAGAATGGGAGGAATACCAAAGTTAGGTGTCCAAGTGGTTGTGTGAGATGGGGGATTGGTTTCAAGTGTTCCCACAAGTGTGCTATTTTCAAATGAAAGAGCGTGAACAAAGTATTGAGCAAGGATTGTTGTAATATTGGGAATGCAAGCTTTATGTAGCCCTAATGATGGAGTTACAAATCCCTATGTAAAATTTTGTGTAAGAAATGATGGGGAGATAGGAGCTACATTTTCAAAGGCTCAATGTTCCATGAGTTCTTCCCTAGTGAGTTCAAATGGGTCTTTTTTAATATCTTTTATCTCATATGGTCCTGATGGGGATGAAGGTTGTTGTGATGGTGTAACTTGACTTCTTGGATCAAATTCTAAAGGATTTGGATCACTTGAGGTAAATGTAACTTTTTCTTTCTCCATGATTCTCTTGTGTTGTGATCTAGTGTTTACCATAAATTGTGTGTCACCTTTGGGAGAGTTGTGTTGTGATTTGTTATTTTTGAACTCTCTAGTTGACTCAAATCTAGGGAAAATGGATGCTCTAAGTCTTTTGGGAGAAATTATGATAATGGGGAATGAAAAGGTGGATGATATGGGAGAGTGATCTTTGCAACCATTTTGGGACAACACTTTTGACTTGATTTTGATGTTTTGATGTTTGGATAAAGGATGTTTGATGAACTTGTAAATTTTTAGGGTCGACTCATGACCTTCAATATGAAATAGTCCAAAGATGGTAACTAACTCCACAAAATTTATGGAAAAGGATACATTTCACATACAAAATAGCCAAGTTGGGGGATTGGTTTAATAGATGTTTAAGTCACAAAGTGTTGATGTATTCAAAATTTTTGCAAAGATAGGTGAAGTGGAGGATGAAATTTTGATGAAGGGGTGGATGAGATGTTTGACCCAATGTTGAATTAAAGTGAACCTTTGTTTTTACAAGAACAAGGTAGTGAGAATGATGCTAGATCTCTAAAGTTTTCAAATCCTAAAGAGTAATGTTGGCCTAAATGAGAGGATAGATGTGGGTATGTAAACCTGTTCAGTTCTTCCTAGCTCAAGCATAATGGTTTCTTAACAAGAGATTACAATTGTGATAAAGTATTCAGGCACACTTTCTACTGAATTTGGAATTATGATACCTACATCTATAATGATGAGATGTAGATCTTTCCATATGGATTTTGATTTTGTGATAGATTATTTAAGGGAGTTCAAGATCATGATTATGTGAGAAATTGGAAACATTGGAAAAGACCAAGATTCTGACAGTCAAAGAAGGAATACAAGTTTGGATTGTATCTTCAAGCACGTTTCTAAAAGTTGTATACCAACCTAGTTATGGTTTCATGAAGTGCCCAAAGGTGTTTCTTGAGAGCTTTTGGATTGAGATGTTTGTCTAAAATGATGACATGTAGACCTTACTTTAGGGATCCTAACTTTACATGAGATCATTTAGGAATAGTTTAAGTTTGTGGAAGAAAGGAAGATATTTATTGCCACGTAGGTGGAGGTGATGTCGTCCTTCCAGCCTCAATATCATCTTGTTCCTCTCCTTCATCTAAAATGGTTGCTACGTTTCTCCACTAATGAGATTGGTTTGTTCTCCATTAATGAGTTCAAAGTTTGGTTGAATTATAGACCCTAGAAGATTAGGTTGTTCAATGGGAGCAATCAATCTCCAAATAGTCATGTGGGGTTCATTTGTCAATTTATCTTGCTTAATGAGTTTATATTACCACAAGCACTTGTCTTGATTAAGTTTTCAAACTAAATGTTTATGTCCAAAAAATCATAACATTCACAATGTCCATTTCATGAAAATCATGAGGTTGAAGCCATAATTACCTATGTTGTCTTTGGAAAATATGGATTTGAGATATAATTCAAGATATTTAGAAATCTCTAAGGATAGAAATCTCTATGACAAGCAGTAATATCAAGGCTATATTTAAAAGATATCCATATTTAAGCCAAAGTGTTTGTTTTTGTAACATTTTCAAACCAATAAATATATTAAAATAATAATCATTCACAACCCTAGGTTTGAAATGGCTATACTTGTTGAGTCCCCACTTGGATTTCACCAAACACTAAACAATGTGAACAGTTAGAGATTTGGTGACACTAGCTCCCCTCCATGGCACACACTTCTTGGGATCACCAAATCTCAATATCCTTAAAATACAGAGATAAAAAGGATTTTTCTATTTCTCAAATTTAATAGTACAAATGTGGGGCAGCTTCAAAACAGTCATTCTTGCACCAACAAATATTAAGGATTCTAGATTCTAAACAAGGGTTTGTAGTAAGGGATTCTAGTTTAGGGGATACATTGATAAACTTTGTTAAGAGGTCTCCCAACCCTTAGAACAAGGGATTTACATATCATAAAGATACTGCGGGAGAGCTATCATGTCTCGTATCCCATTGATCACAATTTTCATTGCAAGCACACATTTATATGGCAGCTTGGAAGAGCTTGGCTTTAGCTCATTACTGATTGTGTCATTCCCTCCTTTTGAAGTAGGGAGGTCGGCCCTCTAAAGATAAATAATAGCAAGGAAGTACATCCATAGTTCAATAATCTTCATTTGTATGATCAAAGAGAGAACACATAGTATGCCTTTTTCTCACACTCACAAAGGGGTTCAATTTTAATCCAAATGGAAAGATGTAGGTGATTATACAAAGTGTTAAGGAATACTTCTATTTCTCAAGGTCTCCAAATGGTGTGAGAGAATTGCATATGCATCCAATAACAATGTTGTAAATCACAAAACATAGCAAATAGTTGTAAATTTTAACTCCTAAGATAAGATGACTTCATTTTATGCACCAAACGAAATATGAAGTTTCCTTGTTCACTTTTAAACCCAAAAGACAATGATGAGATGAGGGTTCAATTTTAGTCTCATTTGAACATTCATTTTAAACCCAATTGAAATTTAGTGTGGTCCTAAAGCTGAAAGTAGAAAGCATAAAAGTTGGGTTATAATTGCCCCAAAAGCATCAAACACTTGTTACAATTATAGAATTTCAAGATAAGAAAGCTTTCTTCACTTTAGCTCCATGTCATCCAACCTACAAAACCCTGTTAGTCTAACAACTAGAAAGATGTTAGAAGTGCATTAGTGATATGAAGAATTGAGAAAATTAAAGCACATGTCGAAAAAATGTTCATAAAAATTCTTACCCTAGTGGGGCATTGCTGAACATGATAGCTTCGTGATTTGAAATCTAGGTGTCACTCTGGTGAATTAGAGAATTCCTCTATAGCAGAAATAGACAACATGATAGTGTCGGTATTTTTTCAGGCATCCCTCTCGTGAATTTGGAGCATCGTTGTTTAAAATATTTGATACCTCAATATTAAATTAGTGTCACCATATTTTAAATCAACATTAGTGCATTTAATTGGCATCTCATTTTCAAATTGAGATAACATCGCTATATGGTGACACACTTCAAATTCATGGTTGTATTTGATTTGGGCATCATTGTATCCTGCAAAAAAGTAAACAAATAGAGTTCAAGCTAAAAATTGATTAAATTAACGGTTTTCCCTCCTTCTAGCACCAAAATGTGGACTGAGGATCATTAGTGTGGGTTGATCATGCTTGATCCATGATGAATCGAAGCATAATTTAGCCACTAAACCTCAATATCAAACAAGATCATTCAAATTGAAAGTTAAACTAAGCATTTACTAAAACTGAAAAAATTACAAACTACAAAAACAATTAAATTCCTACTCTAACCCCTTTAAAAATTATCCTATTTTGGAATTGGTATCATTTTGATATGGAACAATGAGCCTTTCCAATCTTGTGATTTGTGAACCTATTTCAATTGATTTTGTGGAAGAGAAATGATGAAACCATTGTGATAAATGGTTGAAAACCTAATTTATGCTAAATTAAACATGATGCAAGCTAAATTAACATGATTTTATGCTAAAACATCAAGTGAATTTTTCATGGTATTATGTTGATAAGCCTAGGTTGGACCTTGCATTGGTCCAACATCATTGACCATTACTTCCAAATACAAAGCCAGTTAAATACAAGCTTAGAAAAATTCGCCCTCAAATAGCTCTACTGGTCAAAGATGAACTCAAGAAATTATTGGATGTTGGTTTCATAAGACCTATTGACTATGAAAAATGGATCTCAAGCCTTGTACTAGTGACCAAACCAAATGGAAAAATTTGTATCTACAAAAAATTTTGTGACTTGAACAAAGCATGTTTGAAGGATGAATTCCCACTTCCTAATATAGACATCATATTAGATCTAACAATAGGGTATGAGATGTTGTCCCTCATGGATGGCTTATAGAGGTATAATTAGATCCATATCACTCCTAAAGATCAGCATAAGACAGTGTTCACTTGCCCATGGGGTACATACTATTGGAATGACATGCCCTTCAGACTTAAAAATGTAGGTGCAACCGATCAAAGATCTATGACCACCATATTTCATGATCTCAAGCACATATTGATGGAAGACTATGTTGATGACCTTTTGGAAAAATCCTTGACATGTAGTGATCATTTGAGAGTCCTGGACAAAATTTTCACAAGGCTTGAAGAATATAAAGTCTATCTAAATTCTAAGAAATGTGTCTTCGCAGTGACATCGAGAAAGCTCTTAGGATACATAGTTTCTTGTAGAGGCATTGAAGTGGACTTGGAAAAATTAAAATTTATATTAGATATGCCTCCCCCAATAGGAATCAGTCAACTCAGGACATTAGAAGGCCAACTTTAGTCCATCAAATGATTCATTGCACAACTTGTCATTAAATGTCAGCCTTTTCAATATTTTTTACACAAGGGAGTTCCTTTTATATGGACAAACAAGTGTGAGGAACCTTTTCAATAGATTAAAGATTACCTCTTGATGCCTCATGTTTTGATGCCACCAATACATGGTAAGCCCATAATCCTCTACATTAGCCACACACTAGTTGGGTATGAACTCAACTATAGTCCTAGTAAATGGTCTTACCTTGCTATGGTTTTCACCACTCATAAACTAAGACATTACATGGTAAATCATCAAACAAGACTGGTGGCTAAGATAGATCCTCTCAAATACGTACTCAGCAAGGCAACATTGACAAGATGGTTGGCTAAGTGAATCATGATTATGACAAAAAATTTGGAATGAAAAATAATAAAAGGACAGGTTATCGCAAACCAACTTGTCGATGCACCCACAAAAGTTGGTCACTCTTTGATTTTTGATTTCCTAGATTAGTCAATATTTGCATTAGACACTAGCACAACATGGAAGCTATACTTTGTTGACTCATACACTAGTCATGAATCAGGTGTGAGAATACTATTATCATCCCTCAAGGTGATAATATAACCAAATCATTTAGAATAGCCTTCCCATGTACAAAAAATATTGCAAAATATGAGGCCCTAATAACAAGATTGCACATGGTTATAAAATGGAAAATTATAGGTTTGCAAGTATTTGGTGATTCATAATTGGTCATCCAATAGGTCAACGATGACTATGACACTAAGGATGAGAAATTGACCTCATATAAAAGAATGGTTGACAGTTTTAAACTATATTTTGCAGATATTACTTTTTTCTAGATCCTAGAGATTTAGAACAAAGTAGTTGATGTCATGGCCACCATCAAATATCTCTTGGACATTCCCAACAATATGTTGTAGTAAGAGCTCTTATTTGAATAGTTGTTGGTCCTTTCCTTCGATGTCCTAGAATCTAAGATCGTGTGTAAACTTTTTGGTCCCAATTCCCCATGGTATCAGAACATTTATGACTATGTGCATTCCTAGATATTACCACCTAACCTATCCAGTAATCAATGCAAGGCCTTCCTCCACAAAGCCACTCACTATGCCATCATCGGTGATACCCTATATAGACGTGTCCTAGACAATACCTTACTCAGATGTCTTGACACTAATGAAGCACAAACTACCTTACATGAAGTACACAAAGGTATATGCGAAACCCATTCTAGTGGTTCAACTCTAGCTAAAAAGATCATGCGACTAGGATATTACTAGCCTACAAAGGAGAAAGATTTATCACTTTGTGAAGAAGTTTCAATAGTTCTAGATACACAACAACCTCATCCAAACACCTACATAGGAGCTATAGCCATTCACTTTGCCATAGCACTTCGCTCAATGGGGACTCGACCTCATAGGAAAAATTCATCCCACATCATCTAATGGCCACAAATTCATTATCACTACAACTGAATATTTGATGAAATGGATTGAAGCAATTCTCTGACATACACAACTAGTTAACAAATCTCAGAGTTTATCATCAATTATATCATATGTCGGTATGGTGTCCCACATCCATCATCACTAACATCGATCTTCCCTTCAAAAATTAGGATGTCCATGAGTTATGTTATAAATTCCACTTTCAACGCCACTTTTTCATACCATATTACCCCTAAGGTAATGACCAAGCTGAGGCATCCAATAAGACCATAATCAAAATTCTTAAAAATACTAGCAATGACATTGGTCATGAATGGCACATTCAGCTTAACCCCTCCCTATGGGTGTGTTAGCTCTAAAAAATGCAGGTTTTAACCACAAAAGGTTGCCAAGCTTTCACAACATTTTAGGGTAACAGAACAAGGTTTGAAACAATTAAACCTTCTACTCTTTAGGTGCTGCAAAACCAAGGCGGTTGTACCTCTCTGAATAATGCAGAATTAACTTGCAATTAATCCTCTTACAACACTTGTTCACAATGGCACATGGGAGTGAATAGATGACATCTAACTTGAAAATTGTGACAGTAATCTGATCTAAGTCCTAGATACTCAATTAAAAGAAACTGAATGAATTAATAATGATGAAGTGCAGACACTAGTGCCTTATTGGGTATGCAGAGTCAAATGAGATCAAGATATGCAACACTTTCTGGAGAAGACACAAATTATCTGGCATATGTTTTGTTTACAACTTGATAAACATGCAATAATGTGACTACTAAGTTCTACTTCAATAATCCAAAATGAATTTATTTGATTACTGTGATCAATAAAAGGATTTTAATCTTTTGCTTGAAAGAACCAATTGATTAATCACACAACTACAGCAAATGTGTATAGATAAATTAAACATAAACTTGTTATGTCAATTTACACAATCAGAAAAATCAATTATGGAGATAACTTAGCAGCATTTTTTCATTTTATTTCAATAGATAATGGACACCAAAGAAATGTAGCAACATCAACTAAATCTCATAAATACCTCCATTGTGAAAATCATGCAACAATAGCCTCTGATTTGATAGTTTTATTCTACTATATCTATTTAACCTGTATTGAAAATCTAATGTCTGCCCCTAATTAACAACTACAACATGCTTATTTATACACCAGCATGAGAGAAAAATATCAAAATAAAATATCATGTCAGCCTCCACAAGATTCGGGCTCCAATCGAGCTAGTAGGCAACGATCGCAAAACATTCAACATGTCGGCCACAAGATTATGAAAATCTGTATTTACCAGTGAGCAGTCGGCGAGACACCCATATCGTCCTGTCAAAGGAAATTCATTCGCTTATCGCTCTTCTTGCATCCATGTTTTAATCGCATTCACCGTAGCTACCTATTAGTCATATCAAGATCAAATAATGTTCCTTTATTTGCACTCTACTTCGCTATAACTCATAGGTATCGTGGAGACCTCAAACAAAATGTATTAAGTTTCACCAAGAGCCCACACTATTTTTATAGTCACCAAGACACAGGGAGAGTCATATCGAAAAGCACACATGTTTTGTCCACTATCGCTATGACCACATGACATTGGAGAGACCTCATATATATTGGAACTTGTTTTTCCGAAGATCTTCACTTACTTTAAGTCACTGAGACACAAGCAAAGTTCTCACCGACGAAATCCCCTTGTTCTATTCACTATCATTGTAGCTCATCTAGGTCAGTAAGAGGTCATATAGATCATCTTAAGTTTCACCGAGAGCCTCCATCCAACTTCATGTCGTCATGACCAGACCATTGTTACGCCAAATATAAGAAGTATCACCATAGCCCATTGCTCTTAGGGAGACCAAATACCGAAACACATAAGTCACAATGATCCACTCTTGATTCTAATCAACTTCACCAAGGGCGCAAGATTCTCTCATTGAAAGGACACCCAATGTGCTTCGCCAAGACCCAAGCCTTTTTCCATGACCTCCTGCCGCAAACACATGCCTTTGTCGATGTCCTATGTTGTCGAGACAGATATAAAGTCCTGCCAAAAGTATATTCAAAGAGAAACTATATGTAAGGTCAATGAGACCGAATGTCACTCGCCAAGACCTTACAATGATAGCCATATCCCCCATCGAGCCATTCCATCATTTTTTAGTCGGTAGAACAAAATGAAATCACCAGGACATGATGTCGATACCCCTAACCTTTGCCGATATGCCCCATCCACAATCGCCAGTCATCGTGACAATAAGAATGTCCTGCCAACCACCTAAAATAGAAGAATTTAGCAGAAAAAACATAGTGGGTCAGGGAGACAAATGGGGACCTATGTCGATACATTCCAAAGTGTAAAAAAAATGAAAACATGGATGAAATCTATGGGGTAGAAGGGGCAGAATGTGGATAAAGCACCATGAAAATAGTGGAAATGTGGCTTAGGTAAATATCACATAGAGACTCAGGGGATATGAAGATATGAAAGATAATCATCAGATTTTGATAGTTTCAATAGTGGCTCAATCTAGGGATGAATGATAGTTAGATCATTGCAAGGATCCAAAATCCTTGGGAGAGCAGGCCAGACAGAGAAAGAACCAATGACCAGCAATGGAATGAATGGTAATGGAAATGAATGCAAAGTGAAAGTGAATGCAAAGTGAATGCAAGATGGAGGTGAATGGAAAATGGAAGTGAAATAGAGGTGGATGAAAACCTAAAACTATTGTGCATGGAAAATAATTTTTAAGAGGATACACAAGAGTTGTCCATGCACTGGCAACCCTCAATCCTCTGTGTAGCTCAAGAGAAGAAAAGTTTCAAGAATTGCCCATGAACAGGAAATTCTTGATCTTCACCAGCCATGTTCTGTAGATAATATGAGTCCTCACCCTTCTTTCCAATGACAACAAAAGGTCCCAACCAAAGAGCTTCAAATTTACCACGCTTGCCTTTCTCCTGACACCTTGCATTCCACATCAACACCAAGTCATTTTCTTCAAATTTTCTATTCTTTGCCTTCTTGTCATATAGATACTCCATCTGTCCCTGTAACTTTATGTTTTGACTTTGGGCCTCTCTCCTTACTTCATCCAGTTTAGCAAGTTGCTCCATCCTATCTTCCATTGGTTCAAGAACTTCCAAATCTTCCTGTAAAGCAAACTTGTAAACTGGTAACAAATTCTGCAAAGGCATCCTAGCCTGTGCACCATATACTAATTCAAATCAAGATTTTCCAATTGCCTTTTTCACAGTGATTTTGTTAGCCCACACAACCAATTTTAACTTTGAATCCCAAGCCTTCTTGTTCTGTCCCAGTATCCTCTTTATAATCTTCAAGAGACTCTTATTACTAGATTCAGCTTGACCATTAGCTTGCGGATGATAAGGGGCTGCATAAGAAATAGTAATGCCATACTTATCACAAAAGCTTTTGAACTCATCTGACCTGAAGCACATCCCATTGTCTGTGATAATCCTCAATGGTGTACCAAATCTAGTGACAATGTTATCCATCAAGAAATTTGTTACAACTTTACTTGTAGCCTGCTTGGTTGGGATTGCCTCCACCCATTTTGTAAAATAATTAGTAGCAACCAGTATCCATCTATGTCCTCCATTTGACTTCTCCTGTATCTCTTTAATGAAATTAATTCCCCATTGATGAAAAGGGGCATCAGCCTGCAAAGGTCGAAGTGGCAAAGCACCCTGATACTTCAATCTTCTAGAAAACTTTTGGCAAGCTTCACATTTTCTCACATGTGTGAAAGAATCATTAAAAACCTTTGGCCAAAAATATCCAACCCTAAGAATTTTGTGTGCAGTTGTCTTTGCTGAATAATGACCTCCACAAACTCCTTCATGCATTTCCTTCAAAACATGCTTAGCCTGTGACTCATCCAAACATAACAACAATATGCCATCCTTGTTTTTCCAAAACAAATCTCCATCCATGAAAACATACTTTGATACCTGCAACTTCAAAGTTCTCCTCTAGCTATCACTCAATCCATCTAGACACTTCATGTATTTAAGATAATGCATAACATTAGTATACCAAGGAGTATGCTCAATGCTTGCAACTACAGCCCCTTCTTCAACATTGTAGATCTAATTTGCCTCAATATTAGTTTCTGCCATCAGCTTAGCTAGGCCTTGGACTCTTATCAACTTAGTAATTTGTATTTCCATGTCAAATTCTTGAATCTTGTTGATCCATTTGCATCTTTTCCCTGTAACTTCAGATTGTGTTAAAATTTCTTTGATAGCAGCATGAGGGACAAAATCAACTATTTTTTCTCCCACCAGATATGGCCTGAAAGCTTTTATACCTTTTCCAATGCAAATGCTTGTTTCTCCATTATGTCATATTTTAATTCAAACCCTTGTAATGATTTACTAAATAAAGATACAAGCTATTCATAACCATCATTATTCTTTTGTAACATAATAGTAGCAATAGTATGCATTGAGGCAAATGAAAAAATCTAAAAAGGCTTTGTAAAATCTAGAGATTTAAGAATAGAAGCCTCTTTGATAGCCCTTTTGATAGACATAAAACCATCCAAAGCTTCAGCAGTCCAATCCATTTTCTATGCTTTCTTTAACATTTTTGAAATGGGCTTGATGATCTCAAGAAAATTAGAAACAAATCTTCTAACAAAATTAATTTGTCCAAAGAAAGATTCAATAGCCTTGACAATTTTGGGAATAGGAACCTTATCAATAGCGTCAAGTCTCTCAGGGTCTATTCTAATTCCCTCTTTTGAAACAATATGACCCAAGAGCTTACCTTCTATGATTGCAAAATGACACTTCTTTGGATTTAAACTAATACCATATTCAAGAGCTTTGATAAATACCTTTTCAAGATGTTGAACATCATCTTCAGCCTTCCTCAAATAAATAGTCAAGTTATCTTGATACACTACCATGATAATATTAATCAAATCAGCAAATGCAACATCCATGGCTCTTTCGAAAGTCGCTCTAGCATTGGTGAGACCAAATGGCATTCTTATGTATACGTATGTCCCCCAAGGAGTAGTGAATGTTGTCTTGTATTGCTCAGATTCCTTGACTTTGACCTGATTGTATCCAGAAAACCCATCCATCATGGACAGCAGCTCACCACCTGTCACCTTATGTAATATTTCTTCCATGTTGGGTAGAGGATAATTATCCTTGAGAGAAGCCATGTTCAGATTTCTAAAGTCCACACATAATCTGATGTCACCATTTTTCTTTCTCACAGGTACCAGATTAGAAACCCATGTTGAATGTCTGATTGGTTTGATAATTTCTCCATCTTTGAGCTTTGTCAGTTCTTCTTTCATTTTAGGCTCTAATGTTGGATTTATAGGTCTTTGCTTCTATCTGAAAGGCTTGGCATCTGGCTTTAGTGGTATTTCATGCTGAAATAAATCTTCCATGTATGCTTTCAGATCTTCATATGACCAAGTAAAACCATGTTTGTACTTTCTTAGCAACTCTATCAGCATTCTTCTAATTGCAGGGTTGATCTTCTTTCCAATGTATACCTTTCTTGGTGCTATTTCAGTCCCCAAGTTAATCTCTTCAACATCTTCCTTTCTGACTGGTGTTTGCTTCATTAGAGATCTATCATTTCCATCGTACACCCTTTCCAATGCCACTAGACCCTTGGGAAATTTATTTGTTTTGAGCTCTAATATCTTCTTGCCAAACACAGTTTGTTCCCATCTACTTCTTCAACAAAAGCATTGAAATCCATTTCCTGAGCTTCATACTGATCTATAAAATTGAGAAATTTCAAAAGGTCAGTATCATCATTGAAGACCTTCCAATTATAAACATTATCAAGAATAGTAGGCCTTATCTTAAACTCAATCTGTGATACCCCAGCCAATGTGATATCATCCTTCTTCAGTGCCACATTTTCTAAAAAATCAGCCATTATGTTCTTTGATCTGTCAATCCACTTAATTGAAAATGCATCAAATAATTCAATTGTATCCCATACAACATTCCTATATTGTTTTAATATTTTGTGTTTTGCTGCATATTTTGATTTAATTTGTGAAACAACCAACTCAGAATTGCCCAAAACAGCAAGAAATTTAATCTTGTGTTTCACAGCTATGTTTAAGCCTATCAATAAAGCTTCATATTCTGTCACATTGTTTGTACATTCAAATGCTAACAAAAAAGAATATTTAAAAGTAATACCTCCAGGTGAAACAAATACAATCACAGCTCCATTACCTTCTTGGTTGTAGGCTCCATAAAAATACATCTTCCAGACACCATTGCAATTCTGTGCAATATGTTTTTTGATTGGATCACTATTTCCACCTACATCTCCACCTACAGCATAAGATAAATCAAATTGAACATTTCCACCTACAGCTCCAGTCCACTGCCTTGACAAAAGCATCCCAAATTGAGGAGTATCAATTACTGTCATGTCTATATTGTAAGCCACCTGTGGATAAGTAGCCAACTTGACTTCAACTCCTCTCATAATGCCCACCACAGGTACTGGTCTATTATCCATTGCATAGCACTTCCCTTCACATGTATCAACCCACATGCCCAACTGCTTCATTAATCCGACTGGCATGATGTTTATAGCAGCACCAGAATCTATCATACAGTTCCTCAGCAATTTATTATTTATAAGCAATGTGGTGAAGAATGGATCCGCTTGTGGGGAAGTTGTTAAAACATCACCCATAGACTTCTGATTTATTTAACTTTTCTTTCCTACTGACTCTTTTAGAATTCATATGTTTTTCATTCTGATTTGTAATCAATTGAACAGCATTATCTCTATACTCTTTAATTTTCATTAATTCAAGTAGTGGTATAGACATCTTTACCTGAAATAAAGCTTTTGTGAAGTCAAAAGAAGAGTTCTCTATCTTAACAGCCTTCCTCAATTCTGGCGCTTCTCTTTTGCTTCCTTCTTTCTCTTTTTTATTGGACTAGTCAAGCACCTGTATTTCTTTATTTAATTCCTTTACTTCCTCTTTTTGGCCTAGTTTCTATTCAATTTTATCATGCTGCTTGTTTTCTGGCTTTTTTACAATTTCCTATGTTGCTTTTTGATCTTTTATAAAAATTCCCCCAGGAACCCCATCTTTCTCATTTACTTTTTTATTTCTCAACCAGTATTGACTTTTGGCTTTCTCAACTACAGCAACAGTGATCCTTTCTATTTCATCTTTAGTTAGTCTTCTAACACTACATTGAACAGGCGCCTCAACAGAATGTGGCTCTGTGCAATCTTCATCAGAATCATAAAAGATCTACTGTTCAGCCATATGAACATTATATTTCTGATTTGAAACATCATATTCATAGCCTTCATCCTCTGAAGATGAATTTATTTCCTCAGTATGATAAAAGATATTTGAATTCAAATAAATCTTGTGATCTTCTCCATTATCTTCCATCAACATTCCCTCTCCATGCATCCTTTGAGCAACAACACAATAGTCTGGAGAATGTGGCTGATTACAAACTTCACAAAAGTAATTATTACTCACCATGTAAGTCCCTTTCTTGCTCAATGGATCTGGAGTTTCTTTATTTCTAGGCCTAGCTGATACAGGTTTCCCATCTTTCCAGTCTATATTGTAAAGCATATCATGCAGCCTTGGCCTTTCATTTCTATTTTCATTTCTGTGTGTATTCTCCTGTCTATACTGATAATTATTGTTTTGTTGAGGAGGCCTCGAGTTTTCTCTCTTATTAGTTATACTAGTAGCTTTCCTGATATTTTCAATTGTCAATGCAATTTTCTGTGCTTCAGCCAAATCTCTTGGGCATCTACTTCTCAGTTCATGCCCTATCTTAGGATCAAATGCATTTAAATAAACACTCAATGCAAAAAAATCTAGCAACCTTGATCTAGGAGGTGCTTTAGTATGCAACTTGTTGAACTTTCGATTGAAATCATAAATTGAATCATTTTGATTTTTCTGAATTCTCATTAATTCATGAAGAGCTGCATCGAGATCATTTTGATTCCCATATTTCTCTAAGAGTTTGTCTTGAAATGCCTAGAGAGAAATGATTGAGAATGCTGGCAGGCTGTTGAACCAATCCCTGGCATCTTCAAGAAGTGACATCATGAATAGCTTCATATGTAAATCTTCATAAGGCATATCTATGTCTTGAATGAAAATATTAAAACTTTTTAAATGTTTTTCAGCTGTGATTGCATTACTCCCTATAAATTCGGGCACCATATTCCTCCAACTACCATCCATAGGGTAAGGATACAACTGAAAACCAGTTAATTCAAACTGTCTGATCATGGTTGCTTGCTGGTGAGGTGGAGGCATAGGTGGATGTTGATACTAAGGCATCTTATTATACTATGCATTATGAGGTGGGATATAATGTTGACCAAGAGGTGGATACATACCTGTATGCTGTGTAGGAATGTGAGGTGGATGATTTGGTTGCTTTTAGTGATTTCCTTTCTGATTTTGAGGAGCATTTTGTTGATTAGAGGGCCCTGCACCATGATCACCCTACTTGTGAGGTGGGACATACTTTGGGCCACCAACTGTCTGATCAACAATTTGGGCTTTCTATAATTTAGCCTCCAATTCCTTTATCTTCTTCTCTTGTTGTTCCAACTATTTTTTTACTTCATTAGAAATTGAGAGCTCTTGGTTCCTTTCTACCTCTTGTTCAGCTTCAAACTCAGCCCGTTTCATGGCTTCAAACTCAACCTGTTTCTAAGAATCATAAAAAGGATTTCTTTGGTCTTTAGGAGTTTGAAGTTCTACACTTGAATCATCTCTCCATGTATCATAACAATTATATGTTTCACAATGTGACCTTGGTGCTTTACCTTTGTTTGTTATGCACATGTCTTCATTTATTCTTTTTCCCTTATTAGCTCTGTCATCCTTATGTGCCCATTTACTACTGCCAACAGGAGCTCCAGTATGACCTCCCCTGTACTAAGATCTTCTTCCATTCATGATGAATAGCTGCAAAAATTATGTCAGAGTCACTACTCACTTTTATCAAAAATTGAGAAAAGTGTTTGATACTTCTAATCCCAGCGGAGTCTGTGCAATAGTTCAGACTCTATAAGTATGGCTTTGATTCTGATTATTCCCTAGCAGAGTCACCAATTTGTTAGCTCTCAAAAATGTAGGTTTTAACCACAAAAGCTTACCAAGCTTTCACAACGTTTTAGGGTAACAGAACAAGGTTTGAAACAATTAAACCTTCTACACTTTAGGTGTTGCAAAACCAAGGCGGGTGTAACTCTCTGAATAATGCAGAATTAACTTGCAATTAATCCTCTTACAACACTTGTTCACAATGGCTCATGGGAGTGAACAAATGATATCTAACTTGAAAATTGTGATAGTAATTTGATCAAAGTCCTAGATACTCAATTAAAATAAATTGAATGAATTAATAATGATGAAGTGCAGAGACTAGTGCCTTGTTGGGTATGTGGAGTCAAATGAGATCAAGATATGCAACACTTTCTGGAGAAGACAAAAATTATCTGGCATATGTTTTGTTTACAACTTGATAAACATACAATAATGTGACTACTAAGTTCTACTTCAATAATCCAAAATGAATTTCTTTGATTACTATGATAAATAAAATGATTTTAATCTTTTGCTTGAAAGAACCAGTTGATTTATTACACAACTACAGCAAATGTGTATAGATAAACTGAACATAAACTTGTTATGTCAATTTACACAATCAGAAAAATCAATTATGGAGACAACTTAGTAGCATTTTTTCATTTTATTTCAATAGATAATGGACACTAGAGAAATGTAGCAACATCAACTAAATCTCATAAATACCTCCATTGTGAAAATCATGCAATAATAGCCTCTGATTTGATAGTTTTACTCTACTCTATCTATTTTCCCTGTATTGAAAATCTAATGTCTGCCCCCAATTAACAAATACAACATGCTTATTTATACACCAGCATGATAGAAAAATATCAAAATAAAATATCATGTCGGCCTCCACATGATTCAGGCTCCAATCAAGCTGGCAGGAAACGGTCGCAAAACATTCAACATATCAGCCACAAGATTATGAAAATCTATATTTACCAGTGAGCAGTTGGTGAGACACCCATATCATCCTGCCGAAGGTAATTCATTTGCTTATCACTCTGCTTGCATCCCTATTTTAATCACATTCGTCGTAGCTACCCGTTATTCATATCGAGTTCAAATAATGTTCCTTTGTTTGCACTCTACTTCGCTATAACTCATAGGTATCACGGAGACCTCATACAGAATGTATTAAGTTTCACCGAGAGCCCACACTGTTTCACAGTCACCAAGACACAGGGAGAGTCATATCGAAAAGCACAAATATTTTGTCCACTATCGCTGTGACCACATGACTTTGGAGAGACCTCAGATAGATTGGAACTTGTTTTGCTGAAGATCTTCACTTACTTTAAGTCATCGAGACACGAGCAAAGTTCTCACCAACGAACTCCCCTTGTTCTATTCACTGTTGTCGTAGCTCATCCGGGTTGGTAAGAGTTCATATAGATCATCTTAAGTTTCACTGAGAGCCTCCATCCAACTTCATGTCACCGTGACTAGACCATCGTTACACCGAACACAAGAAGTATCACCATAGCCCATTGCTTTCGGGGAGACCAAATACTGAAACACATAAGTCACAACGAGCCACTCTTGATTCTAATTAACTTCACCAAGACCACAAGATTCTCTCACCGAAAGGACACCCAACGTGCTTCGCCAAGACCCAAGCCTTTCGCCATGACCTCCTACCACAAACACATTCCTTTTCCAATGTCCTATGTCGCCGAGATAGATATAAAGTCCTACCGAAAGTATATTCAAAGAGAAACTATATGTAAGGTTGGGGAGACCGAAGGTCACTCGCCAAGACCTTACAACGTTAGCCATATCCCCCACTGAGCCGCTCCATCATCTACCATTCGGTAAATCATAATGAAATCACCAGGACATGATTTCGATACCCTAGACCTCTGCCGATATGCCTCATCCACAGTTGCCAATTGTCATGACAATAAGAATGTCCTGCTGACCACCTGAAATAGAAGAATTTAGCGAAAAAAACATAGTGGGTCAGGGAGACAAATGGGGACCTATGCCCATACATTCCAAAGTGTTAAAAAAATGCAAATGTGGATGAAATCTATGGGGCAGAAGGGGTAGAATGTGGATAAAGCACCATGAAAATAGTGGAAATTTGGCTTAGGTAAATATCACATAGAGACTTAGGGGATATGAAGATATGAAAGATAATCATCAGATTTTGATAGTTTCAATAGGGTGTATTGCACAAGCATCCACACTCCCACCAACGCCACTCCATTCACGCTAGTCTTTGGTTTGGAGGCTATCCTTCCTATAGAGGTCAAAGTCCCATCCCTATGGGGTCTCCATGAAAGGGCTCACTAACGATGAGGAATACTATATATCTTGACTATATGATTTAGAGTTGCTCAATGAATGCACATAGAATGCCTTGACTCATCTACAGGTATACCAAAACCATATTTTTGTAGTTACAACAAAAGAATTTTGGTCAAAAATTTTGACATTGGTGACTTAGTGTTGATGCAAAATCCAAAAACTTATCCAAAACATGAGAAACCCAACAAATTTGAGCCCAACTAGTTGGGTCCATATGTCATAACAACATCCTTTGGTTCTGGCACTTATTGGTTGTCCATGCATGAGTGGGAATCTTTTTTTGAGCCCATCAACACCTTGCACCTATGCAATTTCTATACCTAGCTTCAGAGAGCTAGGCTAAAACTGAAAAAATACAAAAAAATGGGAAAAAAGTCCTAAAAAAATACCAAAAAAAGAGGAAAAGGTCCTAAAAAATACCATAAAATTTAAAAAATCAAAAAAATTGTTACCTTGATGAAAATCTGGCAAACAAGCATCTTGGTGAGAGCAAAAAAAATTTAAAAAGAGTAAAAAGAGTAAAAGAAAAACAATTTTTCCAATAGTGAAAACCACATCGGTGGCACTTTGGATAAGTACCATGGTGAAAAGTTGGCAAATAGGTGCCATGTGTAGTCAGTCTTTACTCTATCATCTACTATCACTCTATTTGTTTTTCCACCCTAATCCATAATAATTCCCTTACCTTCCATCATCTCCCATTTGACATCCATCATAAGGCCTTGTCATCTTTATCATGACTTCCAAGCAGTTGATGTCTTGCATCCATCATAGACCACTATCCCATCCCATCTCTATTGGTTAGTCTTATATCTCACTGGGGAAATTTCCTACAACCTAGCTTCACTAGATTCTACACTTGTCATTAGAGGTCAAAACATTCAAAAACACAAAAAAAGAAAATCCACAAAAAGACAAAAAAAGTTCAAAACATTAAAAAAAAACAAAAAAATTAAAACATTCAAAAAGGACAAAAAAATCAAATATCCACAAAAAAACATAAAATGTTAAAACCAAAAAAAAAAAAAACATGTCAAAAAACACAAAAACATTTAGATAACATTCAAAAAATTCCAAAAATAGAGTCAAATTTAGTCATGTTAGTATTTTTCATTATTGAACTACGTTGCCTCTGCAACTAGACGTAGGCAAGGCCATTTATCGATGTGCACCTAAGGCAATAGGTCAGTCCTTTAGGTGTTTTCAAATAAAATCATGATTTGGTCCTTTTTCATTGAAACAAAGTCATGGGCCATGTCAAACTACAAGGTCTTTGCACATTGCTACATAGGAAAGGCTATCTATTGATGAGCCCCTAAGGCTCCCTAGGTTAGTCTTTTAGGGTTCGTTGGGTCAGTCAAAATAAATGGGACATTGTCAACTTAGACATGAAATAATCATCTGAACTTCAAACACAAATCCAGAATCAACAAGACAAGCAAGCCAACAAGTCTCCAAGTCAAATCAATTGAACCAATCAAATCAATTAAAACCTATGGTTTTATACAAGATGTGTCCTTCCTAAAACCAGACCTTGTCACTATCAGACTTTGTCATTTTCCTTATAAAGGTAGTAACACGATTTGAACCAAACATGATGTATTCTACGACATGTTTCTTCTCCTAAAACTAGGCCTTGTCAAAATAATACAGCCATCACTCACTTCATTCCTTACCACACTAGAAAACACTTATTGGCAAAATATTTGAATGACTATTAACCTTATTGGTCTATTTTGTCTTATCTTTTATATTTTCTTTGGTCATGTTACTAGCCACCTCGAGGACATCCCACAAAGGATTTAGAGGAGTGATGATGTCTCATTACTCATCTTTTATTTGTTTTTTGTCTATAGTTTGTCTTGAAAAAAAGACTGGGACAACATGACCCTTAGTATGAGTTAGGACATTCCTTGTCTTTTATTTTCTATTTTACAGATGGATGACCTTGAACACCTTGTTCTATGTCATACCATGGTGTTTGTTGTCCATTTGTCACATTTTACCACCCAATGATGATAAAATGTAAAGTTGTGTACAGAAAAATTCATCTTTACATTATCTCGATTAGCTTCATGCTAACATCCATCTTTTTGTGCTAACATTCATCTTTTCTGCTCTAACATTTCTTCTATTCTACATCTTCATCATCCTTATCTATTTTCATTTATCCTTTTATACTTCATCTTCTAGTCCTCTCATCCATTTCAAGAGCACAATCATGTTCTTTGAACCTGCATGTCCTCTTGAGGGGGCATACATCTACCTCCTCGTCATTCTTCCTTACACTGGGGAATATCCTTTTCTTTGACACAATGTGATAAACTACATTCTATCAAAGAGGGGTAAATGTAGACACTGAAAAATGTCCTAGGCTTGCTAACACCATTTTTCCATTATCTAGGGTCATATTTCTACCATTAACTAAATAATTTTTAATTATCTAATTAATTTCTCTATTACCCTTGATTAATTAAATAAATTATATTTATTTAATTTCCTCTTTCCTCTATAATTGAATAAACTTTATTTATTTAATTATTACCACTTTCTACTATAATTAAACAATTATGTCAATTATTTAATTATTCATGTTAGCCTTTTTTGAGAGAAAATAATTAAATCTTATTTAATTAAATTACTCAATTTTTTTCTCACCTTTTGAATTAAGTTTATATTTAATCAAAAAGTTTTTTTTTAAAACAAAAGTGGCAAGCCACTATAATATATTATTATATATATAAATAATTTATACATAATCCTAGTTCAAAGGGCATACTGGTAGGAAAGAACCAGGAGGAAAACCTCTGATTATAGCCTGAATCATTACAAAATATATAGCCTGAATCATTCCAAAAGATTACAAAATTGCCCACGAGATGTTACAAATTCATTCCAAAGTGAGGACCCATAATAGATTTTTCAAAAAAAACTAACTATAGTACCACCAACCTAGACTTTACCCAACTGAATTACCCATTACACAATTGATTCAATAATGAGGCATAATTTTCATGTATATGCACATCAAGCCTCTGCAAAATTGAAATAACTATGCCAAAATTCATTTTCAATAGAAATCAAAATTTATCAACTAGCAAAAATATGAGTTGACATTATTCCTCCATATGCTTTACACAAATTGAATTTTCATCCTTCACTTTAGTTTGACCATCCTGCACTTTAGCATGACCGAGAAGAGGAAAATCTTTAGCAAAGAAGTCATACCCTGTAAAAATGAAGTTGTCTCCTTGTTTGTTTGACCCACATTCTCTATACGAGCCCTTGCAATTAAACCCTAATTTGTAGATTTTGAGCTCTCCGCTAATGGTTGCCCATGATTTTCTCCTAAAGCTTGAACACCTGGTTCATAATAGATTTTTTCCTTTGTTCCAACAAGAGAGTTAAATGGTAGATGCAACACATGATCACAAAGATGAGACACAACATAAAGCTTATCTTTGATGTCAATATCAATGGACTCACAAATCCTTTTGTAGTGCTTCTTTAAAGATCTTAAAAGAAAATAATCATTCCTAAACTAGAGAGCCAGTCTGATGGCTTCAAAAATTTCTTCAAACCCTGATCTCAATTTAACATATTCACAAGGAAACAAACCTCCAATATATTCCTCCCCATTAAACAAATTAATTTTGTTAATTTTCATTTTCCTCTTCCATTTAAATAGTGCTTCTATTATTTGAAAATGCAATTTTCCTCTTTGAACTAAGTGATTTTTGGGAATGTGCAAGATCATGATGGGCCAAAAAGTGGCAATATGAAAAAAGTACCATTTTTCATTCACCAAAAAATGCAAAAATCTTGAGTTGGCTTTTTTTTGGGTTGGGTGTCAATACATTGCTCCAAAGCAATGCCCAATCCAAAGTAGCACAGATCGGATATCCAATTTGGGTCAAGTATATATACCCAGCCACAACCAATTTTAACCATTTTAAACCATTTCAAAGCACGGTGAGAGCGGCATGAGGCATATTTAATATCGGATTTGAGTTGATATCCGATTTGCAAGGTAAGGTTTTGGTTTTTTTTTTGTTTTAATCAATTTTTGTATTAGTTTTGTATAATTTTAACTAGTTTTTTATGAATTTTTATTAAAAACTAGAGTTTTTTATAGATTTTTACTAAAAGACTAGGGTTTTTTATGGATTTTTATTAAAAACTAGGGTTTTTTATGGATTTTTATTAAAAAACTAGGGTTTTTTAAACAATAATTTCATTTCTATTGTGTAATTTCAATTAGTTTTTAACTTGAATTAGGTATTATGGTTGAGAATCAAAACCCACAAATGCCTAACTCTCCAACACCTCCATGCCCATCAATTGAAGAGTTAATTGGTGAAAAATTGGAGCAATTGAGAGGCATTTGTGATGTTTATAAGACAAACCCTCGATTATCCAAGATGACAAACACATTGAAAGAAATAATTAAAAATATGGAAACCCTCTCCACCCAACATAATTCCATTCTTTTGTGGTGAGAAACCACAAGGGAATATTAATCCTGTGGATTGTCTTACAAAGAGGTGAAAGATCTCGAAATAACAAAAGCCCAAATAGCCTCTTTATTTGTTAACCCCTGCACCGGTCTTCCAATTAATGTTAATAAACCAAAACTTTCTATAAAATGGTGCACGAATAAGGACATTGTAGATAAATTTTGGGATTGTTGGCGGATGGTTTTTAATAAACCACCCAACAAAAATATTGATGTACCATTTTACTTTATTAAAAAATTATATGCTGATTTTGTGTTAGGGAATCATGTCAATTACTTTGACATTAAACCCTTCCAAGGTGTCGGTGGAGGTATGCCCCAGGATAGACCAGGGGTAGTTAGAGTAGTCCAAGGCCCATATGTTCCCCCTCCTCCCCTTCCTCAACCACCTCCAGTACATCATCCAGATATTATCGAGGATGTAGCCACATAGACTATTCATGCTATTACCTCTTTGAGTGATTTTTTGGTTTCCCATATTGCTACAATAGCTCAACCACATGCTAGTGATGTTGGCAATGGATCGAGTGTTGCTACATCATCCTCCTCAGGTCTACATACCTTTGTGCCACATAATTTCACTATATGCCACCATATATGCTTGGGTCCTCTTATATAACCCGCTGAGCATTCCTTGGACACTTCTGATTATGACCTCCATGATGTGGACATTATAAGAGATCAGATGCATGGGATTGGAGCACACCCTATAGATTCCTCTCTTGCTAGAGAGGAGGATGTTGGAATACTTACACAGGTATGATTTAAGTTGTAAACTCATAACTTGCATTTGTTTTTAAATCAATATTAATAAGAGATAGTATCAAGCACTAATATTTATTTGCGTGGTCTATTTAATAGTTGATGTCTAAGGAGGAGCTTACATAGGTTACTGATAGCACCCTCAGGGCCATTTCATTTGGCCTCGACATGCATGCGGTATATATTTTCACACTCACTCATTTACATTTTTTATTATATACTTGCTTATCATTTGAATTGCCATTAATGAAATTATATATTAACTTATATGTTTATCTTATTTTCCTATTGTAGGAAACACCTAGTGCAAGCAAGGTGCAACATTTTCCAGACTATGGAGGTGCAATGGTAGATAAGGGAAAGGTAATTGAACTCAAATTTGATTGAATTAATATTTTTAAGATCTTATAGTGAGTATATATACATCGACATAGATTGGTAGTTTCATATACTTGTCATTTTTATGTACAGGTGGTTATGAGCTACACATCCTTGTTGACAAGTGTCACAACACCTAAAGGAGTAGGTCTTGGAACACCTCAAGAAGTAGGTGTTGAAACACCTCAAGGAGGAGGTGTCAAAACACCTAAAGGAGAAAGAAAAAGAGATGCCTAGAGAGGTATCTGTTTATTTTATTTTGTGTTTGGTAAATATGTTCCTATTACCAACAATTGTATGCTAACTTGTATCAATTTTTTGATTTTATTCACATATATAGATTGACATTGCAAAAGTTGGTTTGATCGGTTCTTTGAGAGGGCCATATTCTATGACTCCTGACCCTTTGAAGAAATGTATATATGAGGTAATCAAGATTTCAATTTTAGAGTTCAATTATAATTCAATGTATATTGGTTTTAATGTTAATTATTTGATTTTAAATTATATAATATAACTAATCTCAATTGTTGTTTGAATTTTTCTTGTGCAGCTACCTTTAGAGCTAAAGAGTGCTTCAAAGAGGCTCCATTTTGATGATCCACCAGTAGTTTAGGATGAGATAGACATTTTGGCATGTACATATTTTGAATAGATATCAAGATGGCATATGCCACATTTTGTAAAACTTTGTATGAGTTGGCGTTGATGCCATTTTTGTATATGGACATACACTTGATTATTGGATAATTTGATATATAGAAGTTGACAATCAAAATAAATTTTTCCTCATGTGCATGTTTAAACTCTTCAAAAATTTAATCTTGAGCAATGGGTAAATATCAATGTACAATAGGATAAAAAATAATGGTTATATTATATAGTTCACAATAAAAAATAAAGAATAATCTAATTAAATTATATCATATATTGCTTAGTTATATTATGGTTATATTATATAGTTTAAACCATAGCAGCAAAAATATTTTGGGGAAAAAATCGGCAAACCAAAAGTATAAGATTTTTAAAAAAATTAGATTTAAAAAAAATTGTAAAAAATTATAGAACAACAGATAAAAACTTTTTATTTTGAAATTGAAAGGAATTTCCATAGCATAGAGATATAGAGAGAAAATAAAATAAAGAGTTTAACTAATGAATTATAAAAAATAGATTTTTGTAGTTTATTCATATCACTGTTTACATTGCATTGCACATCTTTCAAACTCAAAAAATTACTTCACATTGCATAACTAACAGCAACCTAGGTTACCTCCAACAAAATCAACAACAAATAAATTGAATTCAATAGGGTTTTGAACCCCAAACCCTCTCAAAGGTTATTCTCCTCACAAGAACTCTTTCTTGCTAGTAGGTCTACAAACCTTGGAAATTGAACCCAACTCACTCCAAACTCACTCAACCAACCAACACTTCATAGTTTCAAAGACCCATTAGGGAAAACTATAACATATCTCAACATCCCTAGCAAGTTCTTTGGAACATCACCTTGAAACCACACCTTCTACACTGACCTAGGCCATGAATTAGGCTAGTTTTACAAAGAGAAGCCTCTTTGATCTTCCAACCAACCCAAGAAACCTATGGGGCAGCACTTACTAGGTATCAAAACACCCTATTTCATAATTTATTTGCTCATAAAAGTTCTCCAAGGCGCTCTACCAAGAAACCCTTATTTCTAGCCAATTCAATGGGAATTTATTGAAAAAGAACTTTCCAGGTCCTTTCCAACTCTATCACCACTTCAATCACCCTTGAATGGGTCTACACAAGCTTAAAAATCATTCACCAGTCCTCCCTTAGTCATATTTTATCAAACCCTAGTGTAAAACCTCATTTTTCACTCAAAATTGATACAAAATCACACAGGACAGTAATACAAAAGACCTCTAAACTCTTTCCCAGCACCATAATACCCTACACACATCTACACTAGAGTCAAATGAGCCATTCCACAAAGATACAAAAGGTGACAGTGGGTAGAATGGCTTAAAAAGTCATTTCTTCATTCAAAACCCTTATAACAAGGTATTCAGACCCATTTACAGAGATTTGCTTCAAGAAGACTTTAAATTTAGTGAAACTTCTTCAAAATGAAACCAAATAAAATATAATTCACCCTAAAAATGAAATCTACATGTAATTGTATCACAATCTGACTATACGGGCCGTACAGTGGTTGCAAACAAGGAAATGTACAGAAAAATAAAAAATATCTAAGAAAATTGTTTTGATTTTCCTTCCAAAATATTCAAGAGAGATTTTAAATCAAGATTCCTCAACTTTTAAACTTTATTCCCTCTAAATACAACTACCACAACTGTACAAAACTTATTTTTGAAACTTATGACCGTTAGGCTTCTAAGCCTTTACAAATTTTGCACTTTTTGCAAGTTTATGTTGACAACTTTTTACATATTATTGCAACATTTGCAATTTTACTCTCCTAGACACCTAAAACATTATAGATGGTCTTTTTAGACCTTATTCAACCCAAAAACATGACCTCATCCACAGCTTGGAAAATGGTGCAGGAGCACCTTGGAAACAAAGGACTAGGTGATGGTTAGTGATTCAAGTTTTGAGTTTTAGTTTTATTGTTGTTGTTAATAAGGTCTATTAGACCAAAAATATTGTAATAAAGGTCTTATGGGGTTAGTTAGCTATTTAGGAGTGAAAGTTGGCAGTTTTTTGAAAAGAGGCTAAAAATAGTATTGAAGTTGCTTTGTACAACTTGTCAACTTTCCATGTTAGAGGGGGATTAATGCTGTCCCACTTGAATTATTGCTTGTAACTAATGTAATATGGTGGGAAATATGTTGAAATGCCTCTGACTAATTTGAGGCATGAATATTGAATGATTTTGAAGTGAATAATAGAAGTTTACTCTATTTTTTAGCAAAATTTGTGTGTTTTCAGAACTTTTCGAGCTCAGTATGGTTCTATCAGGAATATTTATGCCAACAACTCATTGGGATTAGTTAGATCTATGTCTTAGCTTTCATTTTCTTCTAATTTGGCTTGAATTAGTTCTAAGTATTTGTCTGTCGGGTGGTTTGAAACCCTCATTTTCAAGGGTTGAGATTAGTAAAAATGTAAAATCTCATCATTCCACCATTGGAATTTTGTGAAAATCAGTGGAATAATGCTTTGAGGGGTACTTTATCATTTTTTTTTGGTTACAAGGCTAAGAAAGTATGTTTCATGGATTTTTGATTGAGCCCTATCTTGATTTTCTCATGTGTTAAGCTAGGAAATCAAGAGAATAGCGTGCATCAACAACTTCTTTAGAATATTTTGTCAAATAAATGGTGGATTCCTATGTTTTTCAACCCAAGGAGTTTATTAGTGAAATTATTTGGAGTCAGTGAGTTAATTTTAGTACACCTCCTTTGTAAAATGGCCTATTTAGGCCTAATTACAGTGTTGCAGGTCAAATTAGACTAATTTGTTCCAAAAAATTTTGATATGTTGAAATATGTGTTAAAGAGTGCTCAAAATTTTTATGTCCTATCTTTATTTCATCATCTACAATGAAATTGAATGAAAACTAGGTACAGGTGCCCTAGTTGATGAATAGCTGAAATGGTGCAAAACCCCATTGTTGGGTTTGGAGCCTTCATCAAAGTTTGAAATTGTGTTAATTTGAGTTGTTGTGACCTTTTCCACCCTTGTCCTTGCATCATAAAACATCTATCAAATAATAATAATAATCAATAGCATAGACAAGGCAGTGAACTATTCAAACAAAGGTGGTCTCAATGTGCTTGTCATGGCATTCCATCGCCATGAGCCACATTTCTTTGAGCCATTTTTTTAAACATTTCACTGCCTTGTCTATGCTACCACATTTTTTATACATTTCTACCAAATTATTTTATCAAACAATTCATTGCCTTGTTGCTATGGCTAAAAGTCTAAAATAGGATGCTTCGAAAAATTCTATCAAATCATAATAGTAAGCAATATCATAGAAAAGGCAATGAACTGTTTGAAAAAATTCCTTACATAAATGAGGTCTCATGGTGATGGAATTCCATGACAATCCATAGCAATTCAATTTTCATGGCATTCATCATGGCATTCCATCACCATGAGACCACATTTCTTTGAGGCATTTTTTTTCAAAAGTTTGTCTATGCTACCACATTTTTCATGCATGTCTACCAAATTGTTTTATCAAGTAGTTCACTACCTTGCTTCTATGGCTAAAAACCTAAAACAAGTGATTTCAAACAAGCTATGGATGCTTGGAAAAAAATTATCAAAGCATAATAGTAAGCAATAACATAGACAAGCTAGTGAACTGGTTGAAAAATTGCCTCAAATAAATGTGGTCTCATGGTGTTGGAATGCCATGACAATCCATAGCAATTTGCTTGTCATGGCATTCATCATGCCATTCTATCACCATGAGACCACATTTCTTTGAGCTATTTTTTCAAACAATACACTACCTTGTCTATGCTACCACATGTTTCATACATGTCTACCAAAGCATTTTATCAAACAATTCATTGCCTTACTACTATGGCTAAAAGCCTAAAACAAGTACTTTCAAACAAGTTGTGGATGCTTAGAAAAAATCTATCAAAGCATAATAGTATGCAACAAACTATGGTCTCATGGATTTATTTTGAGTGAAAATCAGCATTGGAGTTTAGTTGGAGGCTGAAAACTACTTGTACGGGCATAAATAAATCTTATAAAGACAACCTCAGGGTTGGAGAAGTTGAAAATAAGAATTTGCATCTTTGAGGAAGAAGATTTTTGTGTTTTTCCAATGTCTTATGTTGTTCTTTTGCTTTTGTATGGTTTTTACAGCCTTATTATGATTTTCACATGTGTGGTATGGTTAGATAATTGAGTTAGCTTTTAAATGCCTTTGGTTTGGTCAAATTTTATGGAGATTTCAATAAGTTATGGTAATTATACCACTTGCAGCCTGAAAGTTGTTTTTTTTGTAGCTTTTATTCTACAACTCATACAACCAAACTGACTATTCCATAAATATTTTAATGGGTATTTTTAGGTTAGGTATGGTCCCCTTTCACACCCAAATAGGCCGAAGCATTCTTAGCTACGTTCAACCAACAAAATCCCTTAAGAGTTCAAAGTGCAAAAGGACAACAATCTTTGATGGGTTGTTACTTTGAAATCATGATGCCTACAAACTTTTTTTCTAAGGCTATGAGATTGTGTTAGGCCCCTCTACAATAACCTCTCTTCATTTTTTCTATCTTGGAGGTGTTTTCCTGTGGTGATGAGTTTCCAATTGAGGGAAAAGTTGTCAAATACAAGCAATTTAGTGTTGCAAAGCTATGCAACTTTCTACAACTCGTACAACCAAATAGAAAATTCCAACACATCTATATGGGTACATTTATGCTAGGTATGGTCCTCTTTTGCACCCAAATATGTCAAATCACTCTGAGCTACATTGGACCAGCGATTTTCCTTAAGAGTTCAAAGTGCTAAAAGGCAACAATCTTTGAAGGGCTATTTCTCAGAAACCGTGATGCTTACAAACTATCTGTCTAAAACTATGGGATCATGTTGGGACCCTCTACAATAACCTCTCTCATTTTTTTTATCTCAGAGGCATTTTTCTATGGTGATGAGTTTTCAATTGATGAAAAATTTGTCAAATACAAGCAATGCAAAGTTGCAAAGTGGTGCAACTTTCATTCTACAACTCATACGACCAAATAGACTATTCCAGCACATCCGAATGGGTACATTTATGCTAGGGATGGTCCTTCTTTTCACCCAAATACGTTGAATCACTCTGAGCTACATTAGACCAGTGATTTCCCTTAAGAGTCCAAAGTGCTAAAAGGTAGAAATCTTTGAAGGGCTATTTCTCAAAAATTGTGATACTTATAGATTCTTTGTCTAAGGCTATGGGATCATGTTGGGACCCTCTACAATAATGTCTCTCATTTTTTGCTATCTTGGAAGCGTTTTCTCGTGGTGACGAGTTTTTAGTTGATGAAAAAGTTGTCAAATGCAAGCAGTGTAAAGTTGCAAAGTGGTTCAACTTTCATTCTGCAACTTGCACGACCAAACTGATTATTCCAACATGTTTGAATGAGTATTTTTATGCTAGGGATGATCCTCTTTTGCATTCAAATATGTTGAATCACTCTGAGCTACATTGGACCAACGATTTCCCTTAAGAGTCCAAAGTGTTAAAATGTAGCAATCTTTGAAGGGCTATTTTTCAGAAATCGTGATGCTTGCAGACTCTTTATTTGAGGCTATGGGATTGTGTTGGGACCTTCTGCAATAACCTCTCAGTTTTTTCTATCTCAGTGGTGATTTTCTTGTGGTGATGAGTTTTCAGTTGAGAAAAAAGTTGTCAAATGCAAATAATGTAAAATTACAAAGTGGTGCAACTTTCATTATGCAACTCATACGACCAAACAGACTGTTCCAACATGTTAGAATGGGTACATTTACACTAAGGATGGTCCTCTTTTGCACCCAAATATGCCAAATCACTTCAAGCTACATTGGACCTACAATTTCCTTTAAGAGTCCAAACTACTAAAAGGAAACAATCTTTGAAGGGTTATTACTTAGAAATCGTTAAACTTACAAACTCTCTGTTTGAGGCTATGGGATCATTTTGGGAACCTCTACAATAACCTCTCTTGGTTTTTTCTATCTCAGAGGCATTTTCCCATGGTGATGAGTTTTCAGTTGAGGAAAAAGTTGTCAAATGCAAGCATTGTAAAGTTGCAAAGTGGTGCAACTTTCATTCTACAATTGGTATGACCAAACAAATTATTCCAACACATCCAGATGGGTGCATTTACGCTAGGGATGGTCCTATTTTACACCCAAATACGTTGAATGACTCTGAGCTACATTAGACCAATGATTTCTCTTAAGAGTCAAAAGTGCTAAAAGGCCATACCATCTATTGTATAGTTTGTACCTCGATGGTATGGCCATGGTAGATGATATTAAGACTGTATAAGGTGACTATGTGGGTTTAAAGATCTTGAAAGGTCTAATAGTTGAGTTGGTGAGTTGTCAAGCATTGCAAAAATGAGTGAAATTAGGTGAAAAATGGTGGTTACAACATGCTAATGTCAATGAAACATGGGGGTAGTAAGATTTAAGGTTGGATCAAGCTTGTGCAGGTCCTAATAGACGTGTTTGATGAATTTATAGGGTGTCGCAAGGTTGGAAATATTGATTTCCTTAAAAACCTCATGAAAGTTGCTAAAAATAAGGGTTTGTTGAAATAGAGCTTTAAAAAGCATCTCACCAAAAAAATTATGGTTTGGTAGTTTGGTAGGCATTTTAATGCTTCCCCATCAAAATTCCAGGTTTGGGAAGTGTTTAAATATGAGTCTCTTTGTAAAATGGGTGTCTTTTGGGGTCTTGGACAACAAAAGAGTGCTAGTTTGAAGCCTTTGTTTCAAAGGAACCTACTGAAGTTTTGAAAGTGTCAAGGGTTGGTTAGTTGAGCTAGTCCTTGGTGTGAAAAGTGAGCAAAAGAGGTCTGCAAACCTACTAGGAAGAGTAGCCATTTTAGTTAAGTTGCACCCAAGTTTGGTATCGAGGATCAAATTGGAATTTGAATCATCTTGAATTGTAATTGTGTTGTTTAGAGCCACCTAGCTCTTGCATCAAAAAAATATTACCCAATCAACTTGAACATCATACACACCCAAATACCTTGTTTCCATTTTTCCAAAAAGCATCCAAGCATCCAATTGATGGAGTACAAAAAGCATGACCTTTTTACATTTTTCTTTTTTGGCAAAAGTGGTAAGCCACTATAATTTATAATATATAAATAGGAAATATTACAAAACTTGGTTCAAATGAGCATACCAGCAGGAAAGAACTAGGAAGACAACCTCTGGTTGTAGCTCAATTAAGTACAAAAAACTCTTATAGAATTGTCTCAATAACAGTAACAAAGCATACACATGTATGACTATTTCAACCTACGAGTTTCTAAAATATAGACCCCTTTACATTTTAAACATACCCTTTATACAATGCCAGAAATTTGACTCATATTTCAAAAAAAATAATTGTATATAGATTATTCCCATTCATAGTTATGACCTTTTTACATTGTTTCACATTTAAAAATTCAAATTCTACAAAAATTTCCTATTGGAGGCATTTAGGGCATAGCCTTCCACAAGAGTAGCATGTTGACATTCTGGAGTGACAAGCACTTGTACAAATCATCAAGGTAGCAATTAAACTACATACAATAGAAAAGATACTTAGAATAACCAAACTATATTATTCTAAATGACCTAATTGATGATGAGATGGTAATGCAAACTATAAAATATGCTTGAATAATAACAAATCTATATTATTGTAATATGTCACATACCTCTATGAAAGGATTAGAGATGGATATT
>VDFB02271358.1:384771005-384781077 GCA_007258455.2 Sequoia sempervirens | reverse complement strand
AAATTTCACAACAAAAAGAGGCGTATATTTTTATATACATGTTTCTGAGTTACAAAATGGCATGAATGCCGATTTTCAAATATACAAAGTATAAGAGCATATATATATACCTTGGCCTTTTATCAGGCTGATACAGAGCAAAGGGGTTACATCAACGAACACCAAGGCAAGGGGACCATTTATCCGCAGGAGTGGCTAGCAGCAACCGACGCATTCAAGACAGCGTCCGCTTCCTCCTCATCAACAGGTTCCTCGGCGGCACTGGCAGCATCATGAAGCGCGGCTGTCGTCGATGGTGGGTACACCAGGTTCCTGAAGTCAGTATACCACTCTATGTCGTAGAATGGTATCATGTAGCTTCTGAACAGGAAGTGAAGAGCCTGGGTAACCCTTTGCTGATGCTGACCACGGGTCTGCAGGCGGAATCCGCTAAGGAATGGTAGCCAAGCCACGACAGCTTCTTCTTCAATATAGCGACGTAGGTCGCTGGCTGATGGCAGGCCGATTCCATACGCAGCGTGTGTGACAACCTCGCCAAGCCCATTCAGGTACTTCTTCGGGAAGATTTCTTTGACTAGCTTCAATACAAGTGGCCGAGGGACACAAATGTCCAGCATAGACGCCACAAAGTGTGAGCACACATCGGTGTTCACCCGATGCTTATCTTCATACTCCACACAGTCTTTGCCGAGAACCCACTTAATGGCTACTAAAACCAGCGAGTGCTTGTTCTTCGTCATTCTCTTAAGCCTCCTGGTGGAGATTTCACCTACAAATGTTGTTTGTGATTTGAAGGAGGTCAGGCGAATGGGAGTATCCATCTCTCCTAGGACTATTCCTAAATCTGCTAAGTATGCCGAAAGCTATTTACTACCTAACCTATGAAAAGACTCGCTTAGCAATATTCTACTTGCCTATCACTTCTCGACGCAAAGTGTGTATGTTTGCTATCTACCGGCCTATTTATAGAAAATTGACAAGACATATGCCAGTCCGCCGTAAGCAACGTGATGTATATTGGCTACAATCTCGAGGGCCGAGTCTGCGTTTGTTCACGTTTTGGGCTGGCACACGCATGGTAGCACGGCTCAAGGCATGCTTAATTAAATCAAGTTAATTAATTGAGCTTTAAAAGGGTGGCACTTGCTGATGAAGGGATGTATGGCCGTATGCTATGGTGTCAAATCTCAAGCGCATCCCAGAGCCCGAGGCGATATTCGTATCTCCTTCAGGCGGTGATCGTTTGCTTAGCGTAATCATTCCGGCATGGGATATTAATTACCGGTACATGCTAACACAACGCAAGGAGGCCAGTTGCAAGCTCAATTTCCAAGGAAATCAGGGCGTATCACACGATATTCTAAAAGCAATGATGAAATCCACCCACCTCGAAAAAAGCAATCAGCTTATCTTGCACGAGTTGTGGAATTAATGGTACATGCCGAATTAAATGCAAGGGCTCGCGCTCGCCTACCACCTTGAGGAAAGTTGCTATTATTGCATGATAACGCTTATTGTCCCTAAGCCTTTTTCCAAAAAGCTAAGGAGTGCGCGAAGTGTTTTCTGTCTGTATTTCCAGTGCAAGTGTATTCAAAGGCCAGCGAACCTTCAAGTTCTGCCGCGAAGAAAGATGGCGGAATCTTCAGCTCAGCCAGCAGAGGAAGGGATTAGCCAGGAACTGTATTCGGCTATTCGTTCTTCGGCCGAGGTTTACGTGTACGATGATGTAGCGTATGCCACTCCTGGTATACCCCAGAAGGTGAGGAGACCCAACACAGAGGAGCTAGAGAAGCCCAAAGAGTGGAATAACCCTAAAAAGGTTGGAGAAAAGTGGGCTAATATCTACGATCCAAAGCTTGCTAGGAACCCTAAGTCTCTTAGAGAGGCGGCTTGCGCAAGGTTATCAGCACCAGCGGCGGAGAAGGCAACGGCAAGTAGAGTCTGGTATAGCGGTTTGCCACAATACATGGTCCCATTCGTGCACTATTGCCCGGAGGTAGTCGACGCAGCTGTTCAACGCTATAATCCAAAGACCCACTGCATTGAGGGTCGCAATTTAAGGGTTCATATCGGCCCGGAAGCCATCTGGCATATGTTATGCATTCCTGACCCCAGGAAAAGAAAGGAGAAAATCGAATATTTCCGCCCAAGCAAAGGGGAAAAGATATGGAAAAGGATGAAAACTGGCTCCGATTTCCTATTAGAGGAGACTAATAAGAAGGGTATCATGTCCGCTAAGGCACCGAGCATCCCATTGTTGTGCGGTTCATTCCGCGATGACCTCCAGGACCCCATATCCATGCTGGCATTTGTTTGCGGCCGTGATTCCGATGAAAAGATCGAGGCTTTTCAGCTGGGCCCTGCAATACAGTTTCACAGGCAACATGAATCTTTCTGGTATGATTTTGCCGATTTCATGGTCGAGGAAATGATACAGCAAATAGAGAATTATCAGGCGGAGAAGAAATTTAGGTTTCTTTCCTACCTGGTCCACATGTTCCTGCATCAGAATCCGGATTTCTTCGCCCGATTTTTCCCACTATCAATTTTTGATGAGCAGAATAAAAGAAAGCCGGTATCTACATGGACACCCTACCTTTCCGCAACATATGACTACTATGCCTTCGCGGACTATTTCATAGCCCCGGTCCTGAATGATTTGATCGGAGAGGGTGATATCGTCCGGCTTAACACTGAGCAGACTGGATTTCTGCAAAGCTACATCCCCGCTTGCGACTGGTTCCTGGGCAAGGATTTCACGATCCTTCGAATGAGGGGCTTTATTGACAGGCCTTTCCTGCTCCCGGCTTGCATCACCGATAGAGTGCTCGCGCTGGAGGTTTACCGGCAGGTATGCGTCATTGATTTCATGTTTTGTAGCAGCAAAAGGGTCAAAAAGAAGGGATTCTTCAGTTGCCCGAAGAGTTTCAAGTCAATAACGCTTGTCAAAAAGTGATCTCATCAGCTGCTAGGCGACAAGCTGGCACACCTAGGGCTAGTATTAGTAAATGATAAGTGGGATTACAACCCTTTCAATGACCTACCTGAGCCGCATATGAGAGCTACACATGTTTCCCGACCATACTGGGAGAAGCGGCGTAATAACCGGACTGATAAAGATGAAGATCTGGTTGAATTGGCACAAATCCCTACGCCGGATACCAGTGGCCCATGGCACAAGTTCTACTTTCCAGTGGTCGTGGCCAGGGACAACTTTCCGATAGAGCGCAGCATGCTTAACAAGTTGAAAGTGGACGAGGAATGGAGCGATGAAAAAATAAAAGCTTTCTGGAGATACCGCCAGGAAACAGAGCAGTTGAAGGCTCCTTATAATAAATTGAAGGACGACCAGGAATTTGAAAGACACTAGGATGAAGGCCATCCTAGCCCGACCTCCAGCGCTAACAAGAGCAAAGCGGAAGGTTCCGATGAGCAGGAGGAAGAGAGGGCGATATCTTCGCAGGAAGGTGATGCCCCCGAGCATCCCGCCTATGTCGGCACTAATGTGCGCTTTAACATATCAAGGAGCTCACTTACGCGCACATGGGCCGCTAAATCGGTCAGGCTAGTGCCCCAGCAGAAAGATCCGACTGCCGAGGTTAGTGAGTGTCCCCCCGCGAAAAGACAACGCACGGAAAGTGTTATTGGGACAGTTTCACATGAACCGGCCGAAGGGGAAACACCCGCTGCTAGTCAAATGCCAGAGGTTGCGGTCGAGTCCCAGACGATCCAAATGCCACCGCCGACCAGTCAGCAGGTACATTTCACTCCTTCCTCTCTTGCATCTCATTCTTTCACGTCTGCCACTGCTCAATTGACAACTCCTGCCATTCGTCCGAGCCCTCCACCCTCTGTTTCTAGCCCATCTTATTCTGGGGGATTTGCCCAATATTCGCAAACCTAACCATTTATAATCACCCCTCCGGGCATGCTAACGCCTACTGCGGCAGCCCAGACTTTCCTCACCTCGCTATCCGAAGATATTCCTCCCATCGGCCCCCACTCTTTTTTCGAGATGCTTACAGATCCCTTCCCACCACAGCAAACCGAGCCCCAGGCAGCGACTCTTTTTACTCAGCCAACATGCCTTACGACTGAATCTCCGGTTCAGCCATTGCAATTATCCAGCCAGGCTGAAAACCCCCAGGCTAAGCTATGGAACGTGCCACACTTTTCTCCGCAAACCGTCACCCTCCAGAAGAAACAAATGCGGGCGCCTATGAAAGTTACCTATCCCTATGCCCTACCTTCTGGTGTTCCCTTCGCAGGTGGGCTGGTTTCATCACCAGCTGAATTCATTGCACAGATAGATTGTGGGAAGGAAGCGTGCGCAAATAGAATGAGGCGACGAAGGGCAAAGGATGACAACGCCCCCGCCGAACCGAGAGTACAGGCTTCGTATGACGAGGCCCGCCAAGAATTAAAGTTTGCAACTATGTACCCAAGGATAAACAAGCCTCAGGGAGAAATGCAACCAGAGAACTATGATATTTATGCTGTCGGACTGGACATGAAGATGGCCCGGCCACAAGATAAAGTCGAAATCATGGAGGAGACACAACGGGTGGTCACTTCCGATTTCCTAAAGACTGGTCGCCAGTTGAAAAAGAAGGATGAACAGCTCAAGGCAGCCAAGGACAGGGTGAATTTTCTAGAGGCAAAGGAGAAATCCTTAGAGGCGGATATCGCCCGAATGACAGAAAGGGCGCTAACAGCAGAGAATGAGAGAAGCAGGCTTCAAGGCGAAATTGCAAAGACCTGAGTAGCCGACCCAGCCGTATTAAAAGAATTGCAGAATCAAAACCAAGCGGCGCAACAGAGCTTACAATCGATGGAGGAAGAGCTTGAACGCTTCCGCCTTGAGTTCAGTCAGAAACTGGCAGAGAAAGGCGAAGAGATGGAATGCCTACAAGAGCAGCATCAGCAAAAGATACAGGAAAAAGAGGCCGAATTCAAAGATTTGAAGACTAAACTGGAGGAGGAGCTCCGGGAAACGAAGACCAAGCTAGAAGATGAGCTCCGAGAGGCGAAAGCTTCATTAGAAGAGCAATCGGCTAACCACTCTCGAGCTGAACAGAATTGGCACAAACAAATGAACAGCTATGAAGCGCAGTTGGCTTCTGAGAAGAAGAAGAAGGCAGAATTTTCCGAGGCCCTTATTTCACGAGACATAGAGATTTCTTCGCTTAAGGCCTCCCTGCTACCAGCCCTTGCCCAACCAGATATCATCCCACTGGTCAGGCAATTGTACATTTCTCACTGGGAGAAAATCAAAGCCTTCTGCCTAAATCTGCAGCCTACCCTCCGGTTCATCGACAGGGCGTTAAAACTCAATCAGGAGGCCCATGACACAATGGAACAGTTCCCGCGTTTCATCCTGGAAAAGGTTCCCGAGGCGAGGGACTTGTTAAATAAGCTATAGTCGGTCTCAGATGAGATCCTCGCCGGGGCAGGTATTGAAGATAGGGACACCGCAGCTCAAACGGCAAATAGGTTCATTCATTGCCACTCTGCTTTCCAGCGTACTAAGGCAGCAGCGGTTTTTCTAAACAAAGCGCTGGATGGCATTCGAGGGAGTTTCTCTGAGTTAGGCAGGTTGGGATTGCCGTCCTCATTTCTTGAGGATGGCACTATCGCCACGGCTGCGCAGATTACCGAGATCATTGAGAAGAAAGAGAACGATCCGGAAGCATTCAAGGAATTCGGCAGCCCCCCAACGGCAGTAGATATAGAGGCAATCATTCATCCACTCTCTCAGCTGCTGTTCCACATAGAAGCAGGCGCTGGCCTGCCAGAGGTGCTGCCTCATAAGGAAGCTATTGATCTCCGGGGAGCCCAAGAGAATTTGCGCAGCATGGCAAAGCCATCCGAAATTGAATGGGTGCCTTTGCAGGCTGCACTTTCAAAGCTCTAACTCCATTTGCCCTAGAAAGGAAGGCTCTGGTCTGTAGAACTAGAGAGTTTTTGGGTTCTCCGTTCCTTATCCGAAACGCCCCTGTTAGTCGCCAAAAGCTGTTGAAATAATATTGCAAGCAGCTCCCTTCGGGTTCCCCTTTTTGCATATATTCGTGCGCTAGCCTGCGCGTCTTCGTATCTTTTTCGGCTTCTCGGCAGGTTTTGATCTCCCCCGTTGTGCATTCCTTGCTTCGCAACTTTGGCGAGCGGCTCCCCATTCGGCTCCTGAAAGGCTGCGCTGGGCACCCACGTGTCTCGCCTGCGGGGTTCTTCATTTTATGATTGCTTTATGCTTCCTACGGGTTGCTTAAATGCGCCATCGCCTTTCGCCAATTCCTGGGCTTCATGCGGCTTTTTCCTGTTTTCAAAGTAGCCTCCGTCCCCTGAACACGTGTCACTTCTCTGCAAGCCCCCGGTCGATGGAGGAGGAGTTTTCATTCGGTCCGCGGTTTGCTGCCACGTGCCTTACATCGATTATCAAAGTAAGCTGTGAGATGGCCGAGCGGGATGGTGTCATTGACTGCTGCTCGCCATGGTTCTCTAAGGTGGTGGACGACACTCGTCGTTTCGAACCCTGGTTGGGACCACTGCCATCATTTCAAAGGGCACACTTGTAACTAACCAAGTGGATGCTGTACCCAGATTGGCTGCTCTCATAACGGCATTGGGAATATTCTTATTCGGGCATCATTACGGGAGATTGTGGAATCTTTCTGTTACAACTCACCAGGCGGTGGGATTTTGCTCTCCGGCTATATATACTCCCTCTGTTGAGGGACAATGGTCCAAGATTTTTTGACAGGAAGAATACTGGTTTTAGCAAGAGACGCCAGGCCTCTTTTGCATGTTTATTTGCAAGATACTTTCAGACTGTGCCTATTGTTCGGCCTTTCTGCTTTTTATGTCTTGATTAAACTGTGAACTGTGCTTTTTATTGTCTTAAACATTTCATTTGAGGAGACTTCTATATATTGAATGCAAACTTGCTGGTCTAAATCATGTCTTAATGACTCTTCTTAGCAGTAAGAATGTATGCGATACTGTTTTATGTCAATTGAATGAACTGTTTATGCTATTGCTTTGAACTTCCGGTGTTTTGGAACATATCAATAACATTCAGGCCCTTGAGTCTATGATTTATCGTGCCTATCAGAAAGCTTTTGGCGCATCGCCTTAGATTAGTGTTTGTTTATTATATCTGCTTCCTTTTCCCTTTCCAAAACCATTATATAGAAGAAGCCGGCTTCTTTAAAATCCGGAGGTCACTCAGTTTGGCGCAAAGGGGTCCCCCTTGAACTGAGTTTCCCATAAAGGCATTGTTACTCACAAATTTTTGGCCAACAATTACCAAAATGGGGTTTGACCAAATAAAACCCCTATTCACCCAAAACAAACATTTTTTCTTTGTTATATGTGTAATTGTAAATTTAGGTTGAAGAAAACTTGAAGATCTTTTAAAGTGCAAGATTTATAAAGTTTTCAAAGTTGCAAATGTTGTCAAAAGTTATCAATTCATTGTGTGGATCTCATTTCCTAATGAAATAAAGGAAAATAGGTCCATCATATCATATTAGTCAAAACTCAACCAATTTTTCTTTGTTTCATTTTGGTGAACTTGAATTTTGAGCATCATAGCTTGTTGATTTGGAGTCCATTTTTAGCCGCAGATCTAGGTTTTGCATTCATTTGCATTGCATTGCATTGATTTGCATCTCATTTAGGGTTATCTACTTGCATTAGTTTGTGTCATTTGTAGGGTTTTAGATTTGTAATTTTTTCATTCTTTAAAATCTAGAAAATTCCAAAAATCAATCATTTTACATAGTGTTTACATAACATTGCATCATCATTCATTTACATTACAAAATTGAATCAAAATTTCATCTCAAATTAGTTCTTTTTGCTTGTCATTTAGCACTATTTTTCACTTGCATTTAGACCTCATTTTACAAAAATCTAGAATTGTAACTCATTATATGTTCAACCCAAATCTAAAAACCATAAAAATCATCTTAGAAACTTGCAAATTAGTTTTTAAGAACTCTAAATTGATAACCATTCACCCATGGGTGAATGAGTCCCTGTCAGGGATTTTTTTGAAATTTTGTGCATTAAAATTACTATTTTTGGCATTCTCTATTTTTGTATTTAGTCTATTGTTTCAGTTTTATGAATTTTTTTTTATATGAAATTGATTGTATTAAGCTTAATTTATCAAATTTAATGCATTGTTTGAATTCAAAATTTCATCTAAAAGACATTATTTTTAGCTTTTTGCATAACATAATCAGAAAATTATCTTGTTTAAAATCTAAAAATTGCTTATTGCATTGCACTTTGTATTGAACCAGGGTATTTGTTTGCATTTTACCTCTTATCCATTTTGGGTGCACCTTGGGTTTGTGAAACTTGTATGAGCTTCACAACTTGGTGTCCTATTACTAATACTTTCATGAGATGTATTTTGAGACTCATTTCATCCCGTGATATAACACTCACCCTGGATCTTGGGTTTTCTAAATCTTTCACTCATAGTGTTGACACTAGTGAACCCACTATGGATAATACCTTTAACACTTCATTTCCCATGACTTCCATACCTACACATAATGTGAATGATGTTAATACAATGATTTCTAATTTCCCTCATGAGAACCTTAGGAAAATGGATGAAGAGTTAGAGAAATTGCATAAATTTATAAGTTTTGAACCCATCACCATTGATGTAGTTCTTATGATACAAAACATAAGAGATTTACTGAAAACTAAACAAGGATTATAAATGGTGCTTATCCTTAATCACCTCCTACAAAATCATATAATAAATAAAGAGAATACTGCTATAAATATTTTCATCAACTTCATTGAACTTCAACCTTGTAAGGTCGTAACTAAGATGCTACTTGACATCACTTTCTTGCAACATGACAAAATTAAACATGCACCCGATGGTCCTCTTTACATAGATGGAAGAATCAATTACAAGCCTACTAATAGGATATTAATTGATCCCCTCTGTGTAGAGAAAGTGATCACTGAAGAATTTTGATTTGTGCATGAGCTTTATCAAGATACTTATGAATAACTGAAAGCATGGATCAAAATGCATAATGGTTTAGCTTGCCATACGATAGGTTCGATAAATATTCCTTTGAAAGTTGGACAGATAACATTACGTGTTTCATTTTCCATCATCCCATCATCAAACCAATTTCATGTGAAGTTAGGTTATCCATGGCTTCACACCATGAATGGTGTCTCATCAATTGTGCATAAATATTTAAAGTTTTCATTTGGCAATGAGATCCTTACTATACATCATAGTGGCTTTAATATTGTGTCTTCATATGTGAATTTCTCATTAAATTTCTTCTATATTGAACCTATGGAACCTATTAGGCCTTGTGAGGAATTCTTTTTCAAATCCTATCAAAATTTTAAGGAAAAACACATAAAAAAATTATCCCTTACGAATATGCCTCAACCCAAGATTGTACCTATCATTAGGGTTAGTTTTTCAAGCTTAAAGCATCTTAGATACATAAAATAAACAACCCTAATAAACTATTAAGGACAATGAAATTATAAAAGCATGAAACAAAAAGAAATAATATTACTCAATCCTTCATGCATTCATTGAATTATCTCCATAGTTTTTCTCTATTTTGCTATTAAATGATGCTTGCCCTCAGATTCAAATGTACTCTAAAGTAAATGACAAGAAAAATTTGAAGCTATTTTCTTAGCAACATATAAGTATGATAGCATAATAATGCATTCCCCCCAATGGCATTCAAATAGGCATCCTTTTATAGAGTGCAAAATATGAGTGGAAAAATGAGATTAAAAGATGCTGATTCAATTAATGGTAAAAGTTAAACAAGACGAGATAGGAGATAAATGGTACTACCATAAGAAATGTGGAAATTGAAATAATTTTACGAAAAGGTATGTGTAGGATCATCATGGAAAAAATAGGCCCTTAAGTGGCAATGAAAATTCAGGAAAATTAGATTTAAGCAACTTGACACAAAAAAATTGAATAAGTTATCTATATTATTTCAAAAATATGTAAGAATAGAATCTATGAAAAATTGAATGTAGTTTCTAAACTACT